>OX419340.1:9829416-9869416 GCA_948470475.1 Galaxea fascicularis | reverse complement strand
TAAAACGGAACATTTACAGCAACTGTCACGGGGGTATTAATCCTTGTTTCACGGGAAAAAGGCACGAAAAGAACGATAAAGGGTCTCTTGTAACCCAGGTTGTAATAAGATCCATTGTAACCCGGGTTGTAATAAGGTCCGTTGTAACCCGGGTTGTAATAAGGTCCGTTGTAACCCGGGTTGTAATGAGGTCTGTTGTAACCTGGGTTGTAATGAGGTCCGTTGAAACCCGGGTTGTAATGAGGTCCGTTGTAACGCGGGTTGTAATGAGGTCTGTTGTAACGTGGGTTTTAATGAGGTCCGTTGTAACCCAGGTTGTAATGAGGTCCGTTGTAACGCGGGTTTTAATAAGGCCCATTGTAACCCAGGTTGTAATGAGGTCCATTGTAACCCAGGTTGTAATGAGGTCAATGGTAACGCAGGTTGTAATGAGGTCCATTGTAACCAGGGCTGTAAAGAGGTCCGTTGTAACCCAGGTTGTAATGAGGTCCGTTGTAACACGGGTTTTAATAAGGCCCATTGTAACCCAGGTTGTAATGAGGTCCGTTGTAACCCAGGTTGTAATGAGGTCAATGGTAACGCAGGTTGTAATGAGGTCCATTGTAACCAGGGCTGTAAAGAGGTCCGTTGTAACCCAAGTTGTAATGAGGTCCATTGTAACCCAAGTTGTAATGAGGTCTGTTGTAACCCAGGTGGTAATGAGGTCCGTTGTAACCCAGTTTTTAATAAGGTCCGTTGTAACGCGGGTTGTAATGAGGTCCGTTGTAACGCGGGTTGTAATGAGATCCGTTATAACGCGGGTTGTAATGAGGTCCGTTATAACCCAGGTTGTAATAAGGTCCATTGTAATGAGGTCAGTTGTAACCCGGGTTGTAATGAGGTCCATTGTAACCTGGGTTGTAATGAGGTCCGTTGTAACCCGGGTTGTAATGAGGTCCGTGGTAACCCGGGTTGTAATGAGGTCCATTGTAACCTAGGTTGTAATGAGGTCTGTTGTAACCTGGTTTGTAATGAGGTCTGTTGTAACCTGGGTTGTAATGAGGTCTGTTGAAATGCTTGTTTGGAATAAGGTCTGTTGTGATGCTGGTTTGTAATATCAGGTACTTTGTAACCCTGGTTGTAATGAGGTTCATTGTAACGCTGGTTTGTGTTGTCAGGTACTTTGTAACCCCAGTTTGTTATGAGGATGGTTGTGATGCTGGTTTGTAATATCAGGTACTTTGTAACCCTGGTTTGTAATGATGTCTGTTGTAACGCTGGTTTATAATGAAGTCCGTTGTGATGCTGGTTTGTAATGTCAGGTAGTTTATAACCCTATTTTGTAATGTCAGGTACTTTGTAACGCTGCTTTATAATGAGGTTCTTTGTAATGCTGTTTTGTAATGCGAGGTACTTTATAACCCTGGTTTGTAATGAGGCCCTGCTGATTTGTAATGTAAGGTACTTTGTAACTCTGGGTGGTAATGCAGTCCTTTGTAACTCTGGTTTGTAATGTCAGGTCCTTTGTAACACTGGTTTGTAATGTCAGTGCTTTGTAACAGTGGTTTGTAATGTCAGGTGCATTGCAATAATTATAACACTGGTTTGTAATGAGGTCCTTTCTAACACTGGTTTGTAATGTGAGGTACTTTGTAACACTGGTTTGTTATGAGGTCCTTTGTACTTGCGGTGGTCTCAACAATTTTGCAACTGGTTGTGGTTATTGCTCTTGCTCCAAGAGATTTTTCTCTGGTTACTCCAGTTTTCCCCCCTCCTCAAAACTAAACATTGCCAAATTCCAATTTGATCTGGAATTCAAGGGCTGCAGGTTTGTCAGTGAGTCATACAGACTGTAACGTGTCTCCCTGTTAATTTGATTTGATTTGATTTCAACATTATGTGCTACCGGTAATTGCTAGCCTACTGGGCGGTGAGTTCTTTGCACTCTGATAATTCAACTGTTTTCCAGGGAGACAAACGAAAGTAACCTTTTGTTGAAAGAAAAAGCTGACAGTTTACAAGGAAAACTCCAGCGAGCTGATGAAAGGATAACGGAGTTGACAAGAGTTGAGATTGAAAATGAGGTCGGTAAGCCATATGCAAGGCTGTCAATAAGTCGGCATGGATGTGCAAATAGTACATGTAGCTGAGAAATGCAGCTACAGTGTATTGGAGTATAGTCAATATTCCAGGGGGGAGGGGGCGGGAGGGGGGGTATTCTGGATTTCAAGTAACTGGGATAATCAAAGGATTTTTTTGGTTTGAAATAATTTTTGATTCCTGGATTTCAATTCCCAGATTTTATTTTGGCAAGTATTGTTTTGTGAGGCCCAACTTAATTAGAAATTTTTTGGGGTATTCTGAAGATTTGTGGTAGTGCCCATGTACCCTGGCCACATAGCTCTGTGGATAAAGTACAATCCTCTCTGGAAATTTACAGTGTATAATGCTTGGAGATTTGGCAGGGATTTTTTTGGGAGTAATTTTTTATCCAAGGATTTTTTGGAGTTTTGTTGGAAGCTCTTACTCATGATTTTTGTCCCCAGTCAAGATCCTGAACTCCTTTCACAGCTTTCACCATCTCATGAATTGGTTGTGATTTCACCATCTGTTCGCTGTTCTTCAAGCCCCACTGTATTATTTTGAAGTGTAAAAGTCTAGTTATTATTTTAAGAACTTGGATCATTTCCTTCCTGGCTGCAATGAATATCTTTTACAGTATTTGAAATTGTGGTTAATTTTAGAAGTTACAATTGAAACAACAGGTACTCTCATGGTAAGAGTACACTTAACTGGGCCCTCACAATATGTGTACAGGTGTAGGTGCTTCAAAAGGCTACAAAGAGACTATTTTCTGTTCTGTGCTGCCACCATTAGGAGCTGAAAAAGAAAATTCAAAAGTGGGAAACAGAGGACTTATCAGGAACAAAGCGGCTGAGGTCTGTGACATTTTTAAAAAATAATGTTTCCCTGAATATACAGTGTATGGTAAATCAGTGCTTGACCTTAATTTTTTAACAAACTTGTTCACGGGCAAGTGGAGTCTAAAATATACTATACAAACAGTGTAATTTGATGCCTAAGCATTGATCACCCCTCAAGACCAATATTGTGATCAGAGAATTGTTAAATTTATTTCTTTTTTAGGATCAACTTAACTTAAAACCAGTTGAACTTCTTCTATTACAAGTAGCGCAGTGGCTAGTGGTTCCCAAATTTTACTAGCCCAAACCAAATTTCTATTAGTCCTGATATAGTGGACTATACCCTGGCTCCAGAGGTCTGTTCTCAAAATACCTAGGATAAAATAAAATGGTTTGAAAAAGCTCACGAGACGGACCTCTGGTCACACAAGCAATCAACCTCATTTCCATGTGACAAATAAGTTCAGAATTTGAACTAGTTCGTTGATTGGTTCTTCAAAGGAAACAACAATTGTGATTGGCTTACGAAAAGCGTGGTTTCCCAGCCGACATGAAACAAGAGCTATGATTGGCTTAGTAAAAGTGTGGTTTCCCAGGCAACAGCACAGCAAGGAAATGAGGTTCATTATTCGTGTGACCAGAGGTTTTTTTTTTTTTTTTTACTTTCGGCGTTTCACGCCACGTAATTTCTCACAACCAAACGAAAAAAATAACCTCTGGCACCCAGGGTAAGTGGACTACTGCTAAGGTTGAGCACTGCAAAATGATCAAGTATTGAAATCATTACCACAAATTTTTTATCAACAAGGGTGTAAGCCACAATTTGGTCTAAAATCTTAAGTTTGCTGAAATTTGCTCTTCTTTGGCCCACCAACTGGTTGTCATGTCAGAAACACAGATTCTGTACTTATTTTGTGGTTTTACAGTAAGGCTAGACTTAAGAAGCAGAAACAAAAGGCTCTGATGCATAATTAATAAAAAAAAAAATACTGGGTTTAAAGTGGAAGTGCACTTAGCTATCCAAGCTAGTTTACAGGCACTCCACTTAAATCCCAAGAAACAAATAATTCAAATAAACATAACATGATAAGAATCCCAACTGGCGGGAGGCAGACCAGTTGGCTATTTACAAGGATGACCGAGGAGTTGAACCAGGCACTTAACCAGAACAACACCAGCTAGTGGCCAGAGCGGGATTTGAACCCGGGTCACAGCATTGAAATCCAGCGCCCTAAACCACTCGGCCATCCTGCCTCCTGTTTGGTTTCAGCAAAAGTCATATGCTGATGATTTAAATTCCAGTCTTCAAATTGAAAAATAACTGCAGTTTCTGACATAACCAGGCCTGTAGGCCAAAGAAGAATGAATTTCAGGGAACTTGAGATACAGTATTTGGGCAAATTGTCGCTCGCACCTTTTTAGCCCCAAGCCCTGATAACTCTGACAGTTCTTTCGAGCACTTTGCATTAAATTTCACCTTATTCAACTATTAATAATTCACAAACTAAGGAAAAGCAAAGGAAGTGTTTTATAAATCAATGGCTGTCATATATCTGATACAATATTCTCCTGTCATCTACGTAACACGTTTGGTTTGATTTTCTATGTTTAAATGTCTTGTACTACACTGTACGTCTTATGGCCTATTTACATGCTGCGATTTGTCGTGCCGATTTGTCGGCCCCAAGAAATCGTGAAGCAAATCGGCCCCGACACAGGAAAATCTGTGAAGCGATCACAGATTTTTCCCAAATCGGCCGACATGTTGGACTGAAATCGCGCGCGCATCAGGTCGCCATTTACACACGCCGATTTGCTTTACAGTTTCTCGGGGCCGACAAATCAGCACGACAAATCACAGTGTGTAAATAGGCCATTACAAATATCATCAATGAACATGAACACAGAATGCTGATGTTGAATAAGTAGTTTACAATACAGTATTTGTGTCAGTGTTGTATCACATCTATCCTTGTACAGCTGTACAAACTCTTGGCTTTGCCTCAAGTTTGTAATTAGTGATACAACACTGCTGCTCATATGGTAAACATTACATAGAGTCCATTGTATAGCCTTCATCATTGTTCTAATTTTGCAATAAACAGATCTCCAGCCCAGCTAGCACAGGATGTTGCAAATCTTCAGAAAAGCCAAGTTGTTTTGCTGGAAACACAGAGTGAACTTAAGTCTAGGTGAGAAATCCCTGTGATCCACAAAAATGTCCCACGACTCACTTGCATTTTGTTGGTTTACACACAAATGTTAAGGTGAGTGCATTTGTAGGCGTGGCAAATGTACCTCTAAAAACTTGGGTCTCGTAAACTTTTCATCTGATCTCCAAATCTTGACAGCCTTTGTGAAAAGTCTCGAAGTCTTGTTTATAGTGCCTTTTTTTTTCGGTCTCAAAGTCTCTCATGTTTGGTCTTGGTCTCAGATTTTCAAATGAGGGCCTCG
Source organism: Galaxea fascicularis (assembly GCA_948470475.1). Lineage (NCBI taxonomy): Eukaryota > Metazoa > Cnidaria > Anthozoa > Scleractinia > Euphylliidae > Galaxea > Galaxea fascicularis. Next base: position 9,864,059 of record OX419340.1, on the reverse strand, counting down.
GCAAGTCTCGGATTCGCCACAAATATATGGATACCAAGAAAACACAAATGACAATAATATTGTACCACAGGAGAGCTTTACAAAACTGTAATTATGTAATTGAAAAAAATTGTATATACATGTATTCAAAATGGGAAGGTTATAGGTGGAATAATGATATTATAGATGAATATACAATGGCTTTTGTCCACTATGATTGGTTGTATTTTATCTGGCATGATATAAAAGACCATACACAATACACATGCTACTGGGTTTAAACTTTTTTGAACCACTTTAATTTCTATTATCCTTTGGGTCAAATTCATTACCATTTCTGAAACAAAGGAAAGTAAAATAATCAGACTGGCTCAGACAATTTTAAACCACAACATGTAGAAGAGTGAATGCAACCATATATCAAAATCTTTTTCAAGACTAGGGGCCAAAATATGGAATAGCATCCCCCAAGAATTACGTAAATTACCGAAGTTTGTATTTGAGACAAACCTACGAAATCGACTCTTAGAAGTGTTAATGGTGGAGGACGATTATGTTGGCACACCTTTCCTAATCAAAAAATTTCAAAATAATTGCCCTTTTCAGTACCTTAACAGCAAAAGCGGGTACTATGTTCACAGTACACAGGTGACGGTACCTGGGTCCAGCTTCTAATAACAGCCATGAGGGTTGAGAATTTCTGATGCTCAGTCTAATGTTGTTTGTCAGTGCACAGATTAATGAAAAAGCTTACCAACGAGCAGCAGAGGAACTGGCAGCTGTTAAAAGGGAGTCAGTAGAACTTAAGGTAAAATAGGCATTAACAGGATGTGTATGTTTTCCCTGTATTCATCTTAAACCGATAATGAACAAGTGATTTCAAATTTGAAGTTATTTTGCATCGCTGAGTTTTGTAATTATTATTATATTATTCATGAATTACAACTGAAATTTGCCATACTTTGCTGATCAATCCTGATTCACTTGAACCGTTGCTTTAACATGTATTCATTTCGAGTTGTTTTTCTTGTCAAAACATTAAGCTATCTAAGGACTATTGCTTGTATTCGGCTCGATACCGAGAAAAAATTACTCTATTGATGTGAGTTAAAAAATTACGATGATTCTCTGATAGTAAACAAACAAGCTCACTTACAAGCACCATTGTTAAAAATAACAGATATAGTGGATTACAGGAGCAGGGCTGTCACTAATTTTTTAACTAGGTGGGGCCGATATACAAAAAATAGTCGGTCATTCAAGTTGCTGTAGTGAAGTCAACATGCTGGTTTCATATCAAAGTAGCTGGGAATATGCCTCAAAGTACGAAGGGAAAATCCCAGGCCCCTGGCTCTTAATGACAGCCTTTCAGGTGCTTATGATATCTGTCACTGTTATGTTTGTCTCTGTTAATCCTTGCCGGCTATCATTTTCACTTTCACTTCTGGTAATTTTTCAATGCATAGGAAACTAGTGATCGGCAGAAAGAATTGAATCAAAGACTCCAGCGACGGTTGTTTCTTGTCACAGCGGTTAGTCAAATGTTTGTAGTTTCTAGAAGGAGCCTTTGATGCCTTTTTAAATTAATACACTTTACCCTGTCTCCATTATCTTTCTGCATGTTTTACCAGGCCATGTGACAGTTGGTTTTGCAGTGGAACTTAAAGTTACCCAGAAGTAAACTCCCAAGATCTGACTATTACTTCCCCTTTGTAGCTTCTACACATTTCCGTGTACATTAAGAGAATTTGAGGGTATATAAAGATAATCCCCTCTTGGCTGAGAAGTTTGTTTGTCCTAAATCACCTGTATGCGGGACAATGTAGTCTTTATATTAAAGAAGAAGTTACATGGTAGTGATTTTAAGGGTCAAACCTTGATAACTGCACAGTTGTTCTGTTGTTCGAATCTCTGGATACATTTTGCACAATATATATTTTTTTTGGTTTTGCAACTATGAGACCAAACGTCCGAAGTAGACATTTAAATTGCGTTAAAAGTGCGAATTTCGTCATGTTTTAATAGTTTTACATTCTGGCCATCTTAGGCAATACATATTTTGTGGTGTTGCTTAAAAAAGTTTTAGTTTTGAATTATTGACCCAATAATGATTCAATAATGATTTCATTAATGTATAAAATTCAATTATTTAAAATCATTTTTTAACAGTACTGTTTTAATTTGCACATTTTTACCAGGAGCGTGATGGTTGCCGCAGAATTCTGGATACGTATGATAACAGTTACTCATCAAGCTATGATCCTCAGATACATGCCAGGTTACAGGAGGTAAGTCAGTCCAATGCCTACAAGCAACAAGCTCTGATACTGAAGATGTAAGCGATCATCACAAATTCCAACACTACTTTAAGCAGTAGTGAAAAAAAGTTAGGCTTGTGTGAGAGTCGAACCCATGATCTCTCCGATACTAATGCATTGTTGTGTAGCAGAGGTGTGTGAGAGAGAGAGAGAGATGTGGATTGATCTTTCTCTCATCATAGCACTAACACAGTTACTATACCCCTAGTGATGAGATCCCATGTTGCATCTTCCAGCTGTAATGTCTTATGCAGCCGTTTGCACTTTACAAACTATTTATCTTCTTTGTTGTAAACAGGCCGAAGCTCGACTCAAAACATGTCATGAACACGTAGAAACGCTGGAGGTCAGTCCCTTTATTGTTGGACTTGTTTCCATCTGTAACAGTTTTGGAGTATGCCTTCTGTCAGGCAATGCTTATATCATGTCCAGTTGATTCCGTTTAGCCTCTGGTTTCGCTCTCTTCCAGGCTGAGTTGCATCAAAAAGCAGAAATAGCAAGCCAGGAAAGACTTAAGCGTAACAAGGTATGTACCGTGCAATTTTATAAGATCAGCTGATAGACATTGCACAAACTAACCAAGGGCTGATGATGATGATGATAACGTTGATGATGATGGTGATGATGATGATTATCGTGGTGATGGTGATGATGATGATGGTGATGACGATGATGATGATGATGATGATGGTGATGATGACGATGATGGTGGTGATGGTGATGATAATGATGACGTTGATGATGATGATGACGATGATTGTTATTGTTTGTACAATAGCTGATAGAGGTGCATTTCGTTTGCAGTTGGAAGTTGAGATTAGCGAACTGCGAGATAAGGTCGCCATGGAGACACCAGTAAAAGCGGATGACAGTCTGTTAAGGTATGCTGTAGCGTGGCTATAAACTGATTAATGGAACACTGCAAAATCATAAACCTGTGACCATCAGGTCAGTATTCGATTAGAAAGCCACGAAGGAAAAATAGCCTTTAGGTCATGTGCGGCATGCACGTAGGGCCTCTAGGAGGTATCTGTGACTCAGCAGAGGCTCTTGGGGACAGGTGGTCAGCCCGTCGCTTAGCAGACCGCAGCACTGGCAACTACGTCCCCTGCTAGCTACCTCTTTTCCATCGGTGTGTGGGTTCTTTTACGTCTCCTTAGTTTTACGTGTAAAGATGGAGGAGATAATGCCAATGGCTTAACGTCTCTCTTCATCTTAAGCAGATGTGGAGCACACGGCCACCATGATCGTGCCAGTTAGTGACCTTCCGCTACGCTAAGGAGTCCAGTGCTGTACCAACGAGCCAACCGGGCAACGATGTGTGACATGCGGTGATATGTATCTCAAACATCAGAACCGAATTCTACAGTGCTTTTCTGTTTCAACTGACCGATGTGTGTTCCTTTTCACACTACAGGACTGAGATGCAAAAACTGAAAGCAGAGAACGCCAAGCTACAGGAGCAACTTGACATTTACGAAATCCGCAAGGAACAAATGCATATGCAGGTAGATTTATCTAGTGAATGTTGCGGTGCAAAAACCAAATTGCGATAAAATACCGGCTGTGCAAGCTTACAAGGCTCCTTACATGTTCTAACTATTTCCAACTATTTTCAATGGCTCTTGTATTTCTTATTATAATCTCTACTGTACGGCCAGCTAAATTTGAAAGTTTTGTTTCCCGCGCGCGCAATTAACCTCAGAGATATAATGTCCGTACTGTAATTTATATTTCTGGATCTTCGATTTTTCACGTTGAATTATGTTCCGCGCGCTTCGCGCTTGGGCCATAAACTCGGTCCGTAACTTACAGTGCAGTCTTAGGTTTGGAAGAGGTATTTCTCAACTGGAGCGCATCGCATTGAAATGACAGTCCTCTCCTTTCATCCTTTCGTCCAATCGTTTTGCACTTCAACAACAGTTGTGCTTCTGTTTGGAAGGGATCTTGCGTTTGAAAATGTCACGAGTCAAAATTAATGGGTATATTATGCCAGGCCATCAAATGAAGCTTAAACCTATCTAACACGATTAAACAATAAACAAGCCACCTTGCCACGAAATGTCATAAGTACCAGGTAGGCTCGAACCACAATCTACAATCTGCACATGACCAACAATCCTTCAGTCCTGTAATTGGTTCTATTTTTGTAGGCTTTATCGAGGCTTTATCGCTAAGATTTCTCCTCCCCCTCCCTCCTCAGTTTCTTCGCATGCATTACTATTAATAGAAGCCCATGGGCTTGAATTCGGGAGGTAGGGGCGGCTAACACTGTTGCCATTTTGACGATGATAAATTTGGTAGGCTTATTTTGGAAGGAAGGAAGCGGGTTTATTGTTTTCCCATAATAAGTACTATAAGCCTTCAATATTCCAGCAGTATTTCAGGCAGGATTTCCCGAGCACTGTCCTTGCACCGTTGATCAAAGATTCACTTACTTATTTTCAGGGTTACTACGATCCAACCAAATCCAGGATAGTTCATCTGGCGATGAATCCCTTGACCCTTGCCAAACAGCAGAGGGGAGAAGAGCTTGAGAAACTGAAGAAGGAGAACGAGACCCTGAGGAGGCGACTTCAGATTCTGGAGGAGGGAGGCTGCAACTCCGACGATCTCAGCCCCGGATTCAGCAAATTCAGTCCTGAAAATGTACCGAGTGTTGTCAAACAAGTGGAAGGTCAGTCTTTGATTTTTATTGTTGAAGGAATTTCTGTTGGATGGTCAATGAAAGGTCATGGAATTTTTCCTATCCTATTTAGTGGCATTTACCTACTTCAGAGCTTTTCAGAATTGTTCTGGCTTACAGTCAAACCAGGTCAAGCGTACCCCTGCAGATTTCAGTAATTAAAATTGAACCCGTTAGTCCTTCAGAGAATACGTTCATTTTAAAAATGAGCAAATCAAAGTTGAAATCAAAATTCTGTTTCTGAAACAGACGTTTAAACAAACTCATCAAATTCCTTCAAGGAAAAGCTTATTTTATATCTCCCGACCATAGGCTGTTGGTTTGCACTATAACACGTCACCTCTTGGCCACACTCACCATGCACGGGCAAATACATTCAAGGTTTCGTACCGTTGAAAATGGCTAACTATCTTTCTGAGGACAGTATGCGTTGCGAATCATGAGGAATCTGCGTTTTGGAAACTCCACGATTGGACTAGTCAAGAATTTCCCCTCTGATTGCGTTAGAGAGAGGTTTTGAGGCTCTTAGGTTCGGTCTTGCTCCCTTTCTTGCTGCCATTTTGCAAACAAGCTGTATTTTTCCATATAAGGAACATCCCACGTTTGTCAGATAATCCAATCAGAAACCACCAATTTTTCATTTTCTAAACTGAAAGCATTATCTGAACAACAAACGGGTTCAATTCTCAAATATTCGATTCACTGATATAATCTACAGGGGTACGCTTGACCTGGTTCGACTGTAATTGTGCGTGAAGAAATGTGTGGTTAGTGCAAAGTTTCTCTCGCTTTAGATTCCTCTTTAGACTCCAAGACACAATTGCCATCGCGGGGATCTGCTGTTTTGTTCTGCTTTGCTCTACTTTGCTTTGCTCAGAGAACGTTTCTCTTCTTTTTTGTTCCGCTTTGCAGATTTTAAAGCTCAACTATCCTCCGCAGAGATGAAAAATCAGCGACTCAAGGAAGTAAATCATCGTTTTCCACATTGTTTAGCAATTGAATTTTCCCGATCTGAATTCTTTATTCATGTCTTATCAACATTCACATTCTTCTTAGTGACCTCTAGACTCTTTTTGTGGTCTTCGTTAGGAGAGTGTTGAAGTTCAAGGCCGAGACAGGTTTCCCTCGCTAGTTATTTCCTATTTTACTTCATAACCTATGTGTTTATTGTTGCTGATATGTTTGAGAAGTTTCATTCAACACCGCTCGATGTAGCACTCTTCGGGTCTCTGATGCTTTCAAATTTCTATTTCCAGATTTTCAAGAAAAAGATCCAAGAGTTTCGCGAGGCATGTTATGCGTTAACAGGTTACAGGGTTGATGTGATAAGAGAGAATCAGTACCGTCTACAGTCCATGTACGCCGAGCGATCTACAGACGATCTGCTGTTCGAGGTATGAACGGTTTAGCATGACTGCATTCGATTATGGTGTTGTGAAGGGGAGGGACCGGCTTCACCCAGATTCATTGAATGAATAATAAAAGAAGGTGGAAGCTCATGAAATCAACTGAGTCAAATCCATGCGAAAATAATTTCTGAACGACGAAGCGCTTTGCGTTCAGAGCTCTTGGGCGATCGTAGTATTGGCCATTCCAGAGTTGCGCAGGGAACTGGGGCGAGTTTCAAATTTGAAGTAATCGATAAATTGACACCATTGCATGAACGATACCGTCGAGTTTGGTCGTTTTACCAAGTTTGATTCTTTTAGGTTGAACAGAGACCAAGATTTGGACTTTAAAACATCGTTCAAAATCCATACAAAAATTTGTGACAGTGTTCCCCAAAACGATACGAACTGTATTTTTTTACGATTTCTGTGCGTAACTCCGGAATTGCCAATAAGTGTCTCAGTTATGTTTTTCCACTGCCTTCTCTTTCGTTTTCGCTTATTAAGACTAAAAGCAAACAGGAAGGAAGCCCCAGTCCTTTCTGCACACCATTGCAACTCAACACGACCATAAGACGTCACATCTCTTTTAGTTTTTACTTATATGATGTTTGTGAAAGTTTGACATATGAAAGCAAAGTTCCCCTACCATCTGTTTGCAGTTGGCCAACTTCACTTTGTCAACATTTTGGTTTTGTTAGCCGAGTTGATAAATGTAATTTGGCCACCGTGCATGACCCTTCCTCAGAGCGAATCGAACGAAGTACTAACGCTCGAAACGTCATCTTTTAGAATCCCTATACTGTAACCAATTTACATTATCACCTCATTCTTTAAAGCCAAATTTTCGGTTACCACTCCCTCACTTACGCAGCCGTGACCACAGCTTCTTTACAAACTAACCCCCTTCATTCTAAAAACGATTTCAAGCAGCCACATCCCGTTTGTGAATAGACTGATACATATAGTGCTTTCAAAGCTATAACGAGGATTTACGAGTATACAGGTTACGCTAAGTCGTAGGGATGTGCGGACCATGCTGGGAAATTCAGCCCGTCGTTGTGGCGAAACGACCAAACGTAGCATGTTAAAGGTCGTTAGAGAAATGTAAATGAATGTCTGCGTAACTGATTTAGTTTAACCCGGCTTCAATCTCCAATATCAAGATGTGTCTTCTCATTACACTTTTCTCTTATTTCATATGTTAGATGTAGAGAGAATTTGTATAAAATTTGCGTTAACTCAACTGATCCCTGGTGATCATTTCCGGTATTCTCCTACCCTCTATGCTCGACGAACTAGTAACATGGTAAGGAGAAGTTAGATGGTGGTCATTAATGGGAAGTAAACGGTTAAACTTTGCTTTTGTCGTTATATTTTCAGAGTAGTTCCAAAGGGGATATGATGCTGCTGGCGACAGACTTCTCCTCTCAGATTGGGAGCCATATAGAGACTTACCTGAACAGATACAACTCCATTCCTGCGTTCCTTAGTAGCATTACTCTCGAACTCTTCAACCGGCAAACACAAACCATTGTTATTAACTGACAGCTGACATAAATGGCACCCTGTAAGTCTCTAAAGAATATGCCGAAGAAGGTCTCAAGAACATGTACGGTACATATCTAGCTGAAGTTTCAAAAACGAGCCTGTTAGACCCAAGCGCTTTGCGAGCTTTTTTTGTCGATGAAAAAACTCAATGTTATAACTACAGTAATGGTTAGTCTCCTTCGCAGCCGTTGTTTATGTGGTCACGCAACGCTTGTACCAGTTGAGAAGAGCGTTGTGTGACCACACGAAGAACGGCGGCGAAGGAGACTTAACTATGGTGGAGTTGAGTATCTTTTCCCTGCTTCTTTCCTTTGGCTTTGTCTCTTTCTTGGGTAAGTTATAAAGTGATCGGACGACGGAGTAGTTATCTATAGTTTGTGTGAGATTCTCGCGAACCCCTGAAATAGGCCATTTCCGAATTACCTCAGGCCTCTTTTTCAAAGCGAGTCTTAAGTGCTCGTCGTTTCATATGCAAATCAATTTTCATTCAGACGCAAATTAAACTCATTTTCATGTGAATGAAAATTGATTTGCATATTAAAAGATAAGCACCAAGACTCGTTCGGAGATGGTCTATTGTCTGAAACCTCTGGTATGAATACATTCCAACCGACAATTACAACACTTTTATTCTTCAATACTTTTTTTATACACGTGGCACCAAGGAGCTCCTAAGTACTCACTGAAACGTGTACGTGTGTACTAATGACAAATGTAAAAGAATAAAATTAATCAATTAATTGATACTCACTACCGCAATACTAACTAGTAATTAATCTATGCACAAAATTTACAAACTTTAATGATAATGATAAACGGTAACCGGTCCAAGCCTCGAAAATTGTTCTCCGTGTCATTTAACAAAAGTTCCTTTCGGTGAGTGTATTTTTGAAATACACGAAGTCAATGTGCATTAAATATGGATTGCTGGTTTTCAATTGTTCTCATTCTGACTTAGGTTGGTCAATTGGTGCAACATACACACGAACGTTTTGTCTAATTATTTCTTGGCTGTTACTGTTCTCAGATACATGAACCCCAAGAATGTCTTCCTCGTGCATGCTAGAGTGTAAAGCGTCCAGGTGATATACCTAAAATCGTGTTTAACGATATTTTGTACAAAAGTGTATTTTGTGTTTGTTAGCAGTGCAAATAAATTTATTGATTGGTCAGCGACAGTGTTACGTAACTTTTGTGGGAATGGAAAACAGGAGAGTGAAGTACGTCCCCGTAGAAAGACTTCAGGGTGGAACAACTTGGTACAACAAACTGACAACGGTGGGCCAACGGATGCTGATAAAGTTGGGTCGATTACCAACCGCTGTTTTGGGAAATGAGCCCGCACTCCGCTTGGGGGGCGGTACTATGAATTCTTGGTTGGGGTGTGCCGCCTAGTTCTCCTAATCCTAACCCTATTTCAGACCAAAACATTTCATTTTCCACACCCGTTTTCAGACCTGACGTTGTGGTTACAAATTTTCCTAGCTGCTGACATTGTTGTAGCGTAAGCTTCACATCAGTTCCGAAGCCAAGAATTGGTAAAATTCGGCTTGAATGATATATTTTGGTTACCACTCTTTCTCTATTATTCATTTGGAGTTGAAAAGACAAATAAGTTTATACGCTCTCGTTGTTCCCTTGAAAACCATACCCGATTTAAGACCATAATGGTCAAAATCTATAGTCGGTTCCAGACCAAAACGGTTCGAAAACCATACCCTTTGGTATACCTATAGCTTATATTGGGGAGTACACCTTCCCCGGGGCCGCATTCATCCCCCGAAAAGACGCGTCCAGCCGCCTCCGCGGGGAGGACCCGAGTGAGCGGCGAAAATCGAACCTACTGATAAAGAGGATCTAACTGAGATCTAAAGATAAGATAAAATGAATATGAATGTATGACAACATTTGTAGGCCTATAGAGTCAAGAACGAAGGTGTGATATGTCGTCGCAGTTGTGAATGAGTAGCAATCTTCGGATGTTGTCCTTCGCGCTCATTACCACCCATTATTCTACTTATAGTTTTATCACCACGCACCTTGTATATCGCGGAATATTTTATCTCATCTTATCCATCCCTGACGATGCCGTTGAGCGGCGAAAGCTCGGACTTTTAGTGTTTTACTGTATTTTACAGTAGTTCATGATCAAGGCCACATTAGTATTCTTATTCTTTTAGTTACATGAGTAGTAGCGAAAAGAAAGCCAGAAGAGAAATCATATTGAGGCAAGTGTGGTATTCGATTCCATGTCCGGTGCAGTACTCTACATCTTTGGATAATGCATTTCAAGAGTTTTGATCGGCTTAGCCATCATGGTATATGATCTATTATTATTATTATTATTATTATTATTATTATTATTATTATTATTATTATTATTATTATATTATTATTTATTTATTTATGTATTTTCTTTTTGGCAAATTTCAACATTGAATGGGTTGAGTCAGGAGCCCATCATGGGCTCCTGGTGGAGAAGTGGGAGGGTCAGCCTCGACGCATCTTATGTTACCGTAACCAAATGTGTTGGTAAAGGACCGGCAAAATTATCAACCCTTTTTGTCCAAGACTCTAGTCTTCAGTACCAAAGTTAAACAATTTTCTCTACGTGACTACTTTTCTATACAAAAACTTGAAATCAGATTCTCTGAATTTGTTCTCTCATTTTTCTCCCCCTCGCGCGTCACGCTCCGCGCTCGATCGTGTCTCGCGCTTCGCACTCGGCTAAATAAACGTCTGTGTCATGTTATGCAGGCCAGTAGCTCGACAAATGTTGTAACTGTGTGGGTTTTTTTTTTATATATATTGTTTTAAATAATGAAGTAGGGCGATTTATCCGTAATTTGTGTGCGTTTTTAATAAATCTTTTCCACTCGCGTTTGTTGAATATGAGATAAAGTATAGCCAACCTGGCCTTCGCGCCTGATCGGCTATCTGGTAGCCCTATCTACCATTTCATATCAAACTAGTGCTTGTGGAATAATAAGTTATTATTTTATGAGAATCGTACATGGAACTGTAGCCTGTAGTGATTGTTTCGCAACTTTAAAAAAAAGATTGACATGAATTATGCTGTGGCTTCGAAATCGTGAGAAGGATGTCCAGATGTCAACGCGATCCCAACCCCTCCCCCGCCCCATAACTGCTCAAGCGCGTTTTTCCCGCCACACGGTAGCGAGGCACGTTCAGCGGCTTTCTTTGACAGAAAGCAAATATTTTATATTCGGTCGACTCTTCGTTCACATCTGTTCACTCTTCGCTTTGACATTTCAACGTAAATTGTTTGTGGAGAGACATTAATACGGTTATGGATCTTTATTTTCTCTCTCACGACGTTTTTCCTGTTTTAGTAGCCGTCATAGTGATAGCAATCAGTGTATTCGTATGGCGAAGAAAATCCGAAGGTGAACAGGAACTTTCGGAGTCGGAACGAGAGAAAATACAGTCTTTGACAGCTGACAAGGTAGGCTGAAAGTTACTGTGGTTCCCTCCGTCACGTTTGATAACCTCATTTTACTGTATAGAATAGAAAACAGCTTTGAAATATTCACTTAATTTATCAGTGTCCTTGTTTTCGTCTAGAATTTCGCAAAATTCGCCCTATTGGTACATTAGACAAACAATCGAGTGATATTCACATTTAATTTTGATCTTGAATTTACTTGTTCTCCGTCACTACAAAAGCGCTTGAAATACGTACTTTTTTAAGCATTTCCTTTCTCTGGTCGACGTTTTAATTGTCACGGCCATTATCTACAAGTAGAAAGTGACTTTCTGATCATGTTCATCTTGTTTTTCTTGGTTTTTTTTTTTTAATAAATCAAATTAAGCTTATTGTGTAATATTTTTTCGCCCACTTCCGTGGGGGCAAGCTTGTTAAAGATATGTTTAAGTTCTATTTGAATTTTTTTAAAACGAAAAGCGTGTTTGTGTTTAACTGAACAGGTATTATATTTCATTGAAGTTAAGTTTTTTTTTTATATTAATATTATATCCCCTCTTGGGTTCATTTTATGAAGGTTCATTATAATATATAAAAATATATATTATTCATTTTGTTTTTCCTATGTCAATGTCCTTTCCAAGTGCATAAATTAAAATTTTGTGGAAACCTCCGGTGACAGGTGCAAAAAACAAGGTGCAATTTTCCAGTTGAAACAGGTGGTGGCTGCTTTAAAATATAACTTTGAAAATACATGTAGACCCCTAAAACTGAGCCCCACCAAAATTTTTGCTCTCCCTTCACCATGCTTGTGACAGAAAAGTAATCTGAAACTAGCTGATTTTGATTTCATTGTCAATCAATGAGAATTGATCAGTTGTTACTGTAAGTATCACTGATTATCAATTTCATTAATTGTCGATGTTAATCAGTCGATCAACTGTCATATATAGGATTGTAGTATATCCAGGAGGAAAATGGTCTCTCTCTCTCTCTCTTAGGTGAAAACAAATCAATTTCATTTGATTATCTATATTGGTCATCAACAATATAATTATTGATGACCAATTGGTGCCAATTAACTGCAGTGTAACTTGGATGGATTGAAATCGATTGAGTTTCTGATCATCGATTGTCATCAGTTATTAAGGTCTAAATAAGGCAGAACATCATCCCTTTGCTGTGTCAAGTGAACAGAAGAATTAACTATTCTTTTTAGTTGAGGTAAATCAATAACAAAAAAAAATTGACCTAAATCATCACACATAAGAAGACTATTTTCCACTTGCCTTGACCAAAGCATTTCTTGGGTAGGTCTTCCTTGCATCAGGGGCAAGCTTGCATTTCTGACAATTAATAACCAAGTTCCAAATGTCAAGTCCAGAAAAGCTCCACTATTAATTATTTTGTGCCCTATCCCTGAATAAAAGTTCATGCATCATTCCTGTTGCATTAGCACATGCTTTTACAGGGTTGGTAGCTAAATTAATTTTGGGAGCACTCGCCCTCTGGGAGAGTGACATTCAGATTGTACTTACTTGGGGTACATTTTCACTTGCCAAATACCCTCCCTTCCCCTCCAGTCAAACCAAATAAACATTATGGTGTTTATTTCAAGTACCACTCTGCTGATGCTAGACTATTTAATATTACAGCTGATCTAGTTTCTCTAAAATCATTTCTGCTGTCATCCTTGCATCTGACTCATAGTCAGACAACACTCTTGTTTGTTTTGTATGGCTAGCAAAGCGTTTTATTCTTCTGGGACTCAACAGAGGTGTTGTCAATCACACAACCTTATTGCTATTTATCACGTAGATTAAGGATTCACCAAAAATAAGTAAGTAACTTCAAGGAAAAAAAGCTAATGACTCCGTTACTAATTTCAATTTTAAAGAAAATTTAATATTAATGAATAATTATTATAACTTATCAAACAAGGAATGATCGTTGCAGTTGTGATCGCAATTTTTACAATTGCATAAAGAAGCCTGAAAAAAAATTCAGGACTTCAACGGGGCTTGAACCCATGACCTTGCGATTCCGGTGCGATGCTCTTGGGAGCAGGTCAATTTTTGGGTTCGTATGATCCCGTGAAAGATATGTAAGTGAATGATGCATATGAAAGAAATCATATGTGAACTGCAGATATGAAATCAAATGAGGAGTGATCGTCAGAGTTGTGATCACAATTTTTACAATTGCGTAAAGAAGCCTGGAAAAAAAAAACTAACTTACTTTGCATGTAAATGTCTTTGTGACTCATGAGTTGTGGCCACACCAGTGGCTCAGTTTGTTAATGACCATCAGTATCATGACTATGACTAGGTACCTCGTGTGTTCATTACAGTACTGGTACGTTTATGTTTAGATTATATTTTGTCAAAAACAATCTGTTACAGTTATATTTTCCTGAAAATGAAAATTGCACTCCCCAAACTGGGTCAGTAATCTACGATTTCCACTTGCCCAACAGGTTTGACACCTGCATTAACAAGTGGGCAAGTGCTAATTTCAAACACTGCTTATACGTAAATCATAAGCAATAATAATTAATAACAAATCGTGTTTAACAGTGGACATCCACGTAGGGCCTCTTATTGTCCACTATATCCAGATCGAATTGGAATTTCAAAAGTGTTGGTTATTGCGGAGAGGGGAAAACCAGAGTACCCAGAGAAAAACCGCAAGAAAAACAAAAACAACTCAACCCATATATGACACCAAAACCGAGAATCGATCCCAGGCCACATTGGTGGGAGGCGAGTGCTCTCACCATTGCGCCACCCCTGCTCCCCATAAAAGTCACAGGGTCTAGGTGATTGATATCAATGTTCCTGCACAAAATTCTTATATCTGTTTGTATAGAAAATAGTAGAAACAAGGGCAAATGAGATAGTTTTTATAGACTCTGAAGGGAAGAATCTTGCAGACTGAACACCAAAAAAACAGATGCAAAAAAGAACACCAAATGTCTAACTCCATTCCTCAAAGAAATTATAGAAATCTGGTATGAATGTACCAAGATAAAACTGTGGGGGCATTTAGTAATCATTAGTGTGAAACACATGTCACATCCCTGCCCCCTTTTGCCAGGGACTGTTGAATTCCTTTTTGCTTCCATCCTGAAATTTAACCTTCTCTTCTAAGTCATGAGCTTTAAGGGGAAATTTATAGTACTTTCTGTTATTCATGGCAGTAATTTCTTTCTGTACAATAGGATGAGGATAATGATGAAATAACTCTTGATGAGGCATCCAAGTTTCTGGAAGGTGCAGGCCTCATAAAAGCTCAAGATATCCACTACCTTCCAGAGGATGAAAGAGAAAATATTGCAAGGGAAGTGGCTGAACAGCCTTTAACAGAGGTAGAGCAGAAAAAGAAGATCAAAGAAATGAATGTGAATGATGCCTCTAACATCCAGACTTACTACAAGTCTTCACGGCTTGGCATCAGGGAGATTGAAAAACAGATGACCACGGAGGAGTTGGCCCAAGAACAAGAGTGAGTTTTAAAAGAGATGCTGTTGAGCTGATTGTGTTGCTTCCAGTAACCTCCTACATGTAAGGTCCTGGAACACCAACCAATCAGACTCTGCAATTAGCATTACTATACTGGTGTGTGTTTGTGTGTGTGGATGCTTGGGTGAGACAGAGGGGTAAGGGCATGTCTTACAAGGTAGTCTAGTTTACCACAAAAGATGCAAATGCCTCTTCTTTTTTTGCATGGGAAAATACAGGTCTCTTTTTCAATTGCATGTCTAAATTTATCAAATGATGGTGTAGACCTTTTTCGTTTCATCCCCTTAATTAATAACACTTACAGTGCAGCTCGAAGATATGCGAACCAAAACAAACGCAAAAACGCAGATTAATTATGTTATATTATAATATGTGAAATGTGTAAATAAGGCTAACAAATATGAAGATGCATGTCTAAACATACTCAGAAAAGCTCACTAGTATGAGCTTCATCATTGTCTGTCTTTTGTCATTGTGTCATTGAAGATTTTGAATAGCCTGAATAGCCTGCCGTTTTCAATTGTATCTGTGCAGCTTGTTGAATTTTTGTTTCTTGTGACCTACTTCACGCTTGCTGATGCATGATGGAAAGAGAGATACTTTAGGAACTTCAAATCAATTGCAGAAACAACTTGCCAACAAACAGCACATCAGAAGCACTTTTACAATGAATTTCACTTTTCAGACAGATTATTTTGCTATTTCAGCTGTCTCTGTGTGCTGAGCAAGGACCTCAGATGTCACATTTTTGTTTGTACAATTCACGGTTGCCGGCACGTGATGAAAACAGACTTTGGTCGGAGAAATAACTCATCAATAAATGGCACACCAGGAGCACTTTTATAACAAAATTCAGTGTTTCAGATAGATTTATTGCTGTTTTGATTGTCTCTGTGCACCGAGTAGAGTCATAATTGTCGTGTTTTTGTTTGTTGTGACGGTACTGAATATTCTCAGTTGCTTGCATGTGATGAAAACAGAAATGTTGAGGAACTTTGTGGTCAAAGAAATAGCTCATCAGTAATATAAACGTCCCATCATAAGCACCTTTACAACAAACGTTATTATTATCCGGTATTATTTACAGGGTAAATGTAAGCTTAAGTCGCAAACATTGTCAGGCAGAATGAACTTTCAGGCTTCTGCCCAATGTTTTTTCTTTTTACGTTCAATGTAGATTGTTTCTATCGACAGTTTTACTGATCAATCTTGAGTTCAACATGGAAACATACCTGTAACGGTTGTCATAGACTTTTTCATAATTATGCAAATTTTCAACTTGTCCAAGGTCGTTAATAAACCTTTTGTGAATAACAAAAAACAGATGCGTCTACGATACACAATTTTATACCTGTCAAAAAAAATGTATATACGCATATTATACATGTACAGTATATATGAGCATGGAAGCTACGTCTGCATTGTTCGCTTATCTCCAAGCTGCACTGTATGATCTGTGTCTTACTTTCATAGACTTCATACTTTGTATCAAAATTGTTTTCACTTTACCAAAATGGTCTCTACTCGCTTTATTCAATCCTCCCTTTGCAGGGAAAGAGGGCTTCTATTATAACAGTGATGGGATATTCACATAAGATTTCATAGAGAAAACCAAATATCTCATTTTCTGTGTTTTATAAGGATTTTTTTTCTTCAGGCACTCACAAACTTATATTTGTTTTTTTTTTGTTATGAAAGGACACAAAAGAAACAGCTTGAAGAAATTTTTAAGCTGCTTGAGACGGATAAGGACAAGTTTGGCTTAACAACAATGGATGATCTTCAAGCACAAATGAAGTTGTACACAAGATAGTGACTGAACGGGTTTGTTTACAATCAGCTGGTTGTCATACCACATCGACTGATAATGTTTTTATATTTTTTCTGATGTTGTTTTACCACTTTTGACGACTTTTATCTGTTCCTTTTGTCACAGACAATTCTACTTACCACCGTGGCTTGTTGAGGCAGGTGAAGCTAACTCAGAAAAAATTATTTTTGTTGTAGTCATGTGCAATGTTTGCATATATATTTGGCCAGAAGAAGAAACTACTTTTCATACTGTTTAACAGTATCTTTAATGTAAAGTTCTTCAATATGCAGTTATAATTTATTTGAAACAGATCCTCTAATATAATGTTGTAAACATTTCCACTGCAGTTTGATTGAGCATTCTTCAGTTCAGAAATGGAAGTGTACATGTACATTTGGCACAAAGCGTTTAAAATACTTAATCTCATTTCATTTCGTTGATTGAATTTCTCCATTTTAGTACATATAATATATGCAAAAGGCAGTAGAATATATGTACAAGCTGGTCGTTGATTAAACACTAGGGTTGTGTGAATAAGGGAATGATCTGCAAGGATTAAAGGTCTTGATGCTTAAAGAAATTCTCCTAACTAAGACCATAAGAAATTGACAGAGAACCGCTAGGATAATATACCATTTTATATTGCATCTTAGTTAAGTCAAGGCTATACTGTAACAAAAGTAGTTGGGCACCCAAAATCTCTAAACCCATGAAATCCAGGGTGCCCAGCATATATGTCTGGCCCCGGATGATCAAACGTTGGATAAATCCCTATCCAGCAGATAAGTAATGGGAAAGCTAATTGCCCTATCCACTAGATAGATATTTATGCGGTTAATAGCGCTATCCAGCCTTTGAACAACCAGGGCTTGGTGGAAAAACTAATATTTCCTGATCACCCTAAGGCAACAACACCCGAAGACCAGGAGTCGACCCCACTAGAGCACAGCACTGTAAATGCTTGACTGGCAACGTTCCATTTTACACACACCTCAAGATTCAGGAATAAAGAAAGCAATAAAACTGCAAGTTAGAAGGGGAACTTGGCAGTGTTTTGCTTTTCTAGAAAATATTTGTCAGTGATAAGAACAAGCTTTTAGCCAGGGCTTTAAACGTGGGCATCCACATCGTAATGGGGCTGAAGGGTTATAGAAAAATGTACTGTGAAGTGGCACTGATATCATGCATATCTTAAGGTTTTAATACAAGTTAGAGATGGTAAAATATATAGCAAAAGAATTTTGTAAAAGATTTTCAAATGCGGTAAACACTTAAGCTAGTCAGCCAAAATCAAGATGTCAAATAAACAAAAAGCAGACGCCCTGTGGATGCCTAGATACTCAGCTGGGTTGAAGCTTGATAAGGAAAACAGTTTGTTTTGCCCCCTGCCCCCATTTCTGTACAAATTCCTAATTTGTGAGCATTGTCCAGTCATAAAAATGTTTCACTAATCAGATCCTCTCCTTTTATGAAATTCGTGGTTTGTTCTCCGTCCTGGGTATGTGTATGTATATTCTCTTGAGCTCCAATTATTTCCGGAGGTTACAATAATATTGTTTAAATCACTGCTAATTATTTTTGTACAAAGCACTTATCGTAAAGCTGGCAAATAAAACTGCTGACAATTCTGTCTGGATATCCTTGAGGGATCCTGCTCCCTTGAGACATCAATGATTTTTAATAAAGTGTAGGTTTGGCTGGAATTGAAACAGGATTCTTCAATTTTCTGTTGAATACGTTGACATGAGCAGACATTTTGTGAGCCAGCATCTCGGGGAAGTGCATTGGAAAATACATATGATTAATCATAAGAACTTTTCTAAGCTATTAATAAATGTTTGTATGAAGTACCATTTTGAAAAATTTAAATGCCCTGTCTTTACTGTTTACAAGTTTTGAATTTCCTTGCTTTTTTAAGGAAAAACTGTAATAACACACTGATAACATTTCTATTGAATTTGTAAACATGTTTTCCGCACAAAAGGTGTTGTTGTGCATATTGAAAGTTGATGAAATGCAAACTTTGTTTTGTAAATATTTCGTTATTTATTAAAAGTTCTGTTCTCCAGGTTTGTTGTGATTTAGTGACTCACCACGTTTCAGCAGGCCAACTGTTGGACTAGACTGTTACCAATGCCTGTTTATGTACGAGGACGTTGGACAAGGAAAGATGCAAGGAATTGGTCAAATTCACTAGTTTAGAAACTACACCTCACTTACAGAAGAAGGCGGGTAATCATAACCACAACCCAAAAGCGGGAGAAAATTTGCAAGTGCTTTCGTGCCATAACGTAAAAGCGGTTACTCCACACACTTGTTAATTTAGGAATGAAAGTATCAATTGCTATCTTGACAGCGAGCGCCTGTGCTTAACGTGTGGGATTTCTGCAGGTGTCCCGGCAGAAAAAAAATGACCGTGTGCCTCCTTAAACGTTCTTGGGCACCGCAACCTAAAAGGCTAGTAAAAAAGTTTAACAACTTACGTTACACATGTATACCGCCGACCGGTTGACTCAGTTGGTAGAGTGCCGGACTACCGTGCGCGAAATCGTGGGTTCAAGCCCCGGACCAACGCTCAGGGTCTTAAAATAACTGAGGAGATAGTGCTTCCTTTGCAAGAACATCTGCAAATGGTTAGTTTTCTCGAATAAGGACGATAAACAGGAAGTGAGACGTTAGAACCACTGGGGACGTAACGAACCCTGGCTGTGACCACCCCTAGTGCTGACCTGTTCTATTCAGCAAGTGGCCGGCTTGGCGTGATATCCCAAAAAGGCTAATGGTGTATGAGGCCACACGCATAACAGCCATAAGTCAATGGGACTTTGCTGAGAGCTGAAATCATGTAGATGGATGTAGATGTATTCCTAGATTTTTCAAGGGCCTTTGCGTCAGTTCGACGCCAACACAATTTCTTTAGCCAGTTTTAAGAAGTTGGTCATCATGACCTTGACTCATTGACAGAATTTTAAAATTGAACGTTATCCGGGGATGAAATGGGCATGGTATGTCAACTGGCCTATGAGAAATTGAAGTCGAAGGGGTGTGGCTTTGTTGGTGTGCGGAGCGAGATAGCCTGAGTGACGCACAAGCTTGTTCACAAGTTTAATTTGGAATCTCGACTTATTTAGTGAAAACCATTATATTCAGGAGCTCTAAAGCTTCTGAAGACTCCTTTATGTGAATGTTGTGGGGATGATCCTTCGACGATTAGGTCAAAGTTGGTTCTTGGCTGGGATGGCCAGAAAAATCACTGTAGGATGTCTCAAGTTGTGTAGGTGTGACTCAAATTTCCTTTTTTCCCTGAGATATCAGCCTGACGGCATAGTCACGGCGACGCAACTTTCCGTTTCATAAACGGTCGTTGCCATTTTTAAGACACTTAGAAAATTTTTCACAGACCACAAAAATTTTAAGTTTATATTGTAGTTAACTGGCTTTCATAAGTGATACATCTATAACAGGTCACCCTGACCCTATCCCGAAATATTAACGCAATTTAACTAGGGCCTAAACGTCGCCCTTTCTAAGACAATTTGAAAAGTTACAAATTGCCTTATTATAACTCAATAGCTCATAAAATAGCTCATACAATTACACATGCCCTACTAAAGGATTGCTTACCAATGATGGCATCGACTGACCGTTTACGAAAGGCAAATAGGCCAAGGCGACTTCGTTGTTCCCATAAGTCTACCTTACTTCCATGTACATGTAAGCATCCCCAATGGGGATCTGACATTTGCGTAGTCTTAGGGGCTGATTACATGAGCCGGACTGAGGGGCCCGTTTCTCGAAAGTCCCGAAGCGTACGTTTCTCGACACTCCCGAAACTTTTCGGGCCTATTTCGGGTGCTATAATTTCCTACGTATCTCGTATCTCGATCACTTTAACGGGAAACTTAGGGTTAGGTTTCAGAGTTGAGGTTAGGGTTAGAGTTAGGGTTAGTTAACTCAAGGCGGGGGTAAACCTGAACGCCGTTTTATTCGTTCGCGTTTCAAGCAATCCAAAATCCCTCGGCTCATCTCACGAAGCTATATCGTGGGATATTTTGTGGATTTTGGGGAGATTTTTGGGTATATTTGGGAAGAGCTAATTTTTCTCAAAGGATTAGTTAAAGTTAGGGAAATAGGAAATATTGAAGATTTAATGTAGGTTTAAAATTGGAATTGAAGTTAGAAATTAAAGGATGGACACCAAAACAGCTCCCAAGCAATCTGCAGTGCCCTTATGGGGTCTCAAATGTCTGATAGTTTTTCAAAAATTTTGCAATACAATTCATTCTTTAAACTCCTTAAAATTTTACTCAAATTGACGATTACCCCCCACCTTAAGAGGGTCCAAATTCGCGAGAAAGGGTCCAAATCCGCTAGCTGATTTGAAAAGGTGTGTCCAAATCAGCTTGTGGATATGGTCCGGGGGGTCCAAATCCGCTGTGACACCGGTTTCTTGGGCTGGCTCTGTTTCCTGAGATTAATCGGATTTGGACTCCCCTATACAAGGATTAAGTTTACCGTTGAAATGATCGACACAAATTATTAATCTACTGTTGTGGACTCAGATTGACAACTTTGGTTTGGGAGTCCAAATCCTCGGAGAAGGTCCAAATCCGCCTGCAAATTTGGACCTTGGCAGTCTAAATCCGCCCCAAGCATATTGGACCCAGAGGTTGCTTATGTCCGCTAACGAAGTTGGACCGTGGAGTCCAAAACTACGCGAGCGGGGGGGGGGGGGGAGGAAATCCAAATCCCCTATGACACCGGCTAGCCGGGCCAGCCAGGCTCATGTAATCAGACCTAAATTAATTTAGCACTTTCCCAACCTACATCATTCAAAATTTTGGAAGCGTAAAAGAGAACTTCCAGTTATATCTTACGTCTACATTTAGTAACGTTATCAATTATTTAACTTTATCAATTATTTCTCACACCTTCTAACGGATGCTTGTTCCAACCTTTAATTAGTCTTGGCCAAAACTGAATTTTAACTCGTCACATGATGTTTGTATCGGTTTAAACTTCTTGGCATGCGAGTTCCTTATTGTGGTGAGAGGTCTGCCTTTGCCCACAAAAGTTGAACTGATCTGGTACAGTTCAGGGCCCGGTTGTTCGAAAGCCGATTAACGCTAATCCAGGATTAAATATTAATCAAGGAGCTTATTTCTCTGTCCCCAAACGTTGTTCAATGCCGATATTCTGCAAAATTTTAGATTAGGAGAAGTCAATCCTGAAAAAAAAAGCAACGAAAACAAGTTTCATCCCATAGTTAAAAACTGCAACCAAAGTTTACGCTAATCCTGGATTATGTTCAACCGGGCCCTCGATCTCGGATCTTCTTCGAGTATATGTTACGGGCTGACCGTCCATCCATTTGTTTAAAATTGTAGTTGCAAAATTAATTGTGACTTGAGTCAAACTGCTTTTGGAAAATCACTTTATTCTGGTTTATTCTTTATTCTTTATTGTCATTGTCATGAGCCCATGACAATAATTTTATTCTGATTGGGCATTCTACTCCAGTGTGCGCGAATCCAGAAACACGCAACGTTCTAAAAATAAAAAGATAAGCGCAAAGGTTGGCTTAAAAGGCTTGCATGGGAGAGGGAAGCTCCTATTCACCGGCTCCTCTTTATTTATTAATTTACTCATTTTGCTACTTAAATGTTTATTACACCAGTAAAAAGTTACAGTTATCTTAGCAGAAGGCTTGTTGGAGCACTTACAAAGAGATCCCTTACCGCGTTATTTTGAAACATAATTTCTTGTTTTTCTGGTTGTTTTTAATTCAAACAGGTGTTTGTTACTCCTATCAACTTCCTGTTTTGTATTGAATATGCAGAAATTTTATCATAGAGACCCATGTTTCCATGAAAATACTAGATACCGGAAGACCAACACTACCCGATATGGTAACCCAACCTCGTCCTGCCTTCCTCTCAACCATCGTGCAGGATATTCCAGAAAGTGCTTTTTCTGTTCATTCTTTTCTGTTCATTCTTATCTAATTTGTTTTTCAAATTATTGTTATCTTGCGGTGATAGCGTTGCATCGATCAATTTTATGCAATTGTCATTGCGGTTAAGTTTCAGTGCTAAAAATAACGTACCACAGTGACCGTAGTAACCTTTTCGCTTCTTAGTGACGTCAGTGTACGCATGCTCCAAGACACAAACTTGTTTTGTACCTTTTCAGTGAGTCACCGACATGTTTCAAGCGGAAAAGAAAACTTTGGGGAAGTTTGTTATAGCCAGCGCTGTAAAACATCGAGTAGTCAGATAGCTGCGTTGTGATGTAACCTCTAAAGCCGTTTTCAATCGATAACCTGGCCCTTGCTGTCGAAGTTGAGATGTTCCAAAATCGTTCAGCAAGTCTTGGTGAGCTCCACGGAGGTCACGGAGCTCGTGAAGCAAGCGATGGGGAGGAGGCGAACTTGGAGAGGTCTAAAAGTTCCAGGCAATTAGCGAAGAAAAAGAGCTTTAGGTTTGGCTCAAGGGATTTTGTTGGAGGCAGGAAATTGGTGAGGAGGCCATCGATGAAATCGGTGTCAAACATGGTCCATAAATTCATGATTCGCGTATCTGCTGTGCAGTTTCCCTCGAACTCGGCTTACTCGACTACTTCGATCGGTAGAATCGAGGAAAATGCTTCGTACAAGAAAAGAAATTTCGATGCGGCCGAAGAAATTCCTTCGAGCATCCAGAGAAGTAAATCGGTAGAGGTGCTCAATGTATCTGGGCTAAAAAATCATGGTAACACATGTTTTATGAATTCTATCATCCAATGTCTCGCTCATACTGATTTGCTTGCCGAGTATTTCGTCATGGACCAGTACAAACAAGACTTAAAACTTCGCAAAGGCCAAACCAAGAAGTTTGGAACTCGCGGTGAGGTGACGGAGAAACTGGCGCTATTGCTCAAGAGTTTGTGGTCAAGTCAGTATAATTCGCAGATTAGCAGCGATTTCAAGTCGATCGTAGGGAAGTATGGCGTTCAGTATAGAGGTTACTCACAACATGACGCGCAAGAGTTTTTGCTTTGGCTTTTGGACAAGGTTCACGAAGATTTGAATCGAGCAACGAAGCGAAAGTACAAGGCAAACAAGGTGAGGGAATTTGAAATGCTGCTGGGCTTGGTAGTTTCTATTTTTGCTCTACACGGGAGTGTTGATCAAATTACCCGTTCAAGTGTCATGCAATATAAACGAACCGCTCGCGATCGATAAAACGCAAAACATACTCATGTTATTCTTTGTAATAGTTCTCTATTTTGTAAATGTGCGGGAATTAAGCTCAAGTTGAATTGTGACTCTAGTCAGATTTTAATCTCGATGTTTTCGCCTTCAGTCGCGTTCTTATTTGAACTTTTCCATCGATTCGTCATGAATTCGTTGGTGTCGTGAATCAAGGCATTTTCAAATATTTTCCTTGATTTTAGCTTACTTGGATTACAGTGAGGTGGATTGGTTAGAGATAGCTGGTCATTTTAGATTTGTTCAGTTAATTTATTTTTTGTTAAAAGGAAGCAAATCAAATTGCTTAAGGTTATGATCTGTAAAAATCTTTCAGATCTACGTTTAGGACACTTTTTTGTTTGTTTGGCACAATTTTTTTGTACCGACGTAATCTTGCAGGCACTTTTTTGTGCATTTCTAATTTTCCAAAAATTCGGCAGGAAAAATGTCTCAAAATGCTGTCGTTCATTTGAAGTGGAGCGTTTGTCCAGTACTCAGGTGAACGGAAACGTGAAGAATTCGAAATATTTCCATTTTTACTGATCCGATTTTCAGCTGGAAACAAAGGGAGCCCTATATTCTCAGTGATTAGTTCTTTTTGTAATTGTCACACCGGGTCACAAATGGCCCGCGGCTCTATTCAAACAAAATAATCAAACTCATTCATTTTAATTAGTTTTGTCAAGGAAATTCTTTTGCCAGAGACTGGGCATTTAAAAGTCTTTTTATTACTGTTTCTGACTGGGTTAAGTTTTCACCGACTGCCTCCATGAAAAACGCATGTAAATAATAATTATTGGTCTGACACACTTTGAATTTATAAAATGTAGGGAGTGAGCTGGAGTGTGAAATTGGATCTCCTTCAATGTTATTTTTCAATAAATTGTAAAAATAATGAAGCCTGAACATTGTTATTGGACTTTTGAAAGTTGTCCTCTTCTTTCCCACAGTTTGCTTGCCCTGTGCTCTCAACATGGTTTGAAGTAATAAGCTGTTAAAGGCTATAATTAATGTTGGGTTCCTAAGGCTGACCAGTGTGATTAGCTCACAGCACATGATAATCGTAAATGAAAACTATAAGATGACTCAGTTCAAGTGCTGGCAGTCAGTTTATTTCAAGAGTGATAAATGTTCAATTTGGCCAGCAGGTAGACTCCCAATTTCTAATGAATATCCTGAGGTAACAAACATTTTGAGGTACATATACTTGTACTATGTGGTGGCTTGGACAGAAAGATCAACATACACCGGAAATATCATCCAAGTGGCCGAATTTTGTGTTTGAGGTATTAACAAGTTCAAGATGCCTTTTGACTGGTCTTCAGTGTAATGGAAATCTACTGCATGCTAACATGTCCTGTAAAAACTTTTGCCTTTCTGGAAGCATCTCTGCACTACCCTGACATTGAGGTGTTAAACAACCTTTCCAATTTGGAAGGCATGTTCCTTGTCATTACTGTCTAACAGCCTGCATAGTCTCTTCTAACATTCAGATCAGTTCTCTACTAATAATATGTCCAAAAACTAGCCATCTGTAGGATACTCAACTGCCCTTTTGTCTTTTTGGTGGAAAACATTTTAAAGGCATCAGAACTCAAGATATAAATAGAATTCTTATTATAGCATCAAAATTCTAACCTTACTATGATGTTATCACCACAAACCATGATTTATTTTTTTCTCTGTCATTTTTACCTATGAACAAATTAATTTCTTTTGTTTTCATAGCCTCTTGAATGGCAACAGATAAGAAAAAACAGAATTTTCCAAAATTAATGTAGTCTATTTAGCCCCTGGCTATAGTAATAATCTAACCACAGCCACTTTATCCCAGTAGTGGCCTTAATTCTTGGTAAAGCAATAACTAGTAAATGAAGTATTAGTGAATGAAGCACTAAAGATGTAAATGCATAAGTCACAAAAATAAATTTTGGTTCCTAAGTACAGTAAATGATTAGTAATGATTAGCATAGTGGTTTTCAGTTGAGCATGAAAACCAAATAGCATTTGCTTTGGTTTTCCATTGCTGCGCTCTGTAATTTGCCAGCAAAACTTGCGCCCCCTTTTCAAATCTCCATGTTTTGGTTAATATATTGTTTATTAAATTATTGATCAACTGACCATACAGATTGTAACTTTAAATAGTGTTTTCTTGTTCACTTTTCATGTGGTTCAGGATTAATTTGGATCTATTATAGCCTTGAGCAGTAGTGCAAAGCAATTATCTTGCTAGAATGAATGACTGCCACATCTTGCATCTTCTGCTTAACGAAGCAGACACCTTCCACAGGCAGATATTTTTATATGTTTTAATAATACTTTCTCCTAAGGATTCCCACTCGTAGGAGGCACAATAATATCTGGGGACTGAGACAATAGGTGTTTTAGACAAGCAATACAATATAATACTAAGAAAGGCTAAAAAAAATGGCTATCAGTGTTACTATTCCTGTACACAGAGAACTGTGATTTAAGTCATCCATTTCTGTATGTTAATTCCTCTGCCACAGCACACTTTTATTAGGTTGCCTCTTAGTCTTGCAGTTTTTAGGTTGGAAATGAAGACGTTTTTAAGTCAGGAATGAAGACAATTTTTAATGTTTTTATATTTGATTAGATATATGTCTGATTGCTACATGGTGATCTGTCTCGCATGGAGTGTTTTACTCTTTTACAGATTATCCTTATGGCTTTGTGTGTACGTTTAGATTTATTTGCCATAAAATTGTAATAAATAAGGTGATGGCAACATTCTAGTGATACCATCTCTTATTCATTCACTCTTCTGGAAGTGTACAATCATCAGTTTGGTGATGATGTTTTTGGCGTTAAAAGACATGTGGCATGACATACATTGTAGTTTAAGGCTGTTTTGCCATGCTGATGAAAAATTTCCTTTACTCTTACCTCACCTATATTTTTCTTTACTTTTGATTTCAGGAAACCTCAGGCAAATCAGATGACATAATTGCTTTGGAATCTCTCTCCAACCACACCCGCTGCAATGACAGCTTCATTCTTGATCTATTTCAAGCACAGTACCGTTCGTCACTCAAATGTCCCAGGTGCCATCAACAGTCGACCACATTTGATCCATTCCTATGCCTTTCACTGCCTATCCCTCAAAGAGAAACCCGACCAATAATTGTCACCACAGTGTTTGTAAATTCATCTAGAGTACCCCTGCGCATTGGAGTGACTGTGCCTCTAAATGGCACCATTGCAGATCTGCGTAACGTGGTGTCAGATATGACAGGTATCAAAGAGGATTTATTGATCTTCACTGAACTTTACCATGATGGATTTCATAGAACATTTCATGACAAGCAGTCACTGAGTGTTGTTCATGAAGGAGATAACATTTATGCATTTGAAGCACCAAGTGGACTTTTTCCAGAGATGGATGTTGATGATGACCAAAACCCTGTCTTGGGAGATGGTTCTGCGGGTCCTATTCAAGACACAATTGTTATTCTTGTTGCAAACTGCCAGAGTCCAGGAAAAAATACCTCTAGTAAAAGGTAAATAATTGTTTCTGTCCGTACTTGTGTACAAGGTAGTTGAGCAATGGAAATTACTGTCAGTTGATGAATAAACAATTTGACTGACAGGCAGTCAAATATGGCAGCCAGGGCCGAGTTGCTCGAAGCACATTTAGTGCTAACCATTGCTTAAGTTGTATTAAAACCTATAAGTTGTCATGGTATTTAACCCTGGGTTAGTGCTAACCATGCTTCAACCAACTTGGCTCAGATAGACAAAGGGATAGCAAATGAGAGAATACAACTGGTTAAAAGGAGACTGGAGACAGCAGAGTCAATATCCTTCAGAATTTGTGAAGAAAGTTTCACCCAGGTTTAAGTAGGGTTCAGTTGGTTTTGTCTAAAGTTGTTCTCCAAATCCACAATGGGCGATTCCAGAAAATATCCATACCGATACCACGGATGGCTTTTAGGATTTCCGAAGGGGAGGGGGGCGGTCTTTGAACTGGAATTCTGAAGGAATGGGGGGTTTTAACAATTGGAAATCCAAAGGCATGGGGGGGTTTCACAGGTGGGATTTCTAGAGTAGAAAGAGTAGAGTGAGTTCCTTGAATTTTGCAGTTCATAAATAAACCACAAACGTATGATCGCGGAAGCAGAAGACAAGCATTGATTGATCAGACACGTAGAAGTGAACAGTAAAACGTGGGTTTCACATTTACCTTGATGAATTTCTTGTCAAGTGAATAAAGTCTGAAAATGTACCTTATTTACCGCATGCAATTTCTTGAAACTCCCGTCTCCCGCCCGATAAACGGCAAAAAAACTCACACCTGTCCCTCGCTTCCAAGGAACGCTTGTCAGATAATTTTACATTCGGATGCCGGACGGCAATCGATCAAAAGATTTTAACAGTCTTTCGAGCTATTTTGCTTTGTGAACGTCAAAACAACACAAGAAAACAAAGCCAAATTAAGACTTAAAAAAAAGTTTGCACGGCCTGGCCACACGCAGTAGGTTTTTCTTGTCGCTGAAGAGTAAAGCTTTTCGCCTGGCGCCGCTAGATCACAGCCTTGGGGAGGCATAAATTCATGTTTGTTTGTTCATATAAACGTTGCCAAGTCGAAAATGTACTTCCAAGAAAACCCCGGAAAATTCTGAAGGGTAGGGGGGGTTCACGATTATGGAATTCTGAGGGCATGGGGGGGTAACGCATTCTGGAATTTCCGAAGGCAAGGGGGGGCAAAACATGGAAGCCGTCCGTGGTTGGGTATGGGTATTTTCTGGAATTGCCCAATAAATGAATGATCTGCAATTGAATGTCTTGCAAAGGAAGACCTCTGTGCTAATAGAGAACACCTAACTAACTGGGGGGGAACACTCTGGATTTCATGTGACAGGGATGATCGAATGGGGCAATTAAATATCAAAGCCCAAAAAACAATCCCTAGGGTTTCCAACAAAACCCCCAAAAATCCCTGGACCAAACATTAACCCCAAAAAAATCCCATGCCAAATCTCCAAGCCTTAAAAATTCCAGTAAGGATTAAATGATATGACATTAAAAAAAAAATAGAAATTGAACTTAAACTGTGGTCAGAAACTACCCCTGGGGCACTGCTACAAATCTTCAGATTGTGTTGAATACCCCAAAATTTCCCTACTTAAATCAAGCCACATTTTCCTACCAAAAATAAAAAATTTCAAACCCAGAGTTAGTCCATTGGTTTTGGTTTTCATTGGTTGAAAAAGGGGCGCGCGTTTTGCTGGCAAATTACAGAGCGCAGCAATGCAAAACCAAAGCTAATGCTATTTGGTTTTCATGCTCAACCGAAGACCACTCTATTAATCTACATTGCTTGTCTTAACAAATTCTTGTCTTTGCTTTTAGATTTGGTCTTCCTTCCATTGTAAGAGTGCTTAGAGAACTGAGCTATGAAAATCTTCAAGCAGCAATCTTGAAAGCCATGTCAAGGATTCTGATAGACAATGTTTCCTCACAGGTAATTACCCCTTTGACTCCCAAGATCTGACTAGTAATTCTCCCTTCATGCTGCCATTCATTTCCTTGTGAATTACTTAAGAAAATTTGGTGTTATGTTAAGATAACACCCTCCAACTGATAAATTTGTGTATTCTCTTCACCTGTTTGCTTTGTAATGTATTGAGATTATTGTGAGGAGAAGTATCATTTTAATCACTGCTGGGAGTTAAAGGGCTAAGTGTCTGCAGCTGGTTTACATGTACACCCACGTTTTGAAGAGGCAGCAAGTTGCTGAAAAACAAATATGTAGGGGAAAGTTAAACAGCTTGCATCATTGAAATACCATGTGGTAGTAAACAGGTCTTATAATGCAGCTGTTGGATCTCAGGAGGCTGTCTTGGGCAAAGCTTAAAAGGGATACAGTCACCATGATCGATCTGCTAATTATCATTATCATTGTTGTTGTTATTATTGTTATTGTAACTGTTAATTACATGTAACATATGTTGCAGCACTGCAGCTTAAGTTCTCACACTCTGTGACAAATCACATCAATTTTATAGACAGATTTTGTAATAAACTAATAAAATGTAAACAGGACACTGAAGTGTATTTGGCCCAGGTTATATTAGCCATACTGCTGACATGACATAATTTGTCAACCTTTGATGCAGGCAATACAGAACCAGGGTTTGCTGTTCCGGTTGCGTGTGGTGAATGGTTTACCCGGCAAGAGTGCACTTTCACCAGAGGTGGATCACCCTTTGTATCAGGCCACTGTCGACAAGTAAGAGCTATCTAATTCTGTTTAACCTCACTGATAACCAATGGCTAAATATCTCCTGGCTGTGTTGCAGCCAATCATAATTATATAAGGGTTGTGACAATAACGGAAATGATGTATACAATATTACATGTTTCTTGATGGGTCATTTCATTTCCAAACTTGACCAATAAATGCCATAAAGTTGTACATATTTTCAAGTGTTTTCCCATGATATCATGGTGGCCATGTTGGTGTACAAGGCTAACCGTCTATTTTTCTTTTATTTCATTTAACCAATATGGCTGCTGGTCACATGAGTGAAATTGCTCTATAAGAAATGACTATGTTGTGTCAAAATATTTTGCCTTTTATCAACAGGGCACTTATGGCTTGTGGATCAGGTTGTGGTCCACAGCACATAAAGGTGATTGCTGAATGGGAGCCAGAAACAAGAGTGAGGTAAATATTATGGGTTTTTTTTAACATTCAAACTCATCACCAATAGATGACCTTGTAGAAGGTGCTAAAGGCCCTAGCAAATGGCTTCAACATTTGCTTCAACATTCATTCAATTTTGTTGAACGCTGTTGGAAGGTTGAATGGTGGAATGAGCAAATGGTTTCAACATTTCATTCGACAAAACTTAGCGAGTGGCCTGGTAATTACTTTCAGGCCCCAGCGCTTGCTCAACAATGTTGAAAGAGCGGGGCAAACGGCTTCAACTCTGTTTCAACATTCCGAACATTCCAGAGAACAAAAGAAATGTTGAACACATGTTGAAGCAAAGTTTAAAGGCTTTTAAACTCTTTCAACATTGATTCAACATCGTTTCAACAAGTTGGAAAGGGGGTGGCAAACGCTTTCAACGTTGCCATTCAACAAAATCGAAAGGATGTTGAAGCAAATGTTGAAGCCGTTTGCTAGGGCCTTAAGGGATAGATGGAGCTGTGTGTGATGTGAGCTGAGCATGCAGGTATCCATGGCAACCACCTTGCACCGTCACACTGATAGATCAGTGGAGATACTTACCAACCCAAATACTTAACCATCAAGAAACCACAAAGGGGGTGGGAGGAGTGGGAATACAGAAGCACAGAACTTGCACAAGAATGCAAAAGATGGATGCCCTTGCAAAAATATGCTACTCTGATGCGCATGGTCACCGAAAAGCTGCTGGATGTGTTGGCTCAAGTTTAACCTGGCCTAAATTACATTCAGCCACATTTAAACCATTCAACATGTTGAAAACAAGGAATTTCATTGACTCCTTAAGTTTTTTGGGTTTCTGTGAGCATGGTCATCTACAAGAATACATTCATAAATCTATGATTTGTAGTAGTACTGAATATAGGATTGTTCAGGTGTGCTGGGCTCACCCATAAAAGTTGTCTGGTATAGTCCTCAATGAAGCCCTGAATAGTTACCCTAAAGCATAGTGAGAGGTTTACCTCTGCTGGCAGCAGTATTTTGTCAATTTTTATTTGCTACTTGTCCCCAAAATACAGTACATCTGGTGTAATCTCTATACATAAAGATTATTTTGTCAGCTCACATAAATACACCTTTACTGGTAACCCTTTCACCCTGACAATCTCAATCACAATCACACCTTACTGTCTGCCATACATTGTTTCTAATGTTAGTTCTGAGAATTTGGTGTTAAATCAAACAATATCCCCTAGTTGGTTTCTTTTCTTCATTCTTATTATCTGTCTGGCTGACAGTATTATTATATTGTAAGGAGAAATTACTTATTGGTCAGTCCTGGTAGTGAAAGGGTTTAGACACATTTTACAGGTCTGGAGTATTCTTTCCTTGTAGAAAGGAGGGAACAGAACACGTTCGTCAGCAGGGGAAGCAGGAAATCATTCAACAGTGTTTTTACAGAACTTCTTTTGTTTTCACTCTCTCTTTTTAGGTTTGTACGGTCCAGTGTTTTACAAGAGAGGCCTGAGGAACACTGCACTGTGCGTGAAGTGGAGTCATTCCATAACAGTGCACACCACGTGGAACTGGAGGACTGCTTCAGTTTGTACACCAAAGACGAGAAGGTGAGACCCAGGCTCAAGATAAACACTCAGGTTTCTATAGGTGCTGTTTGGAAAACTTGAAAAATGAACAGTACTATAGCAAAGTATCCTCCTGTATTTTTAATATTTGAATGATCACACTGTAGGAATTCATCCAATACAATACAATAGGAGTAACTTTATTAACTCGTCAGTATAATCGTGGGAAACACCCCTCTACAACAATGTAAATGGGGACACTTAATAAATGTAATAATAGTAAAGAGCTATCAACTAACACTTAATGAATCTACGAAAAAATATTTACATTTTCATTTACATTACGAATAATTACAAAAAGGACAATTTGAGTAGTTGTCATAATGTAACAACATGCTGGGAGTGGTCTTCAATTGAGTGTCGTAAAACCAACACCAAAGCAATTACTCTGACCAATCACAAGAGACGAAGACAGCTCAGTGAACCAATCAGAATTTGAAGTAATTACGTGCAACCGGCGCCAAGCGCGGGAAAAAGCGCGCGTGCAACTCGCGATTGGTTTTAGTTTGGCTTCTCATTGGCTCAGAAAGTGGCGCGAGTTTTGTCCACCAATCATAGAGCGACGTAAAGCAAAACCAAAGCAAACGCGAATTACTTTCGACACTCAATTTATAACCGTTCTAAGTCACATTTAGTAGGAATACGAGTCACAAGCAAGAACTACCCATTGAAACAATGTTGAAATTTGCATGGGAAAAAGCACTGTTTAGTTGCTTTATGAATGTGGTTTTGTCAACGGAGTTGATAATGTAAATTGACCACCGTGCAGGGATTCTGTACGGTGGTCAATTTACATTATCAACTCCGTCGATAAAACCAAATCTTTGTGTACTACAAAAACTTCGACGCAGCACCACAGTTTCTTTAGAAACTACCCCCTGTATTCATTAGTAGCTTTATGAGTTGAGTTGTATTGGACCATGACAAATCTCTTCAGTACTGATAAAAGGGTTGATATTGTGCCTGAGTAGTGCTCAAATAATTTGACTCTTCTAGTTGGGCTCTGAAGATGCTTGGCTGTGCCCCAGGTGTAAGAAGCTTCAACAAGGCACGGTGAAGAGACTCAGCCTCTGGACGCTGCCTGAGGTACTAGTGGTACACCTGAAAAGGTTCAGACAGGTGAGTGTCGGCCTTCTGTGATTATTTTGTCAGCAAAGTCTGTGGTTGGATTACACTGTGATGGTGCTAGGCCGAAACATGTTTAATCTTATCACTATGGTTTTAAACCAAAATTAAAAGGTGTCCACATCATTTGCTTGGTCATTTTTCTTTAATCTTGGTTGGAGCATTTTTAGACTTCAAGTCCCTTCCAATATTTATTTTCTGCAGGTTAGTCTCGAGTCGTATGAAAATTCATCAATCTAATTTGTCGCGCCTGTTGACTGTACACAAGAAAGTTGATTTGAGGCGAGTCTGGTTTGCTCTAAGTACGATTCAAACACTTTCGTTCAAAGACATTTGACCCAAGTCAGATGAGACACTTAAAAGATCGCAGCCACATTGAATGTAACAGCAACGAGTTCGAGCTACATATTTAGTTTAAAAGTAATTATAAAAATTATGTTTGAACATGACAATGCCAATATATTTGCAATTGTGGGAGGGGGGATGTCTCGCTTAAAACATGTTTACGTTAAGCATGCTAATGTGAATACTGCAGTTAAGATTTTAAGAATAGTAGAAGCAAAGCACTTTGTCTGTGGTATTGCCGTCTAATGTTTAACTAAATCGAAATCCGCAAGTTCGGTCAACGAAACACAATTCTACCTTGTCTTCCCCAGACCTCTGCTGGTCGCACCAAGCTCCACACTTTAGTGGACTTTCCTCTGACGGGCCTGGACATGAATGCACATTTAGAACCTCGCGCCAAGAAGTCGTCACCGGAGACCCACGCTTTAGGATGGGGCACATGGCGACGGCACCGAGCCAGCTCCATGAGCGGGCTGGATGAAAACCTGTATGATCTGTATGCTGTGTGTAATCATACCGGTGGGATGTCGGGCGGTCACTACACAGCGTACTGCAAGAATCCCGTGGATGGTACGTGGTACCTGTTTGACGACATGCGCGTTGAGAGGATAAGTGGACACCAGGTCGTCACCAAGGCAGCCTATCTTTTGTTTTACGCGCGGCGTAATGTCGGCTCGTCATCTGAGTCGGAATCCTCCGCTCTCTCTGGTCACTGGGCGTGGCGAATGCCTAAATTCTCTTTTGAATCGGTACTCGGTTCACGCGATGAACTCCGTGGTAAAGAGCAGAATGCAGATGGTAAGGACTCAGTTTGACGTTTTCTTGACATAGTTTAAGTCCAGTTTTCTGTTGCTGTATTAGGTTGTGTGAAAGGCGTAAGGGGAGGGGGTGAGAGGAGAAAAGTAACTCTTCACCCCCCACCCTCACACTTTTTGTATGA
>OX419340.1:9791916-9824416 GCA_948470475.1 Galaxea fascicularis | reverse complement strand
TAGGTCACCACCATCACAGTTCAAAAGAGCTTTAGGGAAGTTGATGTGCCAAGCTTCCAAACAAAGCCGTTGATGGTACACCGGTTATAATTTTCGAATTGTCCCACGCAATTGTATGGTTGGTTTGGCAAACAT
Organism: Galaxea fascicularis; assembly: GCA_948470475.1. Taxonomy (NCBI): domain Eukaryota; kingdom Metazoa; phylum Cnidaria; class Anthozoa; order Scleractinia; family Euphylliidae; genus Galaxea; species Galaxea fascicularis. Next base: position 9,824,281 of record OX419340.1, on the reverse strand, counting down.
GCATCGACAAAGCGGAGTTTTCCTTTTTGGAAAGAAAAACTGCTTTTGGATGCTCTTTTACGTGTACCAAACTGACGTTTGGGCTGTCCGATGTACTCATGATCACAGTCATTGCAGGGAATAGAATAAACAGCATCAGTTCGTTGTTTCTTCAGCATAGGCTCCAAAGGTTTAAAATATGACCTAACGTCTGAAAAGGTTTTTGGGCAACTTTAACGTTGTGGCTACACAAAACCTTTTCAGACATTAGGTCATATTTTTGCTTAACGCTAATTTTGCTTGTTGCTTCAATTCACTTCGCACCAAAAATATCCGTAACGACGTTGGCAATTCTGCCCGAAATCATGGCGAAAGCAGACAAATTTCACTTAACAAATACAAAACAGACAGAAGACACTACCAGATAATAACATGCAAACGAAGGTAAGGCGTTGTTATCGCATCACACGTAATGTAGCAAAAGCCTCGAGTAAACGTAACGGATGATGCAACCTTGTTGTCTGATTGGTTTCCTTGCTCCCTAGAGAATGTTACGGACGGACGGACATTACCGACTCGATGTCTGTAGTGTGGACTATACTTACTTCTAGTAACCCATACAAAAAGTAACCGTTACTTGACATGTAAAGCCTGTGTATGTGTGTTTTGTTACCAGTACAAGAATCGTATTGCCGGCCACGCTTTGTTCCAGTTCTAGATGGAAAATTTTCTCTGCGTTATCATGGACCGTTGTTAGAAAGATGCGAAATTTATTCTGTAGAGGAGTTGATCAAGGATGATAAAAAAGAACTGTTACTTGACATTTCAGTAAAGCCTGTGGGGTTTTTTACCAGTACGAAAGTGTAGGGGAGGGAAACGCGAGCACAACGGGGCAGAGGACGGAATTCACTCAATTTTTGCATTTCCGCATTTTTCCTTTATTTTACTCGCGCTATCAGAGTATCAGAGTTATGTCGCGTGTACGCTGTTGAGAAATAAACAATAGAAACGAGACTGCTGCGCGCTTTGCGCGCGAAATTGCGACTTGAAAACAAGAAAAGAGACTGAAAACCTTGTAGAAATCAGTGTTAATTCCATAAGATGCCAAAATCTTGTAAAGGAATATTAGTCTCATTTCTTCCCTCTGTCTTCTGCCAGCTCCTCCCCGGCATCAAGTGCATATTACAGGCGTCACCGACATGTTATCGATGGGTATTGTGGCCCGGTAGGTGAAATGTTTGGAAAAGGGGAATCCTCCGTTTACGAACCATTAATGTTGTTGTCAAGAACTGCGTCTTTTTCCAAACGAAATATCATTGGCGGCATTCAACCTGGGATGACGTTTACTTCTGTGCAGATTGTGCTTGACAACTTTATAGCAACTGTTAGAGGTTTGAGCAACTTTTGTGCTGCAAACAACTTAGAGCAATCTTTGCTTCCCAGAGCACATTTTGGGCAACAAATGGGCCATCTGAGGAACAAATAAAAAATTTTGCAGTTGCTTCGGTTGACACTTAAAATGCTACGGAAACTCAACATGAACTGATGTGATTCAATAAACCGGTCAGCAGTAACCCATGTACAACGCATTAAATTTGCAGCCTTATTCACTGTTTTATCGGTTTTTATATATATATATTTTTTCATCATGACAGCAGTGGAAACAAACGATGGAAGCAGTTCTGCACGTTGTTTTAGATGTTATGCAGAATAAAATAGTTCACAACATTATAGGAGCACCTTTTCCGAGTTTTGGCAACTTTTGACCATTTTTCGGAGCAACTTCGACGAAATTTACTGACACAGTCTATACAGGCCTAGCGATGTTACTCTGAGCAAGATCTTGTCTTGGGTATGAACTCCTCCCCAAACCCACGTTCATCCTTCTTTTAAGGTCGGCACACACGATGGGACTAGTCCCCGGGACTAGTCCCTGCGACTATGCCCTTGAAGACTTTACACGAAGGGACTGATCGCAGGGACTAGTCCCATCTTGTGTGCGTCGCAGGGACTAGTCCCACAAATTCAAACCAGTTTGAATTCTTGGGACAAGTCGCAGGGACCAAAATTTGGTCTCATACGATGGGAAATGTCCCCGCGAGTTGTTGCAGGGACAAGTCGCATAAAAGCTATGGAAACAAGTAAGCAAACACTGAAACACCAACCTCGTTCCCAGGGTATCTCTTCCTCCCGTCCCGCTCTCGATCCAGGGGACGTGAACAAAAGAGACCCTGGCAACGATCAGTGCGAAGTAACAGGGTAGCCTCAGCGGTTCCAGGCTCTCAGGTAGTGGAGGCGAGCGAGACGACAGAGGTGAGCGAGTGACGAGCGAGCAAAGAAAATCGAGCGGGGTCTCCTTCCGCCGCTCCCCCCAGTCTCCGTTCGATTTTCTTTGATTCTTTTTCGTTCCGTCTCGTTCCGTCGCCTCCACTATCAGGAACCAGGAACAGGCAAAGACAAGGTTCCGTCACGTGATTTTTTTGCGTAGCGCATGCGTGTTTCATTTTTCGCCAGTGAAATAACGTCGTGCGAAATAGGTAACAAGTAACAAGTCCGTGTTCGTTTGAGCTGGGCGAGATTAAAGAAAACAGAGGTACGTACACTTAAATACCTTTCCATTTTGGAAAAATTATTTACCTTGACTCTCAAATCATTTTTCAGGCTACTCTAATTTAAGTAATCCATAGCGAATGAATGTTTCATTCCGTGTTTTAACCTCTTCCCGAAATATTTCCGTCTAATAGTAAGCTTACATCCGGTACAAACTGAAATCGATTCATCACACTATCAGTGTGTTGTATCTGACGTTGTTTCTAGTTTGGACTTTGTTGTAGAGGTATCAATCAGAGGAATTCAGCAATGATCAACAGCATCAATGATTAGCTGCTATTGGAATTCAAGTTAAATCAGTGTCTATTATCATTAAGTAAAACAATCATTAGGAATTATTGCTGTGCTTCGGCACTTTGTACCGCGAAATATTACTCATTTATCTCACCATATTTGCACTATGGTAGCCGTGCTCGGCTTTTACTTCGGGTAGAAGAGCACAGAACGTATCATCAGAGTGGATGAACAACAACCGAAACTATTCAGAATTACGTTGAGTAAATTTATGCACTTATTTAATGTATTATGGTTTAATGTGGAAAGATGTCTTGAATACTCAAGTCGCCAACTTTGGGCTTTTACTTGGGGTAGAAGAGCACAGAACGCATTATCAGTATGGAATAAAAAGAAACTAAAATTATTCACTTTAGAGAAAATTTATGCATAAATGGAAGGCGTCGGGGCATAACCATTCCATATCGAATTTTGGTATGTTTTTTCTTTTTGTCCAAATGAGCTGAATTTTTTCATGTGGTCTCTACTGTAATAGAAAACTAGAGCCCTGCACTTTTTTCTGCTGGTTGGCCCTTCGTTTTTGAGTAAAAACGGATGGAAAAAACTCGGCAGCGCTTTCATTGAGATCTTATGTTCATCGAGAAACAAAAGAAACCTTTTGTTTTCCTGAACAATGAAATCAGCGAAGCATCGCATAGCAGCTACTTGTTTGTTACGATACAAGCACTTTCGAAATAGTATTAAAAAAAATGTAAAGTGATCGTACAAAAATAATTGCTCTCAGAGAAAAAAATATTTCAAAATAAAAAATTCGCACACACTTTTTGTCGTTTATATGTCAATTGAGCCACTATCGAAATTTGAGGGCATACGGACAAATTCCCTTTGAGTTTTAGCTCTTTAAAGTGTCCCCTTCAAGTAAAAAAATTGATTTGAGAAAACAGGGCTAAGAATGTCAATCAGATAGATAGATGGATAGATAGTTTATTCACCTTAAAAATTGCAGCCAAAAGCTGAATTGCGGTAAGGCTTACAAATACAAAATTTACAACTGCGCTTAAGTACAATCTAATTATAGGACTTATACTACATAAAAATTATTAAAGAATCACACATTAGAAGCATGCGTCAAATTCCTATATACAGTAAGAAACAAATTTATATCTAGTTCTCAGCTACCATGAACAAAACTTAAAAGAAAACTATTCTTGCATCTTTCAGTCTTACATTTCGGACGAATAAATGTTCTTTTTTCTCTCAGATAGTAGCTTGGTTGGTATCTACTTGGAAGTAGTTTGTGAAGACTGTGAGATTGATTTGCACATATTTCATCGAACAACTTTGCTGCAATTGACTCTCTTCTATCATACAGTGTTGGAAAAAATCAAACAGGTTATTCTTACTTCCAGCCAAAACATAAAACGGTCATTTCTCCACTAATATTTTTTTTTTTAATAATTCGTTTTTCACATTGGAGATCCCATTTTGATCATTACTTTAACTAGAAAATTCAAATTTGAAGAAAATTGCTGATCTGAAGGTTTACGGTAACTTTTAAGTATTGGAATGATCGCAAAAGAGTTACACAACAAGAAGTTGTATTTTGAAATGACGTTTTCGTTGCCGTCGACGTCGTAGAATCTTAAGCTCCCTAATATCTGAGAGCCTGGAACAGGCTAATCTCGTACCCAGATCTCTTAGAGACTAAGCAAGGCGAGATCTGGTCAAGTAAGAAAATACAATTTTTTTGATTGGCTGTTAAACTGTCTCGTTCCAGTCCCTTCTTTGAACATTTGCGCGGCAAGTTTACAAACTTGGCAGAGCGGATATCGGAACCTTGTGTTGTCTTTGTGAAAACACTACAGATCCCAATAAGAGATTCTCAATTTTTTTCGGATTGTGGAAAGAGTTTAACTGTTGCAGCGTTTTATAACTGATTTCGCAAAAGTGACAATTGTTTTCCTCAGCATCTTTACCGAAACTGCTGCAGAACACTTCTCAATTTGTAGGACAAGGTTGCTGCGCTTCAAACCAAATGTGCCACAACAAAAGTAAATCTTTCCAAAGGAGAAGACGGAGTGCGCTGGTGAGCGAGAAGACCTCTGGCTTCCAGGGTAAATTTATGTTACGAAAAATTATTGCATGACTCGCGTCCAAAAGAGATCTGGGTACGAGATTAGGAACAGGCTATAACAGGGTAAAGACCCGTCACGTGATGTTTTGCGTAGCGCATGCATATTACATTTTTCACCAGTGAAATAACAGGGCGGAAAAACCGTCTCGCGCATGCGTTACCAGTTTTTCCACCCTGTTGTGTGAAATAGGAAACAAGTAACAAGTCCGTCTGCGTTTGAGCTGGGCGAGATTAAAGTAAACAGAGGTATGTTTCGTTTAAATGCCTTTCTATTTTGGAAAAATTATTTAGAATGTTTCATTCCGTGTTTTAACCTCTATCCGAAATATTTCTGTCTAATAGTAGGCTCACATTCGGTACCAACTGAAATCGATTCATCATAGTATCAGTGTGTAGTATCTGACGTTGTTTCTAGTTTGGACTTTGTTGTAGAGGTATCAATCACAGGAATTCAGCAGTGATCAACAGCATCATTGAGTAACTGCTGTTGGAATTCAAGTTGAATGAGTGTCTATTATCATTAAGTAAAACAATCATAAGAAATTATTGCTGTGCTTCGGCACTTTGTACCATGCATCATGGTAGCCGTGCTCGGCTTTTACTTCGGGTAGAAGAGCACAGAACACGTCATCAGAGTGGAATGAACTAAAATCGAAACTATTCACAATTAAGTTGAGTAAATTTAGGTACTAATATTTAATGTTTAGCTATAAAAAAATGCGAAAAAACTTTTCTTAAAAACATTTAAGAAATTTTTAAAAACGATTAAAAATACACGACGTTAGACGTCCTCGGATTCGCGTCATTATCAAGTGAAAAGAAGCAGTTTTTATATTCTTTAAATACAAGAAAAACAATAGTTCATTAAAAAGGGAAGGTAACAAAAATATGCTACAAGCTAAACAAAGAGTTTAGCACTAATGGAGTCACTCTGAGTGTTAAGGCTGGGCCTCAGTTCTTTGATAAATAGCATTTCATAAATGAGGCAGTCAATTCTTGAGAATGCGAAATTGGCCCTCATTAAGAATGAGATTTTTGTCACCATGCACATCTAAAAGGTGTTTACCGATAGCCGAATACTTGTGTTCAGCAATGCGTTGATGAAGGTATCTGGCTGTATAACTGACATAATCTGCATCACACAGATCACATGAAAATTTGTAAACAACTCAATGCTGACTTACAATGCTCGGCTTAATTTCTTTCGGCTTAAGATCTTGTTCCAATTTTTTGGTCACAAAAATTGGCTGTAAAGTGACACCAATCTTACGGCTGAGATCACGTAATTGCCTGCGGACTACATTAGCAGCTATCTGATCTTTGAAAGGAAGAACTATTCTGATCATGTTGCTATCATCGGTGTTCTTGCAAACTGCAAGAAGCTCCTTACACAGCTTCTTGTGTACCAAGGAGATCAAGTGGGAAAAGAAGCAAAAAGGTTTTTGCGAGAAGCATTTAAGAGGTGGTGTAATTAAGCTAAATTAGGCTACTCAGCTATTTACATGTAGTTGCCAAGTCCAAAATTTGTATGTCGAATCAGTTGGTTAGGACAGAAAAGAAAGTTGTTTATGGATAAAATTATCACAAACAGCAGAAATAACTCCGTTACAGTTAAAGAACTAAATGCTGATGTTATTTACCAATCTCAAAAGGTTCTTTTTTGTTGTCAATCTTTAAAAAAAATGCGATTGTTAATTGGGTTCTCACATAACCAGAAATTCTTAAAGCAAAATGGCTATTCTACAGGATAGGCTGTTGAACAGCAGTGTTGCTCACCTTGTAGGCATTATGTGGACGATAACAGCTGTTCCTGTGAAGTCCAGCGAGAGAGGAACGACGCGACATCACTGAAGGAACTGCCCTTCGTAAATCGGAACATTTTTGAGCAATTGCTTGATGTATTCGCCAAACTTATGAAATTATGTAAAAGAAGAGTTTATTATCTCCAGTGTGACCAAAGAAAATCACAATATTTGCAGCCGATTTCAAAATATTGCAGCTTTTCTCGAAGGGAAACCGCAGTTGTTGACGTCCATTTTGATTTTTCCCGCTCGCCTGAAAAGTCTTCGTTTTTGCACCGGATGTAACGTCACTTTTGGCTGATGATCCTGATACAAAAAAAAAATGCCAGGCGCGAGTCTTCCCCCCTCCCCCCCATATATTAATTCATTCGCCTTCTGCAGGGGCCGGTTCCTGAAAGGTGTAATAACTCTTACTATTCCAGGGATAAATGTGCCTTATTTAGTTATTTATCCATGGAATAAGGCACATTTATCCCTGGAATAGAGTTATTACACCTTTCAGGAACCAGCCCCTTGTTTCTTTCCTCCTTCTATTCTGAACCTTATTTGTTGTATTTGTACTTTCGCCAAACCTATGTACTTTGACTCGATTTGTCATAGTGTGTGAAAGTTGTGTCAAATTTCGTGTTTAGACAAAGTCGGTTTGACATCGGCACGCTGGCCAAGTGAACTCCACTTTATAATGTGTCACTGTGTAAATATCCAGGACAAACTTCAAGTGTCAGCTGAAAACCATTCTTACTTCAAAAGCCTTTCAGCGGCGAGGAATGCATGTAGTTATTGGAACTATGCTGATTATCAAGGTTAAAGTCCTGTTGATATGATTCATTTGTATGTTGATACCTTTTAGACTTGAACACTAGCAATTGTTTTTCAGGGTGCAATATCTCTTCCGTTCCCTTGATAGCCTGCAGCGTATTAAATAGCACACACAGAATATTCCGTAGAAGGGTCATCAAATAACCATCATTTTTTAGTTTTATTCAGAAAAGCTCTAATATCTTCTTGGAGAAATTAAGAAGGTCGTTTTGAAGGCTGTTGGATTTGAAATGATCTATTCTACGTTTTACAGTGATGCATAAAAGAACTGTGCGTTACCCAACAGGTGTCACTGTGACTCGGCCGATTGCGTGACCTTTTAGTTTCAATTGCTCTTTCAAGATTTTTTTCTGATTATTCGACAGAAGACATTGCTTAATTCGCTTGTCAGCTAGAGAGACTTATTGGAATAAGATATTGTTGTCAATTCCATGTGATTCTATGAGATAGAAATGATATTTCGTGCTATCTTCTTCCTTTTGTTTACATTTGTTTTCGCTTTGTCTACTTTCACTTTCTGTTGCGTACGGCGTGCGACTGGCTCCAGTTAAAATTTTATCACACGACAGCGTTTTAATTGGCAGAGCTAAAACGTCAGATCTTACAAAATAAAATTCCTTTCTTTTATGTAGTATAATTGTTTTTTCAATTTGAAAAATACCAGGATCGATTTTGGGCGGGTAAAGTTGGGCATTATTTTCACGTTCGAAACGACATGCAAGGAGAGGGTACGCAAGGAAGGCCAGAAACTATATTATTAAAATCATTTTGCTGAATCTTTTTACACAGTCTTGAAGCCTTGGAAGTCTTCTAAACATGTGAGGAAGATGAAGTTAATAGGAGCTTTTGCGCGTCCGTAATGTTTCCTTAAAATTGTTGAAAATTTAGACTAATTTCATGAATAAAAATTGTATTTTTTGCGAATTTTCGAACTTTTCTAAATTTCTTAAAATGTAAAGCGCTTGGGAATTCCTTAATACAATTTCTTGAAATAATTCACTCAAAGGGTTGTTTGGGTGATATGAGCAAAAATCCGATTTTTTGGAACTGATTTGAGATTCTCGATAATTTATATTCCGACATTGGCTCTTAAAGTCCTACTAAAGTTTGATGTGAACCCTACCTACCTTTTTCCTACAAAAAGGGGCAGATCCTTAAAAGATATACATGTACTAAAGATGACGGCTTTAATGCGAAGCCTTTTTCATAACTGATAATACAGTATTGATATTTGACAACATCAATTTAAGGCAGATAATAAGGCAAGCTATGAGTTCTCGTTTTCAGACACCCAGGGTTCTGCGTTTTTGGGGCCTCTGAGTTTCAGAGACACCCCAGGAATCTGAGGGTTTAAGAGAGCCGGCGTTTTCGTTACATACAGGTGTCTGAATTTCGCAAGGGTCTGAGTGTTCGAGACACAGGGTCTTTATTCCTTTATTGTATTGTATTATCAGGGTACAAAACAAATTGAAATGAAATAAATAGCCACCCTAATGTTGCAAAGCTAATCGAGTCGGGTGGTTTCAGATATTACCACATATAAGAGGTTGTCATCAGCAAATAGTTTCGGTTAGCTGTGATGTTATGTTACAGCCCATATAATTACTGACCCTCATAAAATCCTATTCTTCTCTCTGTGCATTATATCAGCGATTTCAGCCTGAGAAGGGATACGTATTCAGTCTAATCCAAAATTCTGAGAAAACGGAGGCGGCCCTTTTTGTTAGCAGGAAAATTACGAGGGGTAATCCTGAACGAGCTGCTTTCGGCAATATTTTTAATATTGCAGCCGGCTTGCTGTAAACCGCTTTGGTATTAGCTTACCAGTAATTTTTTTATTGAAAATTCTCGGATGCCGTCATGTATTCAGATCTCAACTTGGAAAGGTTCCTAAAATAAATGAATAGGCCACAAGAAGTACTATGCAGGGAGACGTGCTGGTACGCAAACATGTTTAAATTTTACTAAGGTTATGTCCACACTGATGCGTTTTTGTTTGAAAACGCATTGATATGTATGCGTTTTGGCCTCCCGTCCACACTGATACGCTCGAAAACGCTGGGCGTTTTCATCGAAAACGGATCCTTTTGAAAACGCTACGGTATCCGTATCAGTGTGGACGCAGATCAATCGATGCGTTTTTACACCTATCGAAAACGCATTCGAACAAAAACGCATCAGTGTGGACATGGCCTAAGTGCACACCTTACAGTGATAACTTTTGTTACTTATATGAAATAACAATGTTAGTACTATTAGTACTAATAAATTACAACTGACTGATTGTAATCTTCGTTTCGATTCGTTCTGCTTTTCCTCAAATACTTTTTTTAACCCTATTTCTTCTTTTTGTTCAACATCATTGTTAATCAGGTTTTCCTCTTTTTCCTTCGCATCCATTTCAACCTTCTTAGGAATCGTTCCCTGTAATATTTCACTTTTACTTTTCACTTACTTTTCGCTTTTCTTTTAAGTGTCGACGAGGTACATTTATATACTCCCTAACTCCATCACGTGATCAGTGAGCAGTGGTTTCAACAATAACTTGTTCAGGCACACCACCTTCGTTCAATCGAGTGGCGCAACTTCGCCGAAGTAATTGATTTATAAAATGCCCCTCAAATCCTGCTTTTCGCATGGTATTCTTTACTACGTTCCCTAAAGTTTCTCTTCCCATGGCTTTATTATAACACCACACATCCCCTTTTGGCTTTGGCAATGAAAAGAAGGAAAAATGCAAATCCTCCAGACTTCCACCAGACTTTATTCTTGAAGTTCTTCCTACAGATTTAAGACTTTCGGACCGATGTGATTGATTTTCGACTTATCTTCCAACTGATTTTCTTCCGAAATCTACAACAACATGTGCGAAGTAAAATTCCGAGATGAAATGTCAATCAAGACATCATGCTCCGATTGGGTAACTAGACAAGAGTACAAATCACGTGCGAGTAACAAAATCTTTTTCTGACAGGCAATGCCCGCAAATAAAATGCGTTGTCACTGATTTCTTTTGGCACGTGAGACAAGTATTTCTTATACAGCTCAACTGGGCAACGCTGTACATTGGTTAAATTCTTATATGCCCGAACAACTTTTCTTTTGATACGCAAATGGCACAATCCACCGTTATCAGTTTTACTAATAAATTCCATATACAGTAAGAATTCATGACCCGATTCGTCCTGTTGTAAAGATAACTGTGAATTTTTAAACCTCAAATTCCTATGTTCCTGCCCAGCCCTCAGAGCAAACTGAATGCCAAAAACCCAGACCAAAGTATAGCAAAGTAGCTCCCCGTTCTCGCTGCCTAAGAACCCGTCTTCCCACAAATAGTTTTCTTGTTCCTCCGTAATAAAGTTAGCCTTGTTGACAGCTACACCTTTCCTTGTCTAGTCTCCCTCGCAGCCGTTTTTAGTCTCGTCACGCAACGCTCCTCCCCACAAACGGCTGCTCACATTCGAAAAATATTCCTTTCCCTTTGTAGTCTTTGCACCAATGAAATCACTGACATTGTTTCTTATGTGACCAATCAGAGCACTGGAGATTGTAATCGATATCGTTTCTATCATTTAATGGCATACCCAAACACAGCCAAAACCACTGGCTTAAACAAAACGAGGAAAGTACTATAACAGCGGAGTGAAACGATGGCAAGGCTTACTGTACTTTGCGAATAATAACTTCTGCTAACCCGTTGGCGCGTTCTTTCATCCTTCACTCGTGTTGTCACCGGCAGTTGCACACCAGTTGTCTTATCTGGGGTCCGATCCGTGTTGTCCATAGTGTCTGAAGTCCAGTCCGGAGGCCTGTTCTATTTTTCCAGTGGCCACGCAAATCAAGATGGCGGCCAACGCACTCTCATTCTGAACGTAGGGTAACAGAGAGCAGAGTGTTGCTTCTGGTGAATAAGCCTACCTATGAGAAGCGGGCCACCGCTAAGAGGTCAAATTTCGCGGAAATGATCGAGGCCTTTGCGATCGAAATCGGAAGGAGAGAGCACCATGACGATCGATCGAAGCTATGCTGCCGGTGACAACACGAGTGAAGGATGAGAGAACGCGCCAACGGGTTAGCAGAAGTTATTATTGGCAAAGTACCGTTTCGCAAAGTACAGTAAGCCCGATGACAAAGACACAGCCGTAATTAGAGCGGATTTAAGCGCTCAACTTCACGTGTTGCATAGCTCTCTAAGAAGCTACAACACTAAAGAAAGGATAAAGAGGCGAATAGTCGCAAAAGAAACACAACGTCTTGCTACAAAACCAAATAACCGGGCCCGGTAATGTACAAACACTGCAAGATAAAGATGATCATATTACGGGGCTCAAAATTCCTATCCTTGATAACAAGAGAGAGGCTGTTCTGTCACTGAACGCACTGAAACGAGCCAAACCAAAGCTAGACAAAATGCTTCAGATGGCATATAAAGGACCGTTCACAGTCGTTAAACAGAAACAACCAGGGTCAAAACAAACAGGCGATAAATGCAGAATTTAAACCCAGAAATGACCTTTGGCGTCAAAATACATTACATGCGACATTTAAGCACATGACTGTTTCAATCACTATCACCATCATGCTATCCTCTAAACCACCGTGTTGCCCAACTTAAAACAAGCAAGAAGCTAAATCGGTCAATAGAACCGAGATAGAAGCGGCAAAGGCGCGAACAGGAGTCGTGCAGGCCTTCCAACCCCATTTTACCTAGCCTGCGTTGCCGGCGTAATCGGGAAAGGGGAAGGGGAGCGAGGGAGGCGAGAAAAAATGAGGGGGATTGAGGAGAGGAGAGAGGGAACGCCTGCCACAAGAACCCCATTCGCTTCATTCCCGCCCAACGATTTTCAGTTAATCCAATTACTTTATCCGTCAATAACTGTCAATTCATCCACCAATCAAAATCAGACGCGCGTTTCTCTGCATGACTGATTTCACGCGGGAATGTGCCACATGCAGACAACGTCTCACGCCGGGCACGCAGTAAGAGGGATTAAATTGCTTCAATTCTCAAGAGACTTACTGTCAGAAATTAGCCAATCAGAAATTTGCGTTTGCCAGCGAACGCAGAAATGAAGCGAATGGGGTTCTTGTGGCAGGCGTTCCCTCTCTCCTCTCCCCAATCCCCCTCATTTTTTCTCGCCTCCCTCGCTCCCCTTCACCTTTCCCGATTACGCCGGCCATGCAGGCTACATTTTACCTGAAAGCTTTGAACTCCAAGATGAAACAAACAATATAATTGGTTAGATTACTTTGGCGCGCAGAGTTCCCGATATATGTAACCCGAATGGTGATTGGTTGAAGTGGTAGAAAGGAATGTTTTTCGAATGTGAGCAGCCGTTTGTGGGGAGGAGCGTTGCGTGACGAGACTAAAAACGGCTGCGAGGGAGACTATTCCTTGTTCGGCTTTTTCTTTCATTTGAAAATTTAAAGCAGAATTCAAACTTCTAAATGAACAACCTGTTTTGTCAATCAAAGTTACATTTCGCTTACATTTCACACGTAAAAACGGGTGAATGCGTCCTATCATTTCATTTAAAGTCTTTCCTGGATACTCTTGTCCGTCTTCTTTTCTAACTAAGGCAACAAATCGGGCCAAGGCAAAACCCAGCTGCTCGTCAGACATTTCATTTAGATTCTCTTGTATCAACGGCTCACCACTGTAACTCAGTCTAACTACTGCTCAGTTCTCTCAACCCTGCACTGATCAAAAACTTTCACCACCCGGGACCATTTTCGACGACTTGCGTCCGATACCCAAACTTCTCGCAATCAAAAGATGTAATTGGTTTTCTGAATCTTTGCTCTTCTGAAGAAGGAAACATACAAGGAAAGCGTTTTCTTAGTTGTTTAAAAATGAGTGAAACAATAGTTAGAAGATTTAATTACCTTCAATAACAGCAGCATTCTCCGACTTCTGGCTCTGCGTTATGAATATTGTGAGATTCGTCTTCCGAAGAATCTTCCATCCAGCTTTAAAACAAGTATTTGTAAGCCACGTTATGCCTTGCAACAAGGACTCAAAATGACCAAATACGTGAAATTCCGTTCACACATACAGGTAAAAGAAGAAAATTCTCCTGACGGGTATGGAAAGTTACATCATCTTTACAAGGTGTTGACAAACTGGAGGATTACGCAATTTCTACAATTACTGTACAATATATGCTGATTTAATCGTTGGTTTACCAAAACGTCAATGTGGAAACGACTGAAATCGTCGATGTAATGCAGAGAAAACCGTAGGATTTTATGAGGATCAGTCATTATAATAGATAATCACTTCGGCTCACAGCACTATCGGGTATAATGTCCTGGGCCTCAATAATAATCAATTAAATCATTTACGGTGAACAGGAAGCAGAGAGGACCAAGAACCGTCGCCTGGGGAACACCCGATAGAACCTTTGATTTAGTACTGTGATGGCCCTCAAGGACCACTTGTTGGGATCTATATAGCAACCACGCCTGCCACCAATCCAAAGTCCATTCACCAATACCATAATTATCAAGCTTTAGGAGCAACCGTCTGTTTATCCGTGGACACATTGCCGCACGAACGGTTGACTGCTGCCAAAGTTGACCTTATATACTCATTAATTTTTCTAAAACTCAGTTTATTTCTTAATTTTCTTTTTCTTCGTCTCTGTTGGCCTTCAGCCTTCGTTTCTCATCACGGAAGGCAATTATCATCCGGGTTTGTGTGTTATACCCGCTTTACTATCCCCTTGGAATCCGTACATAATTAGCATACTTAATAACTCCGTTTTTCTCCCATCCTCGAAAACCCAGGGGGAGGTCGTCGGGACGGGACGAAGAATTCACGGGCAAAGAGTCTCAGGGGATGGTCTTTGGGGAAAAGAGTTTTTGGACACAATTTCCAGCTGAATATCGCGAATGCAAGAAATAATGTTAATCTATGTCGATTGAAATTCTGTTGATGAGGAGCAATTTTTAAGTGTCAAAACTTAATGCTTGCGATTTTTCAGCGAAAAGTAAAAGGCAACGAAAACTAAAACATCATGCACACCAAGAATGAGATAAAACCCAACGGTAAAACTACTGACTGGAAAGTTGAATTCTGATTAAAACCACAAAACAGAAGACAGACATTAAACATCATGGCCCTCCGTTACGCTGCTGTGTATGTTGAGTCTCCTCCCTCTTCCTTTCTAATTTTCCTTCAATTTGTTGCAGCCTTTGCAAGTTTTGGGAAAAAATCAAAGTTGCTTTGACTTATGTTTATTTTCTTTATCGGTTTTCCCTCCTACTAGCGAAAGATCATATTAATTAATTTTAACTTTTGGATATCTCCGTTAGAAAACTTCACAACATGGAGTACACTACCGAGCAACTGAACTATTTTCGAATATGTTACATCGCCTTCAGTTTGGTTCCGCAAGGACTGCGGGAGATCTTCAAGCAAGAGTGGGATTTCCGATACAAGACAACGCCCTTAGGAGGATGGAAAGATACTCAACAGAATGGTCAAGATTTCTACAATAACGAAACTCAACGAAGTCGCGCGAAAAATGCACGATGTCTGGCCACAATTCAGAACGACAACACCACAGAGTGGGACTGTACTTGTCTGTTTTTTGCGATTCTGTACTCAGATAGTATTGGCACCACACTGAGCCCAGCTGTTGAGAAAGACGTTGATAACCTTCGTACGGTTAGAAACGAAATTGCTCACATCAGTGAGGCTAAACTAACTGACATTGAATTCAATAAACTTGTAGGAGACGTTTTATCTTCATTCAACTCTTTAAAGCTGTCAGTCATAGCAGCTGAAATCGATACCATCAAGAAGCAAACAAATTTTCCTGCGGCTGAAGTCAAGAACTTGAAGATCCAGGCCGATAATTTGAAAGCCGAGTTGGTGCAAGCAAAAGCAGATTTACAGACCAAAGAGGACGAATTGCAGACAATAGATAAAGAAGTTGCCAGCTTGACGCAGGAGATCAATTCAAAGGTGGAGTCTTTTTGTAATCTCACATTCATGCCCGCTCATGAAATCATCAGGCGTTCTAATGATGTGACAAGGATCATGAAGAACATGGAAGATCTTGAAAACGGCAGTAACGGAGCTGTCAGCACTATTTATTTAGTAGGAAGTCCCGGATGCGGCAAAAGTCAACTCGCTCGACTTATTGGAGAAGAGATCTTCAACAAACGATCACAAGAAAGTACAGGATCGACATTTGTTGCCACCCTGAATGCAGAAACCCTTGAAACACTGGCTGATTCTTACATTTGTTTGGGTAGGAAATTGGGAATTACTGAACACACCTTGACAAGTCTGGTGACCTCGAACGCGAGCATCCCAAGGGGGACAATTCGGGATGTAACTCGCCTCATTGTACGACTGATGAAACAGTTCTCTAAGTGGGTGATGATTGCTGACAATGTTGTTGATCTATCCTTGGTTCGTGGCTATTTGCCTCCAACCGGCAGCAAGGAATGGGGCCATGGTCAGGTATTAATCACCACTCGAGATTCTCACTTCGCTTTCAATGCTCCTCATACCTACCGCGAATCTCTTACTGGAGGAATGCATCCAGATGAGGCAGTGCAGTTATTGAAACGAGTATCCCACCTTGCGAATCAGGAATGGGCCGAGGAAGTCGCTGCGGAACTCGACTATCAGCCCCTTGCTCTAGCAACCGCTGCGCTCTACGCACAAACAGTTGTGAGCAGTGGTTCTCCTGGCTTTAGTTGGAAATACTACCTTAGAATACTTCGCACTGGGAAACGCTGGCTAACAGAAGAAGAGCTTGCCAAACAGAACTTTGCTTACCCAAGAACAATGACTTGTGCAGTTCAAGAGGCAATAACAAGAGCTGTTGAAAGCGACGAAGTTCTCAAACACGTATTTTGTTTCCTTTCACTGTGCGCTGCCGATTCTCTTCCAATCGAAGCAGTTGTAAAATTCGTGAAATCTCGCGCAACAAACCAAACGGAGGAATTAATCAAGGAAAAGATTTTAAAATCGCCCTTGATTTCTTGTTTGTACAACGAAGATGGCGAGCTCGCGTACTTAAGGGTACATAAAATTGTTCACGATGTGTGCAAGACAAGCTTATACGATTTGGAGAATGCAGATACTATTGAATGTCTAGCTGTCGCAATAGAGACTTTTCATTCTCTAATTAGCGCTGAGCGTAATCACGTATCATCCAGTGAACAAATATGCATCAAAGGTCGGAGGAATACGAATCACTGCAAAGAACTTCATGAACATCTTATCACCAGCTTTGAACTGACGGATCAAGATGCGAGCAGATTTTCACGCTTTATCACGCCTGAAGACGTGGTTTCTTGGTTGTCCACAATTGGTGAGGTTTGCTCTGAACTTCATGATGTATCAGCTGCAGATATGTTTACTTCATCCGCCCTTGAGTTTGCTAAACACATGAGCAGAACTCAGGAAGGCGAATTGCTAAAAGCGACGGCTTTGTCTGTGCGTGGCGAAGCGTTATGTTTGCAATGCAATTATAAATCAGCTAAAGAACACTATGAAAAAGCCCTGCACATTAGAAGGAAGATTTACGGGGAACAACATGGCGGTACAGCAACAAGTTTCAACAGTTTAGGAACGGTTTACCGCGCTCTTGGACAGTACAGACTAGCTGCAGAACAACATCAAAGAGCGCTGGCCATCAGGAGAAAGATTTACGGGCAACAACATGACAATACAGCAATAAGTTACAACAATTTGGGAGTTGTTTACGGTTATCTTGGACAGTACAGTCTTGCTAAACAACAATATGAAAAAGCGCTGGAGATTAGCAGAAAGATTTACGGTGAACAACATGGCCGTACAGCAACAAGTTACAACAATTTGGGAGCTGTTTACCGTGCTCTTGGACAGCACAGTATAGCTAAAGAACACTATGAAAAAGCGCTAGTTATTACAAGAACGATTTACGGGGAACAACATGGCAATACAGCAGCAAGTTACAACAATTTGGGAGCTGTTCACAGTGATTTTGGACAGTACAGTCTAGCCAGAGAATACTTTGAAAAAGCGCTGGAGATTAGAAGAATGATTTACGGTGAAGCACATGGCGATACTGCATCAAGTTACAACAATTTGGGAGCTGTTTACAGTGCTCTTGAACAGTATAGTCTAGCTAAACAACAACATGAAAGAGCGCTGGAGATTAGACGAAAGATTTACGGTGAACAACATGGTGATACAGATTTGCAGATAGAAAAGGAAGAAGTTGAGATCATCACCCAAGGTATCAAATCACTACCTCTATGTAAGTCCGGCCGGTGACAAAAGCCGCAGTCTTCGCCAGAAGAGCTCTTTCATCATTTAAGCTAAAGAAAGAGAGGAAAAGTGCACAAATTAAACTAGAAAGTCATTTTAAGCAAAGGGATTTCAGCCGTTTTGTTCATGTCTGGGTTTACTGCTAAAAATTATGACGAGGGTGATCTGTTCTGTTACGCGTTTGGTTAGTCGATTTGTTGTTGTTTTGGCTTGTCTAATTGTTCTCCTTTTCCTCTCGTAATGTGATGATACTGTACTAGTATTGCATTTGCCGTCACTTTCTTCATTTCCCTGAAGACGCTGTAAAAGATAGAGAAGTTTCTCCCCTGGGTCCCCTTATTGTTCACAACATGTTGATAGGTATTTTTACGCTCCCCTCTCCCCTAAAACAGCTTCTCTCGCTCGCCGACAATTTTCGAATTATAATTGCTCGACTTCACTGAGATAGAAGCTGATAAGAAACGCCAGAAGCGATTTACAACGTTCACCCATACCTTGAAGCACAATCCCACTCACCCTCCTACCTATCTACGTACCTGCCTACCAATCTAATTCTCTATTCACTGAAATTCGACAGTTGTTCTTGATATGCTTTCTGGCTTTTCCTTGCTCTCTGATAGGGATAGAGCTGGGTCAAACGGAAACAGGATAAACAGAGCTGCTGTCACGAAGCTCTTTGGAACTTTCCTGTTTACTTGTAAAATTCCACGTTACTGCCCCCCTACCTAGTCATTAACAAAATTGTATTTGCACAACGCAGCACTTCCAGAGGGCGGTTTGGCTGTGGACACAGCAAGCAGTACCCACTCCACCCCTGCCTACGTCCTAGCTAGAGGCCCCAAAGCACTCGCAGCATACCGCAGAGCTCTAGAGGAAGGTGGCAGTACCTATGATAAACGAGTCAAGATTTTACTGGTTGGTCAGGACCGTGTTGGCAAAACCAGTGTTGGTAAATCTTTGAGAGGTGAGCTGTTTGATGAAAATGAATGCAGTACCGATGGAGTGCAAATGATTACCCCTGTTATGAATGCTGGAACAGAGGCCTGGAGGAATCCGTCTTTTCTCAAAGAAAACATAACTATGTATGATGAGAAAATCGTTGAAAAAGTCACTCGGGTTTTACTTGGTGCAGAGAGTCAACCAACGGAGGAAGAACAAGAATATCCTGGAGATGGTAAATGTTAATTATTTAGTTATTCATCCTTGCATTTCCTCCGTCCATTAATTTATTCTTTTGTTAACTCGGGTTTTGCTTTGTGGCTAGCAATTGTGTTCGATGATAAAAGATTTTGCGCTTAGTTTTTCTTCGAAATGAATTGTTTTGTTTTTCCGTCTAGCGGCAAACGAATTTTCTATTAAGGCGTAAGATGACGGAAAATTCTAGAATCCCTTCGTCATCAAAAGTCCAGACATCATTAAAATAAAATTCCTACGAAACCTTCACATGAGGACAATTTACGTTTTAGTCTCTGTTGGGTGCCTCTGTGGTGCAGAATTCGAAGCAAATACATGTAACCGGCGTCCGCGGTCAGCCGAAAGCACGATTGGATTTTGTGCGAACTTTTCCGAAAGGATCACCGAGCGCAGTAAAGCAAAAACCAAACCAAATGCGGAGTACTTTTAGCACTCAGTTTAATTTACAAATAGATTCCATTTGGCTGTGGGTGTGTACTCTGATATTGCACCGATGACATCAAAACATGGTCAGAACAAAGCAACCGACGCTGATGGTATTGCCCATTTCAAGGTAGATCGAACTGGTAAGATAATCTATCGCTGCCCCATTGACCGTCGTGTTCACTCTTTGTCTCTAAAAAATTATCGTCAGAGAGGAAAGCAACCAAGTTGACGACAAATCACAAAAATAGACGACGAGACTGACTGAGGACGCGGAGTAAATTGATTACCGTACAGGGATTCTAAAAGCTGACGTTTCGAGCGTTAGCCCTTCGTCAGAGCGATTCGAGGAATTATGGGTTGTGTATAGTTTATGTAGTGGAGATGAAGCTATGCTGTTGGTAGTAACATGGCAACGTGAAAAATAGGAAAACATTAAGTGAATTTATTATATGGCTAGTGTTTGTATACGATATAACGCGCGCTCTGATTGGCTAAGCGAAGCGAAGGGCTAGGGCATTATTCTCCCGTAATGCCCACGGGCCGATTACGGATCATGCAAATTAGGAACATAAACAACAAAAAGTCATCCAAAGGCCACATTTGTTTTATTTACATTGAAAATTGGTGCCTCTAGAGCAAATAACTGAAAACACGACCGGGAAAACTGTTAGTGAAACGTTTGACTTGAGTTTGGAAAAAAATAATGAATAGATTACCGTGAAGCGACGACTTGTGCTTGAACTAATTTTTTTCCCTTGGAACCGTTATGTTAGCCATATAATAAACAACTTAATAACCTCGATTGTTCGGTCGTTACGGGAAAATCTCAAACCTCGGCCTAGCTGTATTGACCTCGCTATCGCTCGGTCAATACGGCAAGGCCTCAGTTTGAGATTTTCCCGTAGCGACCTCACTCTCGGTTATTAAGTAGTTAGAAAAGCGTTCGTTAATACCGCGGGGATGTTCTAGAGTCTTGTGGCTTTCCGCCTTACCTTGATGTAGCGAAAGGCCGCAGATAGCCATGTGTTTTTTGGAGTTGTTATGGAGATTAAAATGACCAGCGACTGGCTTAGATAGATCCTTGTCATTCTTCTCAACATCGAGAAGATGTTCGCGGAATCGGTCGCCCAGAGCAGAGAGTCAACCAACAGAGGAAGAACAAGTCGTCTTCCTGTCTCGTTAATGTACAACTTGTTGCATAACGTACAGGTTATGCAATAAATGGCATTTGCGAAGGTACATGTGAAACGATCGATGATCGCCGGCAAAATATCGGGACCTAAGCGATCTGTTAAGATCGTTTCGCATGTACCTCCGCAAATGTCAAGACGGGAAGACGACGAGGCATTTATTATTTCCTAACTATGTTTGTTAAGTTGGGTTGGAACCTCATTTTGCATTGTATTATTTTATCACGTAATTTAGTTGTAGACTTCTACTCCTTGTGCATGTAAGATTTTAAGTATGTCATTGTTAAATTTTTACCAGTTTCATACTGCAATGTCGTGCCACAGAATATTTCCATGTTGCTTGTCAGGCGCGGATCCATACCGGTTTCCACCGTTTTACGGAAATCGGTCAGAATTTTCACACACACACACACACACACACAAATATATATATATATATGTATATTTATCTGGATTTTTGAAAACAGGGTCGCAGGAAAGTTACACTAAGCCTTGTTTATATTAGTACTGAGGTGTGTTTCCCCCTTCTATTCTTCTTGGTCTTTGCTTGTGCTGGGGGGAGCGACGATGGCAATTAGCTGATTAGTAAGAGAAAGTTAACATTGAAAGTTAAAATAAGCTCTCCCCCCCCCCTATCCTCCCCCTCCTCCCTTTTAACCCTCTTTATTTGGTCCCACTCTCTCTCTTTCTCAAGAAAATTTGCATGAATTTGAAATCTTAGCGTAGGCTTAGTTTCAAATGGAGTCAGTATATTTAGCTTTCCTGTTCACCTCCTAGAGCAAAGTTTTCCTTAGAGCATCATGAAGCTCAGTGAGGGAAAAATTCTAGCGAGATGCAGTGTCTGCCTCGTCTAATAACCTTCGTGGGTATTTATCTTGTCGGGGCTATGAAGTCGACTGTTGGGCGCAGTGAAGGTTATTGTAGAGCTTTGCTTTCGGAGGTAAGGAGTCTTTAGCCTCAAAACGTAGGTGTCAGGGTTGATTTGTAAGCGCACATGGTGAAATTGGACTTGACTTTTGACCAGGCTAAAGACAAGACGTAAAAATTGAGCAAGAAACAAGGGTTTGACGGAAGTTCGCTTGAAATCGTTTTTCAACATCCGGGACTTCAAGTAACTATCAGGCGACAACAAGATTTGCCTCGGTATTTCTGCGCGAAAACCGTAAGTTTTTCCAGTTTCTTGACTTGTTACCGCCCTTGCGGCTTTAGCGATTCTATGCTAGTGATTTGATAAGTGATGTGATAATTTGAAGTGTCATAATGTGTGATTTCCGGCCTCAAATCTAGTCGTAACATTTGCCACATGTTTGCGTAGATGTAATTTACCAAGAGCTTGCTGTTATTTGTGTTAGCCACCAGGGAATTCGGTTTAAAACGTTGCTTGATTTCGTGCAAATCGATGCCTCTTTCCGACGGCAACTTTGCTCTCGGCAAGGCCGACGTTTCAAAGCAAGATTTGGGCAAAACTGACACTACTGCCCACACGATAGTTCAGGTCAGAGGTTACGTCGATTTCATGTCTAATTATATAGCAAATAGCCATGTTCTTTTTTTTTCTCCTTTCGTTGACACTGTAATCTGCTAATAAGCAAAAAGTTAAGTGTCCTTGTTGAACAACGGAGGTAATAGCAAAGGAAGTTCTAAAAAGCCTCGAATTTTCGTCGACCTGGTTTTCATAAGGTCAGGTATATATATTTTTAATAAAAGTAAACTGCAAGTTGAATCTTGAAATAATTCGCAGATTTGCAAGGTTTCATCCAAGGAGAATGGAACTGGCAAATATCTTGTCTGACTGACTCAAAAAGCCAGGAAAGGGCACTTTAGGTAGTTAAGATTTCACCACAACATTGGCAAACAGTTACTTCGTCTTTTACTGGGTTACCACTTGTTTCGGTTTTTCATTTGTTTCTTTAATGGGTTTTCCAACCTAATGCGTATTTCGCCGTCTTTTTCCTTTTTTACAACGGAAGCCGAAAGGGTAGGAAGACAGGGAGAGGGACGTAGTTTTTCAGGCTTCTTTACGCAATTGTAAAAATTGCGATCATAACTGCGACAATCATTCTTCATTTGATTTCATATCCGCAGTTCACATATGATTTCTTTCATATGCATCATTCACTTACATATCTTTCACGGGAACATATGAACCCAAAATTGACCTGCTCCCAACGTCAGTGGCTTCATAGCTCAGTTGGCTAGAGCATCGCACCGGAATCGCGAGGTCACGGGTTGAAGCCCCGTTGAAGTCCCGAATTTTTTTTTCAGGCTTCTTTGCGCAATTGTAAAAATTGCGATCATAACTGCGACGATCATTTTTCATTTGATTTCATATCCGCAGTTCACATATGATTTCTTTTATATGCATCATTCAATAGTTAATTATTCCTTTTTTCCCCTTTTGCAATGAATCTTTTGCAATGGCTTTTTGTCATTTCCTTGTTTAATTACTTTATCATATGTATGTAAGCCCTAGCACATTCTTTTTCGTAGCTATAGTAATTTTTATAATCAACCTCTTGTCTACATTCACTTGCCACCCTCCCATTTTTTTCCTGTTTTTTTTTTTCTCATTTTCCGTTCTCTTCTTTCTCTGGATCTCGACAAGGGGTTGTCGGGCAAAGGTCTGACGTCAGACTAGAAACAACCCCGCTCAGTTGTGCTTTGCCCCTGTCGATGCATCCTTCTCACACCCGGGTTACTATCTCTCTCTGCTTCTACGCTGTTATTCTCTGTCAATGTTTTTGTACTCTTATTCTACCACTCTTGTCCAATACTGTCGCACTGATACGGACCGTCAGTTGCAGTTGACGGATCGTACGGACTGTACGAATCGACAACCTTGCTTACGGTCTGTAAATCACGCAATTGCAAAAGAGGTCATATTTTCTATCCAAGTTCAAAGCGAAAATAATGCGTGTATCAGCAACACTCGTGCGTAAACAAGCGACGGAAAGAATGTGTGAGGGTCTCCCAGGGGAGTCCTTGTTCCCTTGTTCCCTTCCAAAATTGCCCTATGTTCCCATGTTCCCACACTTTTTCCGTATTTGTTCCCCTTTTAATAAATTTACTTGCCACTTATCACCGCCCTGAATTCCTTCCCGCAAAAAAGAAAAGAGACCAAAAACAAAACTTATAAAAGAATAGAATACATTTTATGTGACGTTCAATTTGTCACATCATCTCGAACAACTGAGTGAAATTCAGAATCCATCAGAGTGGGATGAGCATTAATTAGAACTAACCTTAACTCTCCTAGTCAATCATCATAAAACATATAAACTCGTCGTTGGATTTCCGTCTGCATATGTGCCAGCCCGCTTAGCCTGTGCTGAATTGCTGATGTGGGTATAAGCAGCTTTCAACCCGATCTCATACACCTTCACTATGACCCAGTTGTACATATTTTGACAAAGAAAATATTTAATTTGGAATCGCCCAACAATGAGATGAACATGGTTAATGAATAATCATAAATAAAGAGCTTATTCAAGCGTTAGATATATTCAAATATAAGACAGATTTGGGAAACCTACCTATTAACTCCTGCTCCTTCGTTATCACTTTGGTAATCGCTGCATTCCACTGTTCTTGGGAATCAATCTCAAATACTCTGCCCTTTGGACAGTGCGCTGTAACTTGAAACTCTTTCACACTGATCGTCACTCTGAATCTCGCTATGCTTACAAGGGCACCCAACGAGAAACTTGGATGAAATATCTGTTCGGGAGAGTCTACCCGTTCTAACATCACCTGAAAGATTCGCAACCAGGGAAATCCAGGGGAAAATAGTCCCTTAGATTTTCGGAAGGCATATTTTTGCAATTTTTGACTATTGAAAAAGTCACCTAGCATTTTCGGGCAAGCAAATAGTTCGCAGAGAAGTTCTTGGAAGGTGACATTCAGCTAGCAATTTATGAAATGAAGATTTCATTCCCTAAAATGTTCGGGCACTTCAATTTGCAGTTAAGAAATCCGAACAGATCAACTCTTTAAACAGTCTTTAAACATTACAAGGAGCCTAGAAATATCCCCCAAAGTTTTTTTTTTTGCTTAATTTGCCCGTTGCGGGCCCCTGTGCTTAGCTGGCTGCACCGACCTGCAATTCTAAATCCTTCTCTAACTCGAACAATAAAATCAAATAACGCCTTCTCAATTTCGCCCCCTATTCCCATTTCAAAGGCCCAACACATTGCTGGTTTTTCTTCGCCATTTCTATAAATCGCAGCAGGGACAGGCAGCACAACACGATCGGCAAACAATCTATCCACCATCTTGGCAATCTGTGACAGCAGATTCCCGCCAACTTCTCGTCCCAGACTCCCAGCTGATTGCTTTGTCTTTGTTTGATTTCTTGTGTACGTAAAGTAAGACGAAACCAATGACAGTAGTGCATAAATGACCATAAATAAAATCTCAGAAATAACGGTCTTTATTTCTTATATCACAATATTTTCCCCTCTAATTTGTACAGTTTTGTTCCCCTATTCCCTAAAAATAGGCTTATGTTCCCTTGTTCCCTTCAATATTTTGCCAATGTTCCCTTGTTCCCCAAAACCCCTGGAAGACCTTCATGAATATTGTATACCTCGTTCTTTAAGCGGAAACCGAAAATCACGCGTTTTCAAAACTGGCTTCATGCCCATGGATTACAACGCTTCTTCAACAAGTTTGCTTCGCTAAATAAGCAACACAAAGAATGTATAATGTATACTTCGTTCTGTAAGCGTGAAACCGGAAAATCACCAATTGCAAAAGGTCATATTTTCTATCCGAGCTCGAGGCCTAAACAATGCTTTATCAACAACACTCGTGCTGTAAAGAAGCGGCAGTCAAGGAATGTATATTGTATTCCTCGTTCTCTAAGATTAAAACCGAAAATCATGCGTTTTCACAACTGGCCTCGTGTATTATAATAAAAGTATGGATAACGCGCAAAGCCTGCGTACCAGCTCTTCATTTAGGCAATTTAGAGAGGTTTTTTTCTTAAAAATTTGCTTCGGGATGCCGCGCGGTGAAAATCTGTTCTTGCATGACTGCGCGCCATTCGAAAGTAAACTTGAAATAGAAACAAAACTCCTCTCTAAAATGCCCAAACAAAATGCCGGTATGCAGGCTATCCTCAGACACCAAGTAAGTAACACAAATATATCATTTTGTAAGCGTAAAAGCGAAACTCGCGCGATTACAAAAGGTCTTATTTCTATCCGAGTTCCAAGCGAAATTAATGTCCGTATTCAACTATATCTGTAGAACGTCAAATTCTGAAAAAGTGTTCTGAAGTCGCAGTGGATATATATGTGTTTAAGGAGAAATTCCTCTAAGGGTCAGGAGCACACATGAATTAAAAGTGGGGTTGGGGCGACAAGTTTGGATGAGAACCACACAGTTTGTCATGACATCAATTGGTCATAACTTTGTTCGCGAAGCGTGCCGGTCGATTTCGAAGATCTTCTGTAACATGATATTTTAATGCGCTGCATTACCACTGGTTTGTGTTCAAACAATTATTTTTCAACGATTCAAAACGTCTTCAAGCAAGTATCATGAAAAGTTCGAATTACAATTTGGCCACTTATTTCCAGGATAAAGTCGCGAGTGGACATATGACATCTCCAATGCAAGCGTTAGCACCTGTATTAGAAACATTTTTATGCCCAACAAGAACCAAACTAGCCTGCGTGACAGACGCCTTTTTCGGCTCTTGTTTCACACGCCGGGAAAAGAGCGTCTGCGATCCCGAGCTGGAGAACGATTTCCGTGACGTCAGTGCTTTTGTTTTTTTCTTAACCAATAAAATTGAGAGATAAAATGATGCGATCAATTACACTCGAGTTACACTCGCGAACTCGCGGGCTACTGTCTTCGATCTTAGCAGTGGCATATGTCATGAGTGAGGAAACGCCGAAAAAGGTTAACGGTCTGAAGATTGTTGTTATCCGTGTAAAGTAAAAATTTCCAGTTTAAAGGAGAAGATAAAGATGTTTGGGAAAAGTGAATTGGACATAAGCGCTTTAATTCTTCGCTCAGTTGGAATCGATTTGTCTGTTTACGTCGGTTGCAAGAACCTCGCAATATGCCGCTTATGTTAAAATACTGTGAATTGATACAAGAAGGCTTTGAAAAAAGGGGATGAAATCGTCGATGGAATTCAAACAAAATTTAAAACTGATGGTCCGGTCCGTATAAAAAGACTCGCTAAAGGTTTAGAACCACCGGAAGCGAAGAAAAGTTTGTCCTTTGGCTCCAGTGTAAAGTGCGAAAATTCGAGGAAATCAATGTCGCCAGTTACGTTTACATCATGCTATCCTCTAAACCACCGTATTGCCCCACTTAAAACAAGCAAGAAGCTAAATCGGTCAATAGAACCGAGATAGAAGCGGCAAACGCGCGAACAGGAGTCGTGTAGGCCTTCCAACCCCATTTTACAACCTAGTATTTTCGATCCGCCCAGTGGGTATAATCACACAAGCATGCTCTGCCATTCTCACAGAAAGACGATAACATTGCCTAAAGAGCAACTCTATTACTCAAGCCATTCCCGGCAACTGATGAGATCCACAAGGGAGGATCGAAACCATGGTCTTGTCTATAATTTAATGGCGTACCCAAACACAGCCAAGACCACTGGCATAAACAAAACAAGGAAAATACTATAACCGCAGTTACAGAGCGGAGTGAAACGATGACAAAGACACAGCCGTAATTAGAGCGGATTTGAGCGCTCAACTTCACGTGTTGCATAGCTCTCTAAGAAGCTACAACACTAAAGAAAGGATAAAGAGACGAATAGGCGCAAAAGAAACACAACGTCTTGCTACAAAACCAAATAACCGGGCCCGGTAATGTACAAACACTGCAAGATAAATATGATCATACTACGCGGCTCAAAACTCCTATCCTTGATAACAAGAGAGAGGCTGTTCTGTCACTGAACGCACTGAAACGAGCCAAACCAAAGCTAGACAAAATGCTTCAGATGGCATATAAAGGACCACAGTCGCTAAACAGAAACAACCAGGGTCAAAACAAATAGGCGATAAATGCAGTTAAACCCAGAAATGACCTTTGGTATCAAAATACATTACATGCGACATCTAAGCACATGGCTGTTTCAATCACCATCACCATCATGCTATCCTCTAAACCACCGTGTTGCCCCACTTAAAACAAGCAAGAAGCTAAATCGGTCAATAGAACCGAGATAGAAGCGGCAAACGCGCGAATAGGAGTCGTGTAGGCCTTCCAACCCCATTTTACCTGATAGATTGTTTTTCCTGTGTACGCGGATGTACGCAAGATCCCTACGCGACCCCGCGCGTGTTGGTTCCACAAAAATGAGAGCCGACTTACGATTGGTTTAAAACTTCTGACGTCACGGAAATCGTTCTCCAGCTCGGGATCGCAGACGCTCTTTTCTCGGCGTGTGAAACAAGAGCCGAAAAAGGCGTCTGTCACGCAGGCTAGAACCAAACAGACCAAAGGTCTATACGGATAAACTACAAGTTCACCGTCCTTTGATGCGCTCCATACGGATTACATGCCCAATATGCCCACTTTCACATCATACGATCCGTAAGGATCGAGATGGCTACCCACTCCAATCAGTCGGCATGAAATCGAAATATAAGTCCCACTAACGATGTCATTGACGGACCATATGCCACTCTATACGGATCAACTGCCAACGTTACCCTGCGCACGAATCGACAAACCGTATGACCACCCACGCCAAAAAGTCGCCATGAAATATTCCGAGTACCACTAATGAGATGCATGTCACGGCCCGTACGCCACTCTATACGGACCGACTGCCAAGTTTATGCTCCGTCAGTTGGGATCTACAAACTGAATGACCACCCACACCAAACAGTCGCCATGAAAATACACCACGTCCCACTAATGAGATGCAATTGACGGACCGTACGCCACTCTATACGGACCGACTGCAAGGTTTACGCTCCGTACTGTCCGTACGGATCGACAAAGCGTATGACCACCCACACCAAACAGTTGCTATGAAAATATTCCAAGTCACTAATGAGATGCAATTCACGGACCGTATGCCAGTCTATACGGACCGACTGCGAAGTTTCCATATGACCACACCACACAAAACTGTCGCCATGAAAAGTTCCCACTAAAAAGATGCGATTCACGGACCGACTATCACGTTTACGTTCCGTAGGATCGAAACAAAGCTCATACGGACCGTTACAGTGCGGGTATATTGGATAACCTTCTAAATTTTCGGTAGTGTAGCAACAAATTTTGCAACAAACTCAATCACTTGAATTTATCCATGTTGAAGAAATTGTCATTGTCTTTGGGTGTAAATTGAAGTCAATTGGCCATTTTGGTCCCCCTCGTTTACATGTACGTAGTTCCCGGTGCTGTGAGCAAACCTGTCTTTACAAAGCATGTGTAAGAGGCTTTTGTGACTTAAGCAGCTTCACCGCCTTATATAGTATAGCAGTGATCAAACCAGAAAAACGTTCATCACTTCATTAGCAGTGACGTTGTCCATTCTGGGAATATGATTCTGATCCCTTCGCTCGCTGTTCCTTTGGTTGAAAAGGGTATTGATAAAACTCTTAAACTTCGAGGACAGGTCTTCCCTTTCGAACCTTCTCCCTTTCGGCCTTTTTTTTATTTTGTCTACGCACATAACGCTAATATAGACTGCCAGTATTATTTCCACAAAACGCACAGCAAGGCACACAAGTCGAAGTGAAAAAAAAAGTCGCGCTTTGAGGGTAGTAAAATTTTTTTAATAATAATAATAATAACAATAATAATTAAAAATTTATAACGCGCCTTTTCTATGCAAATATGATCAAAAGCGCGTAACCTGTAAACATCAATAACTACAGTGCCAAGTTCAAACAAAGTTGCAGATTCAAGTCTACTTACTTGAATCCTCTTTTTCTTCGTTTTTCTTGTTCCTCTGTCATTCTGTCGTGTCAAACATCGGTTAATCCTTCCGCCATTTTGAATAAATTAAAATCTCTAATATTTTTGGAGACACGTGATCCATTGTTTGCCAGGATCTTCTCCGTTCCGCCATTTTGAATCTCGAGAAGACCCTGGTGACGAGGTTGCACCACTTTATACGGACCCGACTACCGCGTTTACGCTCCGTACGATCCGTACGTATCGACAAACCGTATGACCACCCACACCAAACAGTAGCCATGAAAATATTCCCACTAATGAGATGCAATTCACGGACCGTATGTCATTCTATACAGACTGACTGACACGTATACGATCCTTACGGATCGAAACATCGCTTACTTGACAAGTGAATTAGTGGAAAATAGGAGATTTTTAAAACCAATCAACATCGAGAAAATTGTAACTTTTTATGATTAACACCGTTATCAATGTAAAAAGGAAGGTACCAAAATTATCGACAGTCATCGATGCGCATATGGGTTTACATCTGCAATATCTAATTTGAATTCTGTTAATTCCACGTAACCAAGGAACTGAGTGCATGCTGATCAGGTGTGCTTTGTGTTTTATGCAACGCTTTCTTCCAACTAGAACGGGGTCTAGGAGTAGCATTCTTGGAGAGTTTCATGTTCTGCCAACCTCTGAACCACAAAGTTCTTACCTCGACGAACACAGAATTTCAAGAGTTTCTTACCTTCATCATTCTGGATATCACAAAAATGGAATGTTTTATTATACATTGAACGAAAGAAAATTGTCTCGACAGACAAAACCTGAACGCCATTTTGCTTCCTCACAGTAATAATAAAACTCAATCACTGCGGCCATACATTACATGATTACCAGTGACCTTGAGTGTCCTTGACATGATAATTATCTGGATGCTGTCACAGGCGCTGATTTCTAAAATTCACCTCACGCTTTCGGCCAATCAGAAAAGAGATAGTGAGTTCAATGTTTATATAAATGTTATTAAATTCTCAACCTCGGATAATGCAATTCTAGCTTTTTGATTGGTTCACTAGATCTCGGTTACCAGCCATTATACCTGCGTTTGACCTTATATGGAAATAAATGCGTCAAAGGTCGCTCGGCATAAAAGTTTTCACGGAAACCCAACAAAAAGCAAGTTTCGTCGACCAAAAAAATGGATGAAAAAAGCAGATTCGGTGAGCTCTCCACAGAGGAAATTCAAGAAATTATGGACAAGGCCGTCCCAGAAACAACAAAAATAGCCACAAAGTTCGGGAAGAGATTATTTAACGGTACGTATCAGTTAAGCTTTCCCCAGTATTTTTCCACGATAATTTCTCTTCCCGATGAGTTTGAGCTTTGAACACTTGAGAACACTGCAGTAAGGTTTTTACCCGTACAAAGCAGTCCGTGAAGTTTGGATTACTGTAATTTCAGTTTAGCTGTAAGCTTAATTTGCTTCGCTTTTGATTTTTCATTCAACTGTTCGCACGGCGGTGCATGTATCATGTGATCAAGACATCATGTCGTTTTGGCGCCCGAAGGTCACATCACTTTCCGGTCGTTTCTTACACTTACACAGGACTCCGATCTCTCGGGTAGACACTTGATGCACTTTTGGCGCAATGCTAAACATGGGATCCTTCTGCAGGTACAAATGCACAAATGACGTAAAACAAAAGGAACAAAAGGCAGAACACAAAAGAACGCCAAAAAAAGAGTAATCCCAAGTGAACAAAATACAATGGTTTTCGGTACCTGCAAAAAGACCCTAAACGGGGGTGTAAATACTCTATACCTTTTCTTAGAAAATGTATGGTCTCTGGCTCAATCAGAAGCAATGATAAGGAATTTTGAAGGAGATTTTTTTTGCTTTTGAATCACTTGGCTTTATTGAATGACGGGCCTTATTTCATTTTAATCTATTTTGTTTTATGACTTCGTCACCAAGTTTCGTGGTAACTGCTAGTTCTTAGACGTTAGTGTTTTTACTGTAGGGGCTTACACCGAATCCGCAAAGCCCACCGAATCCGCAAAGCCCTATATCTGTCCCAGATATAGTAGTTAAAGAATGGCCTCATTGGGGAGGGGGGGGGGGAATCCCGTATCCCGTATCCCATTACGTTTTGCCCTAATTGTCCCGTATCCTGTCAATTCCTGTGTTTTCTATCCCTTTAATGCCAGTTCGATATCCCGGAATATCTTTTCTTAAATATCCCGTATCCCTTTAGTTTTAACCCGAATATCCCATATCCCTATATACCTTGTTACGTAAATATTCCGTGTCCCGATAACCCGCCCTAATGGGGAATCTGAAGATTATCTCGGGAGGTACTGAACAGCATCTGTAGTTCATCTTCACTACAGAGAGTTTCAGAACACTCTCAAGCAAGAGTGATGTATTTTTATGTATTTTCAGTGAACGTTCTACAGAATCTTCAAGCTTTGAAACATGACGTTAACAATGCCACAAGCACGACTGACTTACAAGACAAGTTGAACAAGATGGCCTCAGACAAAGGGTTCATCGTTTACGACAATGAAGGATCAGGAAATTGCCTATTTCATGCATTGTCGGATCAGCTGGACTTTGTGAAGAGAATAAAAATATTTCATGAGGATTTGAGGCTGCAATTGGTCCAGTACCTCAAAGAGAATCCAACCCTGGTTAGTTGATATTCATCGCGTCAAATGAGGAATTTCGTTTTCCTTCATACGAGCACTTTAATGTTAATGAAGCTATCAAAGTCCTTAAGTCATCCCATTGTACAAC
>OX419340.1:9744416-9786916 GCA_948470475.1 Galaxea fascicularis | reverse complement strand
ACATTTGGAAAACTCTCGCAAAGAGCGACAACTCCTTGCCAGAAGTAAACACGATTTTTAACAGCTTTAGCAGTCGAAATGCCAGCAATATGTTGTCCTTCACAGCAATTCTCGTTGTAAGTTAAAAAATCGTAGACTTAATGGGCTAATTGCAGTAAAAACTTCGTCTTTAATTCAATGTTTATTGACAAATGTTTTTCTGAAACCGATTTGTTTGTCTGTTGTCATTGCCAATCAGATGTTATCATTAACAATGATGTAAAAAATAATACCGCCCACGACTCGTAGTCAACGTTTGTAGTTTGCAATATTTGTAGTTGACCGAAGTCAAGAATAAAACCATTCTCAACCATTTGTAGTTGATCACCTGAGTTGATTCATGGCTTATTGTGCCGCAGCCACTTTTCACAACGAAAAGTTAAGTTAAAGTCATTTTCGGTTAATGTTTTTTGGTGCTATTGTACAAAGGACACAGACGGCACTTTTTTATCGTCTTTATAGCTCACAAAAAATGACGCCATAAAATAGTAAAAACAAGGCGAACAAAGTACTTTTCTTTTTTTTTTTTGGGTAGTGTCGAAGAGTACCCACTTTGGGGTTTTACCATGTTGTTTTGTTGTGGAATATTTCGGTTTGTTGAGGTTAAAATGTCAACGATACATGTTAGAAAATTTGTGACTTAGCCAAAGCACATAACCGGTTGTGATGTTGGATTTAAAAGTGAGACTGGGACTGTTAATCGATAGTTTAGAGATTTACACCATTTGTATTGAAATGTAATCGGATGTAATTAAACTGTGATGAAGTAAAATCGTTTATGCTCTTAGTCATGCAGTCCCCTAATCCAACGTGGCAAAGGCCGATGATAAATCGAAAATGTACGTTAGCACATGTTTGAATGGTGGCTGTGGCTCTGCAGCAAAACAGTAAAAACTATAATCACAATGCAGAAGTTCTTACTAGAGTCCTGGCTCGAGTCCTGGCATTGATTTTATTTTAACGGTAAATGCCATACAATAAAAAAAGAACTGTGGAGCTCCGCTTTTAGGTTTGCCTAAATATATATATTAGCGGTTATCGAGGACAATCAGCGATTGAAGTTCAAAGATATGCATCAAACGCCAACTACACGGTAAATCTGATGCACAGTATATTCGGTGTTGATTACTTTAATACTATCCCTGGTCCATCAAATGGACAAGAATTGTTAAACTTTATCCACGGCGTTTTGGACATGCAACGTGACAACGGGGTGAGGATAATTTTACCTGGAGTTGCAGTGATTATGGACAATTGTGGGTTTCACCATGGTAGAATAACAGAACGATTGCTTAGAAATATGCTGGAGAGTCGAGGGCTCAGTTAATTTTTCAGCCTCCTTAATTATTCGCCGCACTTAAACCCGTGTGAATTATGCTTCAGAGAGATGAAAATTGACTTGCGAAGGAATGATCAGTGTACTACACATCAAACAGAAATGGCGATAAACGATTCTGTGAACAAAATAAGCCCATTGAATTCCCTCAGATATTTTCGCCATTGTGGGTACTTCTAGAATCACTTTGATTCCATTCACTTACTTTTTCAACGGAGGTACATATACAACTGTGTAATTGTCTTAGCTTGATAGCGAATGTAAGAAGCATTTTTTTTTTCACATCGGTACAGTTATTCAACTCAGTGGATTGGGACTTTTTCAAATGGAGTAAAAGATGTTCACAACAGCGGAATAAATGTGGTAATTATGCACGTCTATAACGCAAGACAATTTATTTTTACACAATGGAAAAGCTGTGGAAAAAATAAATTTACAAAACGTTACTTTAATTCTTACCAGGTTTCATTGGCCTTTTATCGATATAAGAAATAGTTTTCTGCATTTCACCGTGTACTCGTCCGAAAGTACAAACGAATGAAGCAATCAAATTTAATACATTCAACTATAAACAGCTTGAGAAAAGCTCCAAAGTCACAATTTCTATTTAGTAACAACACGTTCAAAGAGATAGGGAAATTCTTACGGTTAGTGTAAAATAAAAATCAAATAAAATGGAAACAAAGTTCATTCATCAACTTGGTGTAAGCTAAAAAATTATGACACCCAAAACTTTAGTGGCTCTGTAATGTGAACAAATTGCAAACGAAAACAACGCAACCAGAACGGTTTTTTGTTATAAATTGAGAACAAAACAGAAACAAGACAACCCGGGGAACAACAGTGAGAGTACTAACAAGAACTGGTCAGCTGCAAGAATGCGCAAATCATTTTAAAGTGTTTGACGGCATGAGTATTTTATTGGATCACACTCCAAAAGCCGTGGTCGCATTATGCTAAAAAAATTAGCTTTTGTTCGTCCTTTCATGAGTTCCATCGATTCTTTTTCTTCCTTTTTATCCTTTAGCTTTTTGGTAAGAGTTTTGATCTCTTGTTTCGCTTTGTTTATCTCAACTTTGTGATCTGAATGCATTGCTAATATGCCACACTCGTTGTAGCCTCTGCATGCGGATCGATGTGAGGGGTCGATGGTCGAGGGTCGATGTGAAGGAATTTCTTCAAGCGAATGAAGTTTCGCCTGGGCCAGCTGTATATCATCCTCTAACGATTCGACTTCACACTGAATTTGTCTGGTTGTCTTCTCAAACGCATCCTGACCGTCTTTCGACGCCGACGGCGGGTTCAGTGAGACGGACTTTTTGCTGGAACTTTGAGTGGAAATCTCCCGAGAATCCTTCTTTTCCAAGCTATTGTGTACTTGAATTGCCACCTAAATACTTTGCCGCTCTCTTCCTCTCCTATGCACTTTTGAAGATGCCGTTTTTCTTCTTGGATAGTGCTCACTGGAATTCCCGTTCGAACAAACCTAAAATTTTGAGGCAACAATTCTCCTACTTCGGAAACGATGTCACCCCCTGTCTTATTTCTTTAGGCGTTTTGCTTAGATAAGGTTGTGTTCGCTCAACAAACGCAAGAGCGTTGCTGTTGCCCTCCATCTTTATCTTTATAAGAATTTCCGCCGTTTTCAATCGTATTCAATAAGTTTTGTGGAGAGAATAGCGTTATGGAAGAATTACGTTATATTAAATAGACCTTTCCACGGTTTTTGACGCCATCTTGGCTGGGGGGCAAACACTGCTAAAATTACAGTAAATGTATGGGATTTTGGCCGACTTTGAACCGCTGTAACGCCGCAACAAAGAGGCGGATTTCCACAGTAAAAACGTCTTTTAAATGACCTTTACACTGAGACTATTTTCATGAAGTCTAAATAACAGATTTAGGCTACAACGACCGTTAACGAATTTTTCGAGATTTCATACAAACCCTTCTAATCACAATTATGCAAATTGCCGCGAAATAAGAAGGCACACGAGAAAATTTGTGACTCCAATAGGCTATTTCCGAGTTCATGTCTGCCTCCTCTTCAAAGCGAGTCTAAGTGCAAAGTTTTTGTTATGAAAATTAGTTTTCATTCATATGTAAAGTAGAACTAATTACCATCACAAAAACGTCGCACTTAGACTCGCTTTGAAGAGGAGGCAGACATGAACTCGGAAATGGCCTATTTACGGACGTCGTACCTTCTCTAGTGACCTAACTTTTGTTAGATGAAAGATATATATATATATAAAACTATATAAAATGGTGGCAAATGTTGGAAATCCGCCTCTTTGTTGCGGCGTTACAGCGGTTCAAAGTCGGCCAAAATCCCATACATTTACTGTAATGTTAGCAGTGTTTGCCCCCCAGCCAAGATGGCGTCAAAAACCGTGGAAAGGTCTATTTAATATAACGTAATTCTTCCATGACGCTATTCTCTCCACAAAACTGATTCTTTCTCAATAAGTTGGAGGAAGTGTGTCACTGCTTCATCGAATAAAACAAACTTATTTTCTAATAAGAAACGTTAATTCAGTCCTTGCTTCAAATTTATTTAAACTTATATTCAAGCCTTAAAATTCTGCCATGAAACTGTTCGCTCGATTAAATCATCAACAAACTCGTTCGGTACTAATTCACAATGAGTTTCTGCTCCTGTTGAAACAACGGTAAAATATGATTCGGGATTAAATTCAGGATTCATGCACCTCAGGGTAAGAGGAATGAAATGTGAGGTTAGGTAATCTAAATCAATCATGCGAGCTTGTGATAAATCGATTCAATGTCGGACATCGACGATGCCCGACATTTGTGGTTGAAACGTTTCGCTATCGAAAATTAAAATAACACGCACTGTGACTTTAGCATAACAACTGCCATTCAAACTGACTTAAAGTGAAACTATCGCTTACACGGCTGACTCCCGAATTCCGGAAATAATAGTGTCTTTTTAAAGTATTATATTAAGCATATTTTATCAATATGTTTCCTGTCATTTCGTCGAACTCACGTCGTTACTGTCTGTTTCCATTTCCATTTCCATTTTCATTTTATTTTGCCATTAACCACACCAAAAAAAATTATAATACAATACACTCGGCAGGTCTTTTCCACAGGTGGCGGGTGGCGGGTGACGGGTGACGGGTGACGGGTGACGGGTGACGAGTAATACGTAAGAGTAAAAGACTAAGGACTATTTTCTATGCTTTGAAAGCTGAGAATGCGAACAAAACTTCTGCTTACGTAATGTCCCCCCCCCCCCCCATCCCTGGTGAAAACAATTCATTTCCCAGAGACTGGTCGTAAGGTAAGAATTGGTAATTACATTCACGTGATTCAAATCCCCGGTCAATCCTACTTACGTTATGTGCCAGCGCTATTCAAAACGGAGGAATACATTGCCATCAAAGACTGAAAATAAATGATCGTAAAATAATCGCTACATATTATAGTGTTCCTGTTATAAATTATTCGGAGTCTTATCCAAGAATCTTGATTACCAAATGAGTGCAAAATAATCGTTGCATTCAGAAGCATATGTTACATAATATAGTGTATGCTTGTCTCCGCTTGTCTTGACACTTCACTAGTTCTACATTGCAGCGAATCGTTGAAATTAAAAATTGTTATTGTGAAAATTGTTTTCTCTGTGACCCGTCGCCCATCACCCGTCACGTGTCACGTGTCACCCGCAACCCGTCACCCGCCACCCACCCGTGGAAAAGACCTGCCGATAGTAATAGTAATCATTCGCAGGATTCTTTATTCTTCTGGGATTAGCCTCCAAATTCGGCAACTTCGAGCCGTACTGCGTGATAGCTGGCGTACAACGTAAACGTATTTAGCTCAACTTCAACGTAAATCTGCACTGATTCACGGCAAAGCTTCTCCAAACACAGATAAATAGAGCTTTCCAGCTGGGCTTCATCAGATAAAACCAAGCCAGTAGCAATTTGAAGGTTGAAATTGTTCAAAACAGCATCAAATAGTATTTACTCTGTGGCTTCCGATTGTTTAAATGAATCAGGGGGGAACGCAATGCTTCTGAAGCACTTTTTATTATCCGATCTGACCAAAATATGGGATTTTTTATTTCCTACTTGTCCAAACCATCGATACTTTTCAAAGTCGGTTTTAGGAATTTATGGCTGCACTTATCCTGGCTACCGGCTGAACATTTCGGAACAGCAGGAAAGAAAAGTATTTCCCCACTCCCCGGAAACAATATGGCGGTTTTTGCGTGAAATGTTCCCCCTTGTTTGCGAACGCTGCCAGCGTGATACATCAAAACGCTAAAACTTAAGTCGCCTTATTGATTTTAACTTGCAAAAGGCTCAATTTCCGTAAACTTTCCGTAAGATTTCTAAAGTAACACAACTAAAACTTGTCCTTTTATGAAGAGAATTGTACTTTAAACACAAACTAAAATATTGCGAACGCTCCGACCACATGACTGATGACGTCATGTCCCATATTTTCAGACACGACATTGTCAGGTGGAAACTCACTTTCAATTTTGATCTCGTGTAATGTGATCTGCATTGCCCCCATATATTCTTCAATTTCAGATGCCAGAAGTCAAGTGGTTATTTTCAAATGCCCCACATATCCAACCTCAAATATCTCTTTTGTTTTTAAATTGATAGACGTCTTGTCACAGTAAACTAAAATGCCTATTCATGAATATTCACGTAACTGATGACGTCATTAACCTAGGATTGAGTTAACAGATATTCTCTGGCAAATGTTATCCTTCTTTGGTGTGACACACTTCTAGGTATAACATTTCCAAAATTATATAGCCTAAAATATGTTTAGCCTCGGGGGATTCTGGGAACTTTTTTATGATAATTATAATTTACTTTTATAATTAACGAACGCTTTTTATTCAATTGATGTATTCCTATTTTTCACGTTGCCATGTTACCACTAACAGCGTAGCTCCATCTTCAGTATATAACACACACAACCCATAATTCCTCGATTCGCTCTAACGAAGGCCTAACGCTCGAAACGTCGGCTTTTAGAATCCCTGCACGGTGGTCAATTTACATTGATCGACTCCGTTGATAAAACCAAATATTTGTGTACAATTCCCCCACTAACGCAGAACCACAACGTTTTAGAAACTAGCCCCTTTATAACTGAGGACCCAACTAGTTCCTGTCTATCCTAGTAAGGTCGTGGACCGCGTGTTCAACACTAATCATCTTGTCACCGATAATCAATGGGCGCGCCGGAAGGGACACTCGTCCCAACTCCTTCCCGCTGACTTGACAGAAACTGCAGCCAAGCCGCAGCCTCTTGTCTTGTTGTGGGCGTGACATTTATCGACTTCAAGAAAGCTTTTGACTGTGCGAATGATGACATCCTATCAGCGGAGCAAACTCAAGAGCGAATTTGGAATATGCAGTCGCTACTAGCATGGTTAACAGGTTATCTCACAGCAAGGACACATTATACGGTTCCAAATAAGCACCGATCTAATTTTAGGCCGGTGGCATCTGGCGTTCCTCAAGGCAGTGTCTTAGGGCTAAGCGTATTTGTACTGTACTCCAGCGATCTCGTAGAGTGTGTGCAATCCGCGGATGATTATCAGTATGCAGATGGTTCTACTGTTTACTGTATTGGAAAAAATAGAGATGTAGTCTGACCTGCCCGTTATCAGTCTTTAAAGTCCATACGAGTAAAAAAAGTATGTTTCTTTGAAAGGCCTTTAAAATGAGTAAGAAGGGCATTTTCTGTTTTGAAGATCTTTCATTCCCGAGATATTCAAGACTTACTGACTGACTAACTGACCGATTAGTTCATGTAATTGAGAAATGTGAATTCATTTTTGTCCACTATATATTGAGTACTAAGTAGCCTGTGTCTTTTGTTTATTTGTTGGAAGGTTCGATTCATGTAGCACAGGAACAAACACAGGTCACGATTCCAGAGGTTGACACGTCGTTTGAAGAAATGTGGCCTTATGACGAAACACACAGAGATGACCTCACAAGTCACGTCAAACAGATGTCTCCAGAGATTGTCCCCCTTATAGGTGAGCAGCTAAAGAAAAACAAAGTTGAGGATGATAAAACTTGGCCGGTCATTTGGGATTTTGCGGGACAAGACATTTATCGTGCCATACATCCCATATTTATGTCTGCAGAGGATATCTATCTGCTAGTGTTACGATCTCACAAAGAAACTAAGTGACAAAGCAGAATATCTTGTGAATAGGGATGGCAAAGAGTACCCTGTTACATCCCGTGATAGTCAGGATACTAATTTGGATCACATAATGAGGTGGATGAACTTGATCAGACTTACTGACTGACTTACTGACCGATTAGTTCATGTAATTGAGAAATGTAAATGCCTTTTTTGTTCACTATATCTTGAGTACCAAGTAGCCTGTGTATTTTGTGTATTTGTTTGAAGGTTCGATTTATGAGGCACAGGAACAAACACAGGTCACGATTCCAGAGGTTGACACGTCTTTTGAAGAACTCGGGCCTTATGACGAAACACACAGAGATGACCAAACAAGTCATGTCGAACAGATGCCTCCAGAGATTGTCCCCCTTATAGGTGAGCAGCTAAAGAAAAACAAAGTTGAGGATGATAAAATCTGGCCGGTCATTTGGGATTTTGCGGGACAAGACATTTATCGTGCCATACATCCCATATTTATGTCTGCAGAGGATATCTATCTGCTAGTGTTTGATCTCACAAAGAAACTAAGTGACAAAGCAGAATGTCGTGTGAATAGGGATGGCAAAGAGTACCCTGTTACATCCCGTGATAGTCAGGATACTAATTTGGATCACATGATGAGGTGGATGGACTTGATTCACTTGTTGGTGAACTTTGATGATAACGAGGCTTCCATACCTGGGTGGTCGCCACCTCCCGTCATAGTTGTGGGCACCCACGCTGACTGTCCAGACCCAAAAAGAGACACTGACGTAATACGAAAGACCTGTCAGGGGTTTCCTGAAGAATTTGTTCAGCACATTGTGAAGTGTTTGCCGATCGACAACACAAAGGCTGGCTTGGAGACTGGGCAAGAGAAAATTGTGAAATTGAGAGAAGAGATACTGGATATCGCCGACCAAATGCCGCACACAAAGAAAAAGATTCCTTTACAATGGCATCGTGTAGAGAAAGAAATTATCAAAGAAGCCAGGAAAGGAAAGAGGTATCTCCCAAAGAAAGCTTTTCGTGAAGAAATTGCGTTGCAGTTCTGTAAATTTGATAAAAATGATGACTTTGAGGAACTTTTGTATTTTCTGCATGCGCGAGGTTCCATAGTTTACCATGAACATTCTGGCGACAAAGATGGTCTGGTTATCTTGGATCCCCAATGGCTCATAAATGTCCTTTGCGAGATTATAAAAGTAGAACCATGTGATGGTGAGGCATTCTCCCTCTCAAAGGATCGTGCAGAACTACAAAAGAAAGGAATTCTTCGCAAAAGGTTGCTTGATCATGCCTGCCGGAAGCAGAAATTAGATCCCATTAAAGACTCCTTGGTTTCCTTGATGGAAAAGTTCAATTTAATATGCAAATGGCCGGCCAGCGAAACTGAAGATCCACAAATTCTTGTCCCTTGTATGCTAACAACAACAGACGAGGAAGAAATCACAGCAGGCGAGATGATAGGTGCTTATCGTGCCCCACTGTACCTCACTTTTGCTGGAACTAATTATGTTCCAAGTGGGCTCTTCTGTCGACTGGTTGTGCTCTTTGGAAAATGGCTGTCCGATCCTCAACATACTAATGAGTACAAGCTTTACGCAAATGAAGCCCGATTTGCTCTAGACCAAAACCATTTCCTCCACTTAGTGTGCTACAAAACAGTCATCAAGCTTCGCATCTCAGAGGCAAGGGGTGATTCCAGGCAGTCTGAACAATTCGTCAATTGTCTCAGGTGGATCAAATCTTACTCATTCTAAGCACAGGAAAATAACAGCATCAGGGCCCCAAGCAGAAAACATTTTAAGGCTTGTTTCTCACTTTGGTTTAAATTGCAAATGCTCCTTCCTTTACGAAATCAATATCTCTTAAATTTCTGAAGCCAGTTCAATCTCTTTTGACTGTACGTCACATAATAACAAACATTAGCAACAAGTTGATTGGCCAGAAAACTAAACTTCTGAATAAGCTTATGGCAGTGTTGAGTTCTGATATGACATGAAAAAAATATAAAATGGAGATGGAAAAAATGTTAAATTGCATTTCCGCTTTATCTATCTTTTTATTTATGTGATTAATAATTTTAGTTGATTGTTTTTTATAGTCGCTCAAAGCAATTCCTGGAAACGCTTAAAAGTGAATGTCACTGGCTGCGAACAATGAGGGAAAAGTTGTGTATTCTATGTACAGCTTGTTTAGGAAGGAGTACAAAGGCCTGCTGGCGACACGATAGGAAAGGTTGTCAGCACCATGACTGTGCCCATTACATTCCTTTAAAGTCAAAGCTCTGTTGTGAACCCGGGGTCCCTCTGCCACTGGAGCCACTCCAACCCTGGATTGAGGTCAGTTGTTTCCTTGGTCATAAAGTTTTCCCCCATGCATAAAGTACTGAATTTTTTTTTTTCAGTCATGTAGCTGTTCGCTCAGATTTTTTTCTTTGTACCTTCACTGTTGGCGCTTTTCGACGTTCATTGTAAATTTAGTTACCTGGGTTCTTCCAAAAT
Organism: Galaxea fascicularis; assembly: GCA_948470475.1. Lineage (NCBI taxonomy): Eukaryota > Metazoa > Cnidaria > Anthozoa > Scleractinia > Euphylliidae > Galaxea > Galaxea fascicularis. The sequence goes on along the minus strand of OX419340.1, from coordinate 9,776,851 downwards.
CGTCTGTACAGCTTACTGTTTCAGTATCCGTATAATGTTTATTTGGAATACTGTACAGTTTCCTCGCATCTCTTTCAGCATTTTAGGATGGAAATTCGAAAAGCAAAGAAGAAAAGTCAAACAACACCTGAGTTGTCCATTTTTTTCTGTTTAACTAAGTGAGCTTCTCCCCACTTCTGTGCATGGTGTTACCTTGTTTGTTTTTCTGTTTTATTGTTATGGTTACGTAATTAGTTTGACAAGAAATATAAGGCAGTTTAACGTGAAGAAAGGTTGGGCTGGCAGAAAAACAAACTCGACCCCCTCTGAGACATTTATTTATTTAACTTAACATGTAATTTCGTCTAGGCCATGAAGAGCCTTGAATCGACAGACAACACTGGTAAGTAACTCAGTCACGCTGTTTACTCAGTTGCAGTGATGGAAATCATCTGATCGTTAAGCAAAGACTTAGCGCAAATAAAATATTAAAAACGTCTCTAGGGGTTCGTTTTAGTGTATTTATTTTAAGTGTTTCGATGGTATCTTATAAACTAAGTAGACTAAATTTTCTTGGCGCTTCTTATGGACTGAACACGTCTTAAGGTTGTCGTGTACCGTAATTGGTGTCTCGCGGCCAAGCGATGTATCGCATCCGCTTGAAACTGTGGATACCTAAACCCCTGTATCAAAATTAAAGCTTATAGAGTTGACTGTCAAACTGTACCATGAATTTTGAAATAAAATGAATTCTCGAATTTTTCGCGAACTCCAACTGCGAACGTCAAAGTTACATGTCAAAGCGACTTTTGAATTTCGCTAATTTAATTTTTTCCTCAGTTTCTGTACCCAAAGCGCTAAAAAAAAAAAACGTGTCTGCGTTTTGCCATGCTCAATTACAGTGAAAAGATATAGAACATTTCTAAATAGTATCAAAAAAATGTGAAGTGATCGTACAAAAGTCGCTCTCGGAGAAAAAAATATTTCGAAATAAAAAAATCCGCAGACACCTTTTTGTTGCTTATATGTTAAACTAGTCACTGCTAAAATTTGAGGGCAAACGAACAAATTCCCTTTGAGTTTTAGTTCTTTAAAGTGTTCCCTTCGAATGAAAAAATTAATTCGAGAAAAAGCGCTAAAATGTCAATCAAACGGGTACTTCTTACTTCCGGCCAAAACGTAAAACCGCCATTTCTCCGCCAATATTCAGTCTTTTCCAATACTTTTTTTTATACATTAGAGATGACATTTAGATCATTACTTTTACTCAAAAATCCAATTTGAAGAAAAATGCGATCTAAACTGTGGTATACGGTAACCTCAACAAGGCTCTGTGTGCTTCTTTGAGGCCTGTCCACCGCCATGTCGCAGATTATGATTTATCATATTCTATGCGATAGCAGAGATGGCACCTGGTACAACCCCTCTTAAAAATCTCAAAGACTGGCGTTTTTCTTTATTACTTGACACTCAGTACCTTCTCAGTGTTTGGTGACTTTTTTTCAGCTAATGAAGACCAGTGCACAGGCGCAAAGATAAAACGAGAGTCTCCGATTCCAAGCAGCATTTCCCGCAAGAAAATGAAACTTCGTTTTTCAGGTAATGAATAGTTTAGTATTTCCATCCTATTATTGTAAATGACCTGTCTGTTCATACATATAAGTAGTCAGTCACTTCACTGTTTGTCTACTGCAATCCCTGTATCGATCAAAGTGTTGACCTTACGAGTATCGTATTGATCAAAACCAAACCTTTTATAGTACTCAGTGCCATCTGTCGATCTTTTATTTGTCGACGAACTTCGGCCTCGCGTGGAAACTAAGATGGGAAACTGTTACACTGCTTTTCTTTGTTAGTGGTTTCACGCTGACGTTTCAGTTTGTAGATGTTACGTTCAAGACGTTTTTTAAGCCTTCGAAGAATGATCTTCACAGTTGTGAACGCAATTGATTTCATTTGATTTCGATTCATTTCCGCAGTTCATGTATGATTAGTTTCATATACATCGTTACTTAAGCCATCAGTTTAAATGATAAAGCTTTGCAGAACGTTAAGCGCACGCGCGCGCTTGGAAAATGTTACGTACAAAGTTTCAAAGAACGTAGTGTGAGACTCAAGCACGTGCCAAGGATTTGTAAACCTCTGGGACTGCGCTGTGGTTGTTCCCAGAATGCCGATGCTTAATGGACAACCAACTAAGCCTCTAAAGGGAGTCGCCCCTGCAAATAAGGTTCATGTCCAACAACTTTGACAGCGTCAAAGTCCATCTGATGTTTCTTTTCGTGGACATAACAGGAAATGTTAGAGTCGGGAAATACGATAGGGGTTTTAGGCATCTTAAACTTAAGGTATCAGCCAACCCAAAATTGAGCGTTTTTCATAATTTTGGATCTCTATATGTTTCGATAGATCTTAGGAGTAGCTTTCACGTAAAAAAAATTCCACAAAAAAATGTTTTTCGTACGGGAAGTTATTGAGCGAAAACAATTTTGCCGTCTTAATTATTCTAATTAGCTGCTGACAACTTCCTGTCATTGCGTGGTCAAATAAGGAGAGGTTACGTGACAGGGAAACACATGTATGTTTGTTTCACAAAACACGCGCGATCTACAAATGTCTTCGAAAAAGAAAAAAGATCGTGTCCCTTTTCTTCGTCAAAGCCATGGAAAAATAAAGGGAATAAAGCATTTAGCGTTGAAGCGGCAGCAGACCTCGCTTCGAGCGACCAGGGTTCCTTTTACAACCAAGAGGAATGGCTACAAGAAATCGTCAAACGGGATACCAGTCATACCTGTCAACTCTCCCGGTTTTACCGGGAGTCTCCAAGTTTTTCATCAAATCTCCCGGTCTCTAGCTTAGAGCACCAAATCTCCCGGGAAAATCTGCGGCTTCTTTCGAATTCTTTTTTTTCATTAATTTCGTTGTTTTCAAGATGTCACATCGGGAACATTCGGAAAGCCTTCGGGTGATTCTCGGGGAGTATTCGGACATTGTCGTAAAACGCATTCTTACAACGCGAGGATTTCGAGACGTCTCCAGATTTTGGAACTCCGGGGGTTGACAGGTATGACCAGTGGACAGCCGTCGGCTGAAATGAGTGCAAACCGTTCTAAAATTCGGTTAGACGAAGTCGAAGACGATCAAGAAGATGTTGGATCGTGGGCAGAATTTCGAGAGGAAGATGTTTCTTTTATTGTGTAATCTGGAATTGTTTCTTATAAGCCCATAAAACAACGGTTGTGAGTTCACAGACCTGCCATTTGCATTGTCGCCGATATCCACGGGCGCCGGACTGTTATCTGCAGTTCGCGAGCGCTTTCTTGGGTTTGGCATCGCTAGAAACCTAGCTATAATTAAAGATAAAGTCATGAAGATGTTTTCATAGCTGCGTGTAATCGGAACTATTTGAGAAGTCAGTCAAATGATTCGGCGTTTACTACCCTCGAGGAATAAATTGTTGCGCCGGTCTTGGAAGTGGCTTTCTCTCAAGGAGATCCGGAGATAGTTTCCCACCGCTGCGAAAATTTGTCTGTTTCTTGTTTATCTGTCAAACTGCTATTGTTCACGAAAACTGATACTTTCTTTTATCAATTAACACTTCCTCTGCTTGACGCTAATCCCATTATGGTCGAAATTCTATTTTCCCTTGTTTCTCGAGATCAAAATTTAAGCGAGATGTGCATGCATTTTGAACTCCAAGTCGGCAGCCCCTAGATCAATTTGGCTGAAATTTGGTCAAATTGTTGTCAGATAGCTCACCTACAAAACCGTGTCTGCGAATTTTAATTTGTCTTTTCATTTTAAAGTTATAGCCTATTTTCCACTGGCGGTGGCAATAATTTCTCATCCCCAAATATATTTGCTTGTAAAAATAAAACGAGCGCGCTTTCGAGAAATCTGAGACACGGTTTTTTAGGCAAACGTGCGAAGAAATGAAAGAATGAAAGCCGTGTTAATCATTTTCTTCCGTTTGTTTGTGGTGAGCGTGGAACTTAATGAATGAAAACACTTAGTTTTACAAAAACCTCCTCCTTTTGTAAGCGCGTTAAAGTTTTTTACCTTTTAAAGGGAATTAGCTGTAGGTATGACTACTCAGCTTTCAGAAAATATGCGGTTTATGGGGGTTTGTGTTCAAACAAAGGGCGCTAGAACGATCCGCGCGCAGACGACCCCGTTGGGTTGGCTGATACCTTAACGACCCCACATTTATGCACTAGTCAATTGAAAACCCCACCCCCCCCCCGGACCCGGGACAGATAGGGGGATTTGACAGAGGCCCTGGTCAAATCATACCAAAACCTCCAGCCCGTGGGGGAAATCTTGAGATAAAATTCCCCTCCCCCTGGGAACAAATTGGCGAGGGATTAAAAGAAAAACCAAACTAAACAAAACAAAAAGAAACCGTTCAGACTGAATTGATCAGGAACAAAATATACTTAAATAAGGCAATAGCTTTTTTTAAATAAATCTGAACAAAACTTGCTGCGGATTATTAAATTTTGCAAGAATATGGATTTCACATTGCAATAGGGCATTTCTGAACCGTGATAGCTTTGAAAATGTTAAACAACACAGTCAGTGCAAAGCCACTTTCCACTTGGCGCATCTACAAGTCCCGCGCATTCGAAATGAAACCACTCTATAGGGCAGCCAGGATTATCACAAGCAATCGTATTACCAGACTCTGGACCACCGCAAAGACACTAGAACTCATTTCCAGCAGTACCTACTTTATCACTGGACTTCTGTTTTCTTGTAGCAGCAGCTTTACGAACACTAGCTAGTCGTCGGTTTTTTACAGAATCAAGATGTGTTGCCCACAATTCAACGTCTTCAGTACTCAGAAGGGTTTGCTTTGCAAGTTCTTCTACATCTTCTGAGTTCAAGTCTCGGCTATCCTTTTGAGCTTTCTCAAAGCTTTTCTTGATGACTGTACTAGGAGGGTAAGCATGAGCTGTGGGTAAATCGCTGCTGTCTGTGGCTAAAATCTTTTCCAGACACATAAAGTGCCCCGTGCAAAACCCATTGCAATTCTTACATTCCTTAGATCCCCAAGGTCGCTTTGGATCTGGCACAGGTAAAGACAGGAACTGAACACTAGGTCCGCCAGCGGAATGATTCTAGTCCGCTTCATAACAAGCTCGAAGTGCAAAGACATATTCACTTGGTATGTTTTTCACCATGTGTCGCTCGCGTAGGTTCCAAATTTCTACGAAGTTGTGGTACTGGTCTGGCTTCTTCTTGAGCTCTTTTTTTGCCGATTTTGTGCATCGCAGAAATACCATCAAATCTGTTCGCTCTTGTTTCATTTGTGCTGCTTGCTGATCCGTTGCTCCCCTTTACACCTTGATTACAGATGAACAGAATGGTATTTCGTTTACTCTATTCAAATAAACCTGCAGTTCAGCTTCCATACTTCTTGCAATCTTTCTTGGGATATTCTTCCTGATTCAGTCTCTGCAGATCCACACAAAGGTATAAACAGATTGGCGTGCGCACGGCCAACGACACCATTCTGTAACTCTAGGAGATTAAAACAGCTCGCACCACTGTTTCTTGTTGTGACTAGGGTGAATTATCTTCCTTCATTAAGATGCCATTCAGTCCATCGAAACTGTACCTCCAAATGACTGGGGCCTTCATGGGCGCCTCCATCAACTCTAATGCTATCAACGGCCTTCCCTTGAAAACACACATCCATTTCCGGTTTCTCTTTCAAACTGTACAAGTCAGCAAAATGCTGTGTGGCTCGGTCTTCTCATGTAGGACACCAGGTGCTTTTACCACTCCAACAGACACTCGACCTGTGTTTTCCGTGTTCATAAATAGATAAGACGATGTTTGAATTAGACCTTCATGCTTGCTTACATAGTCAGATTGTGATGTGAGTTCTGGCTTCCCTTCCAAGCAAACAGCTTTATGGCTTTTATGTGTGTAAGTGCTGTCCAAGCTAAAACCTGCTTGATCATCTCTATTTAAAATTATTTTATCGGAGCCATCTTTGAACTGAAGCATATCAAGGCCTTTGTAAAAGCAGTATGACCAGTGGCTATCAGGATTAAATTTGACATCACCTTTACGGGCTCTTCTACAAATTATTGCTGCAACATCCTTATAACGCTGAGCATTAATTCTTCTCCTGTTTCTCACCGAACACAGTTGTACAACAGTATCATTGAAGTGTTGTACTCCCTCTGTAGATGTTCCTGTAATATCTTGTATCTCACTTTAGGCCCTTGAGTGTTTTTATTGCTTGTAAAAGTAAAAGAGCCTGTCTTACGCCATTAGTCAGCACCAACCCGGTGTTCCCGAACAAACTCTTCCATTTTTTTTCCAGCGATGTCTAGATACTTGGTCAAAAATGTGGACATCCGCTTTGGAATCTTTCGTTGCAGTAGGGCGTCCCTTGCTATCTTCTTGGATGTTTCTTTAGTAGGAGCTCTCTTGATTTTCTTCCGTGCTTGCTGTATCTGTGCTTTTGCCTTATTTGATAGAGTGTCATCAATTTGACACCAGTCTCCATCTTCAGATTCAGACTCAGTGTCGAATATTTCATTGCCGAGTGCTTGCTTGCGTTGGTCTTCCAAATAGGCCTGTCTACTGACTTCAACTAATTGTTCTTCCCTTTCACTAAGGTCTCGAAACGGGATGTGATCAGCAAAGTCAATAAGTGGGCAAAAGACATTTTGAGTCACGCGTCACGCAATTGTACGCGATGTTTTTTGTCGTTATCAGATTTCACTTTTGACTGACAGTTACTCTGATTTTGTAATTCGCACGCGGTCAGGTTTTCGAGTTAGTTGTCGGAGTCGTCGCTAGAGTCGAGATGACAATGTAAAACTAAAGAAACCGTGAAATTAAACCGTGAGTTTTCTGAACCGAAATACCGTTTGTTGTCTTCACAACAATAAGTATTTGATTCAGAACTACTTGGCTTCCAACAGGTAACATGGTTTCAAGTTCCTTGGCAAAGGTAAACCAGTTATAAGGTTGTTTTCTCGCAGCATGTAGAGTAGTGTTTCTCTTGAAGGTGCTGGGTTCACCGTTGCATTTTTGAGCAAGTCTGTGTCATCGGGATCTAACACTTGGGAACCCAAATTGCCATTCAATTCTCGTTAGCTCCTTGATGTTTTGCGTTTCTCTGAGGTTGTAACGGAAACCTGGCTTCCACCCAATGCAGTTACACCACACTATTCTACATTTACACAATCGACTTCACTGCCAGCTGGAATATTACAAGGAAACTCTGCGTCATCTTCTGACAAAGAAATCCACTCAACTCCTTCAATATCTTCAAGGTTGCTCTCCTCATCCTCTGAATCACTAGATGTGAGGTCATAGCCAAGTGTCTGCAAAACTGCCTTTTCTTTAACATTTGCCAACTCTAAAACAGTGTCCCTGATTTCACTTGCTTTTCCAATGGCATCATCTATTTTTCTTTGTTTCGCACTCAGACTTTGGACTCCATACCGTTTTTGAGCTTCTTCTCCACTCAGACATGAAGAAACACTCACTTTAAGCAACATACGATCAGCTTCTGTACTTGCTAGTTTACACAAGGCAGCTTTTTTCTCTCTAGATGGTAGCTTCCCCTTACTGTTTGCTCTTATTGACCGCAGAAACTGTCTCATAATGGACTCAAGTTTTTGGGCGTCAACCCATGGCTTTAAATCTGTTGCATACAGTCTCTGGGATCCTGGGCCTTGAAGTTCAACTTCTATTATGATCAATGGCAGTTGCATAAGAAGCCTTGCTGCCTTTGTACTGACGCACTTGATACGTAGAAAACTTCTCATAAAATACGGCTTTAACTCAACAATCCCACCTTGATGAACATAACGGGCAAATTGAACGAGACCAAGGCACTTTAAACAGTCCTGACCATGCTTCCGCCAGTAATATTCTTTCCGTGCAGCTATGAATTTTTCCAATGTCATATCATTAATTAATGAAACATAGACACCATTGTCAACTTTATGCTTTGAAATGTTGGATAAAGTAAAAGATAGATGTGAAATATAGCCAGGTAACTATCACTCCTCTCTGGAGTATCCTCTTTTACAAAAAATCAGACTTGCTGTTATTGCCATCATGACAAGAGCAGGTGCTCCTAGCTGTTGAGTTGGCAACTTCTTGTTCTACGCATATCGCATGATTAGAATAGGTGTCATCTCCTTGCAATCCCATCTTTTCTGAGGTTGTAGCACAACTGGAAATATCCACACCATCCTGCTCAGTTGTAGAAGTACATGTGGAAGTGAAAGGCTTGGGTATGGTTTTAGAAGCACTAGCTTGTTCTGTTTTATCTTCAATGATAGCTTCTGAGGGTTCTCTACCAAAAGCTTCCCCCTTATTCAAAGGACTGCTTACTAGTAGTAATAGGGGCTCATAGGGGTAGTAACCAATCAGAATCGAGGATTTTGTACCACGTGGTACAAATGGACCAATCAGAAGCCGATTTTCTTAATTCTTCAAAATGGCGGATTACACGTAACTAATGGCGGCCGAAAGCTGGCAAAGACAGGCAAGTTAGCATGAATTAAAGATAGCGACCCTCCCAAATAAGGAGAAAACCCCGGAAATGAGGCAAGGAAGAGAAAAATGAGAAAAAATACGATTTTTATTTACAACAACAGCAGCTCCTTGATTGTTTTGGAAAAGTGGTCAACAACAGGGCGAACAGGAAAAACAAAACCATAGTTCGTGAAAAATGTTCAAAGTTTGCCACGCACGCTTATGTCACTCTCTTCTGAAGATGGAATAATATGCCATGAAGCGTCGCTTATGCCAGTCCATGAAAGTCGACCATGTTGGAAAACAGCCCACCAGCCTCAACGGAGGACTGGGATCGGTCTCACAGATTTCCATGGCGACACAAATCACGCCAGGGTCTCGAAAAATATCACGCAACGTTAAAATCCACGTTACTAAATTTTTGACGTAGGTATTTTTGAGGACCGAAGAGCCAATCAGGAGTCGAATTAAGAATTCAAGATGGTGGCATTGGTTCGGATACTCTGAGCAGCAGTGAAACCTGGAAACTAGGCTCCAGGTTCCCATAGGAGTTTGTTTTGGGTGGAAAATTGCAAACCGGACGCGAAGGCATGAGACAGATCTAACCATTCTTCCTTTTGACTCGTCTGATATGCCAATAGAGAATCGATCTATACACATGTAAATCAATTGAGAAACAATTATATTTTCAAAAAAATCCTAATTCTTTACAGGCGGGACGTGTGCGGTTCCTTGTGACCCGTGCCCTGTTAAAATGTTTATAAAAAATATACTTGTCCAGGACTCTTTCAAATCATAATAATCTTGATCGCAAGTGCAAGATTTCTTTTTGCATATCGCACTTCATTCATGTTCAGACAACCATGATCATGATCGATATACAATGCATGAACGTAGTCAAGTAACGAACCAACGTACTGATAAAGGACCATCAAGTCCCTGTACAACAACGACGGACTGTTTTCTTTCTCCACCTCGATCCATGCTTCGAGCCGATGGTTTGGTTTTGAACATTTTCTACCACATTTATTGAGGGTGTCCATGATCTAAAAAGAAATCTTCTCTACGTAGGAAGCGTACCGACCTTGTCAAAGACTTACCTCTTTAAAACAAAACAAGAGAACTCTCTTTCAAGATGACTCTTCTTTAACTTTTCTTCAATCATCTAGTTGTTTGGTGTGCGAACATGAAGGTGACGCTCTCCTTTAATAACCCTTTCCATGATAAAGGGATCCCACACAGGACGTGATTAGGAACCAATGAGAATACGATGAAAAGACGTAGGATAAGGGTATCCCACACAGCATCATTACCATGCATGTATTGTTGCTAACGACGCTTTTGCAGTCAAACACGCTTTTTTTAATTGTTAATTAAACTACTCATAGAAACCCTTGGCTAGCGGGATTGCTCATGGGCGCGACCGACGCGACGACGACGACGACCTCACCCAATAATTAATAATATCCTAATAATAATAATAATCCAACATGGCGGTCATACTCCAGCTGACCACCTAGTTTACAGGGGACATCTTTGATATTGGACGTCAACGCTATGGTCTTGTGCGACTTGCACTGATGCCGCGAACAAGATGTCCCTCCAACTAACTCGAGAATAAAAATACAGCACGAAAAAAAAAAAATAAACTAACAAATTAGATTGTGAGTAAAGTCGATAATTTTGTCCACTTTTTTTCCTTTGGGACGCGTTTCCTCGCGGAAGGTGACTTTTTCGCGCGCGCTTGTGTTCGTGGATAAAGATCGCCAAAGTTAGCGACTACTACTCGTAGTCTAAAAACAAATATGTTTTAAGTATGTTCCAGAAAAAAAGTTCTTACAAAAAAGTACTGTATTTTAATGTTAAATGAAAGACTTGCCGTGATTAATCATCGACGCGTCATACAGATAAAATTTCGTGACCATTCTTGACTTTTTCGTCAGTCGCTGAAAAAATTGGCTGTCTTAAGGCGCATTTACACGACATTCGTTTTGGGTACGGCACTCCAAAATTCTGGCACGCGGGCCAATAGGTTTGGGCACGGTCCGCCTGATTTACACGGCAAAATATGTTCGAGTTTTTTCAATGTTGATTTCTGGAACGGCACCCCTGAAACAGAAACGGCACTCTTAAATTTGTGAGTCCCTGCGCTTATATGACAGCGGTTCACTCATGATTTCAGGCGCGCTTTCGCGGGCTGTTCAAAAAGAAAATGGCAGATTCTCCAGTACAAAAAGCAATTGTATGGCTTGCTGCTTTGAAAAAGCGAAAACGTTTGTCACAATTGAGGGACGAAACAAGGCCATCCCTTGCACCGCTCTTCCATGCATTAAAGCGGCGACAATACGGCCTGCTGCAAGCTATTCTGGGCTGTCTAAATCCTCCACGCTTAAGAGAGGTATGGATGCATCCCCATTCTTTTGCGTGGTTTGATATGGTCGAAGCATCTTTTCCTGATGAGCTGTGGTATTCCAACTTTAGAGTAACTCGTGGAACATTTACATACATTCTCCACGAGATTGGTGATGAGATATCTCGACAGGACACTCCAATGCGAAAAGCTGTAACGCCAAATCGACGACTAGCAATCGCTTTGTACTACCTCGCCTCGACTGCAGAATATCGCACGATTGGAAACCTATTTGGTGTATCAGTTGCCTTTGTGTGTACCTGCATTAAGGAAGTGTGTGAGGCTATTAGAAATAAGATGGCATCAGCAATTTCATTTCCAAGTGGAGAGAATCTCTTAAACGTTATTCAGGGTTATGATGAAGAATGGGGATTTCCAATGTGTGGTGGTGCAATTGACGGAACCCATATTCCCATACTCGCCCCAAATGAGAGTCACGCTGATTATGTCAACAGGAAGGGGTACCACAGTATTATCATGCAGGCTGTGGTGGATCACAATCACCTGTACAGAGATGTTGTGATAGGTTGGCCAGGTAGTGTACACGATGCACGTGTTCTTTCAAATTCGAAAATCTTTGAAAAAGGAAACAATAACACACTTTTCCCACAGAACGTGGAGGAAGAAATATCTGGGCAGAAAATGAATCCAGTTATAATTGGGGATGCTGCATATCCTTTGCTCCCTTGGTTAATGAAGCCATACCCAGAAAATAGTACCACACCAAGAATAAAAATTCAATTACCAATTGAGCCGGGCAAGGATGAGTGTTGAAAATACCTTTGGAAAGTGGAAAGGCAGGTTTATCCGATTTTCAAAACGGGTGGACATGGAGATATCCTCTCTTGTTATGGTGATAACAGCCTCATGTATCCTACACAATATATGCCAAATTCAAAACAATGCATTCCTTCCGATATGGCAAATAGACAATGAGGCTTTTGAAGACCCATTTGTATTTGCTCATGATGACATTGCCACAAGGGATGCGACGGATATCCGTGAAGCATTGTCCGAGTATTTTATGTCTTAACAAGAATTTCTTTATTCTATGAGCATAGTATTTGTCCTGGGATATCTCATGTAAGCTCTTTCAAAGCAACTACAACTGAAGCAACATGGACCTCATTCTGATATAAACAAGGTTAGAATTACAAATTTGGCGATGGAGATTGATTGTATTTTCGAGGAATAGCATGAATTTTGTTATTTTCTGCACAAAAGTTTATCCAGTAATCCCCACATTGCTTTTTTGTATGTAAGGATTATTAGCAATATTGTAAATAATCACCAATGATGATGAGACAGCTATTGCAGAACATTCCCATATGTAGAAATACCACTGAATGGAAGTGAATGGATACGTAGTCTATACGTCATGCTTGCAAAATATACACTTTTCTGCATGTCATTCCTTTGTTTACTATTGCTCATGAGTATTCCAAGAGACTTCCTCAATGAACCATAAATATCAAAAAAGCACAATGTCAACGAAAATAAGTGTGCTCCTTCCTACACACATAATGAGTGGGTGCAATGTCACAGAAATAACCCAAAACAAATAACAAGTTAACCAAATAATTTCACTGGTTGCAATAGAACTCCACAGAACTGTTTGCCATACCCTGTAAGGATTGGGAGCATTTCAGAAAACTAAAAGAGAGTAAGTTATGTAAATTATCTCCTGAATGTCTTATTTTTGGCTGTTGTTTTTGTTAACTCACAATTCAAAGTAGTCATTATCATCATCTCTATTTGTGTAAGTAGTGGCTCTTATATAATGCATGTTTTCAGCATTTGGACCAGGGACTATGGGATAATTAGAACACTGAAAAGCAGTTGGAATAGTGTTAACTGCTGTATTTTGAGTGGCAGCTAGCAGCATCTGCATCATGGTCAATTCATGCTGCCTCTCTTCCCTCCTTTGTGCAGCCCTGTATTCTTGTTCCCTCATGAATCGTTCTTCTTCCAGTTTTTGGTACCTATACAGTAAAGGAGAGAATCATTAGAAGATAAAAAAGAGAAGCAAAAAATGTATTGTTTTATTGCATGACTAGTGAAAACCGAGAATATGCAAAAACCTGTTTAGGCTAAATTAAAAAATTCAGCTTCTTATACACATGTTTTTACTGTTCTCTAATCAATGTAACTGATGTACCTCAGAAATTCATCATGTGAAAACTGATTGAATTTGTCAAAAACAGCCTCTAGAGACTTTTCAACATTGCTTTTCCTCTTTTTCTTCTGTGCAATTTTGGGCTTTGTTTCATTGGAAGTGTTTTCCTCTGGCTTCTCAGGTGATTTAACCACATTTGTACCACCAGCCTGAATGACTTCCTTGATGTCCTCAAAATCTTACAAGAAACAAACAATACATCACAGTAACACTATACAATAGAAGTCTGCCTCTCTTTTAAAACATCCTTTTTTTTACTTGGCACCCTCCCCCTTAATCCAGAACTCCTGCATATTGATTAATTAAGACTCAAATAGTACACCTGCCTCCTGCATCTGCAGCAATAATTATTATATATTATAATATGTCAAGTTATTCTCGAATTTACTTTTGATTAGTTCTTACTTATGATGTATTGGAGGACAGGTGCATTTTTTGTTCCTTTATTATACAAAATGAGAAGATTCCAAGTTGCTGTGCATCTGTTCAGTACTAGATCAGATGACGTCAAAATGTGGTAAGGACATCAGTGACTTGCTGGCCTAACAACCCATAAGACTTTTTTTTTGTTTTGATCACATTTTTACATCATCTGTGATAGTATTACTGAACAGTTGCATGCCAACATGGAATCTATTTGTTAAATACCTGTACTATGGTCAGGTGTTGATTTTCAGAGCAACTTTGACTCAGAGAGCTCATACATTTCTCACTGCCCCACATCAAGCCTCATAATATCTGACATTAAATGCTATTATTTACCTTTGAGCTCATCCTCATCACAGTTAGGACAACTAAATTCGTCTTCCTCAGAATACACTTTGACACAACCTCCTTCATCATGATGGACACCACTTGAGTGAATTATTTTCTCATAGTTGCAAGTTTCACACTTCTGAATAGAGACCTCCCCTTGCCCATACTTTTGCACAAGGTCATCAACTAAAATGGAGAATAAGGCAGGATTTCTTTATTTATGATTTTTGTTGAAGCCCTACTACTGCATTGCAATTTTTATTCAATAAAATGAACCATACTTCGACTTTGCCACTTTGCCAGACAAAGTAGCCTTGCTATGGTCAACAAAATTTGAAGATGACTTGGATTAGCTAGTCAGAAACATAGTCTAGAAGTGTTATTTGTAAATTAGAAAATAAATATGCATCAGGACAACAGTATTGACAACGAATGCAGCAGAAAAATTATTGTACTTAGAGTCACAATACAATGGGACTGATCCTTAAATATGTGCAGTGGAGAATAAATAGAGTTATCAATAGAACTCACCAGTGTCCTTAACAGTTCCGAGGTTTGTATCTGCCATTGTGTCAACGATGGATGGAGGATTAACTATGTGCTTCTCTGACATGATGCTGTCTATCTTGCTAAAATACTTCCACTGTTCTTTTGCTGTGCCATTCCCACTTTTTCTACTTTTGTCTTTTTCCATTTTGTACTTTTGTCTCAGTTTTTTCATTTTGTTTATGACTTCTTTAACAGTGAACTCATGACCCTTGGATTGAAGCTGTACCTGATACACGAAAAGATTTTAAACATTTGACCTTTAACAGCTTTTAAGGCTCAAGTTTATTTAGAGCTTGTACATGACTTCAAAAGTGAAAAAAGAGAACGAAGAAAATTTGCGATTAAAGTTTGTCTCTGACATCGATCGACAACCGAGAAACCTCACAATCTTTTATTAAAAGTGCATATTGTCGAACTGAATCAAGTAGAATGTGTTACTTACCTGAAGCGTGCTATACACTTCTCTCGTTTCCTTTGACGTTTTACTGCTTTCTAAAGCGAACTGAATAGTTTCTTCTGACCACAGGTCGATTAACATTTCTGTGGCATCGTTGCTCCATAAGCAAATTTTGCCACGATTTTTCGACGCCATATCTTTTTTCCCGCGAAAAGTACAAGGCTTTGGCGCTTTCGACCCCAGAGCCTTCGCCTTCGTGGTCAGTCATGAGCGCGAAGATTCTGGGGACGAGAATTCCTCCAGTTTCGGCACGCGGACCTCTTTTTAGGCGGGCCGAGACTACCTCCTGAGGTGGTCTCGGCCCGCCTAAATTTTTCGGCACGCGTGCCGAAAAATGTGCTTTTACACGGCAAAAATCAAGCGTGCCGTGCCCTATATTATTGGCCCGCGTGCCAAAATTTAGGAGTGCCGTACCAAAAATGAATGTCGTGTAAATGCGCCTTTAGTTTTATCGGACACCTTTAATTTACAACGAACATGTTTGCTTGTTGATATATGCACATTCGATATTTTGTCTGCAAGGGCCTTCATACGTTGATAATTTGAACCGAAGGAATACAGATATGCAAATTTCATGTGTATACGAACTATAACAATAATATTTAAATATGGTCGCTTTGTTAACTATAACAGGCAAGCTAAAGTTTGTTACTGTTACTAACATTTCAAGTTAGTTTTATAAACATTTTTGGTCGTATGAAAATTTCCGACTATCCTAAACGCGAGATAACGGGCGCGTTTTTTTGAAAAAATCCAAATCCGGATTTCTGAATCCAAAAACTGATTTTGCGTTGTTGTTGTTGTTTTTTTTTTTGTGAAATCCAAAAGGGATCATGAATCCATAAAATCCACACTTCGGGTGGATTTTTCAGATCAAATCTAAATCCGGATTTTTTAGATTCACCATTTGAGCCTTTTAGGAAAGGATTCGAAAAAAGTATTTTTGACAAGCGGTTTTCCTTACAAAATGGTACACAACAGTTACCGTACGTGACGTTCTAACCGAACCGTCCTATTCGTGCCAGTTTAATATCACAAAGAGGTCGAGAAAGGATGGTTTCTGTACAAATGTTACGGAAATACTTCGTGAAAACTGTAATCATGTTACAGAAACTGTAAGCACCTTTTCTACAGCTAAACAATTTGAGTTGAAAAATACTGTTGATGAGTTGTCAATTTCTAGAGGGAGGGAGGGAGGGACGGACGGAGGGAGGGGGTGAGTGAGTAAGTGAGGGAGGGAGGGAGGGAGGGAGGGAGGGAATGAGGGAGTGAGGGAGTGATCCCAAGAGTGAGTGATGGACACACCGAAATCTCATGGCATGACCACGTCATCTTTGAGCTAAAAGGGGGTGAAATTGGTGAAGTGCACCAACCAAAATCGTCATTTCGCAGTATTCTGTCCGGGCCATATCCATTTCTGGATATTTGATGACGTCAATAAAAATGGCGTCTTGGGGCTTTCGACTGAAATCTACATTCAAGTCGATTTTAAACCCCGTAGCATCTTGGTTCCTTTTTACTATCCCATGAGACTACGCGTGATTGAGAAGGGACATTATACGAACACGTTTGGCAAACCAAAGATGGCTTCCTTCGCTTTGACGAAGAGAAACATCCGCCGAAAGTGAAGTTAATCCCTTTGAATTCCTCGATTTCCTGAACTTTTTTCAGGCTTCTTTCGCAATTGCATATAATTGCGTACACAACTGCGAGGATCAGTCTTCATTTGATTTAATTTTAGGTTTGTAATAACTGTTTTGGTCTTCGAAAAAATTGTTTTTAGAAACTAGAGTAAATTTGCTTCTTGTTTATCAAACCAAAACTCATATGCACGATGCTTTAGTTCATATGCATGTATATAATTTCAACGCCATTACCAGGTCACTGTGAGCCGCGGGATTGCATCGTATCTAAACTGATTCGTGGTATTCATTTTAGCATCGCGTGGGAGAACAGGTAACTTTCCTCGCAACTTGCTGCCGAATTTGTACCAAAAGAGTAAGGGCAAGGTTGAAACCTTGAAAATTTGGGCAAGGTATTGTATCAGTGCCAGTGTATTTTGCAGTAAACACTACTATTAGAAGGGCGTTTTATGAACATACACAAATCATTTTAAAAACAGGATTTGACAATCCCTTACAAGAAAATAAATTACGTCATCATTGGACCAGTTGGCCGCGAACTTAGCCGCGAACCATTTATACGAGCATTGCGCGTCTTATGTAAGCCTTACTCGTATAATTAAATGGCCCGTTCGCGGCTTATTTTCTCTCGTACAAACGGCCCTAATATGAACGGTTCGCAAATCGGTCGGTTTAAACAAATCGCTTGACGACATGTTGCAGAGGGGGCAAATTACCCCAATGGAAGTGTATAGGTTACCGTATCTTGGAGCGCCCCTTTCCGCTCCGACTAATTTTGTCGTCTCGTTCTTTTCTTCTAGATTTATGACTAGGTAAAGAACAGGGGCTACAATCGGCGCCAAAATTGTTGACACATCTACCTTTTTAACTCCCCATTTCGTCACTGTGATTCCTTTTCGCCCCCCTCGCTTGTCCTTTCAGTCCCCCCCCCCCCAAACAATGTTGTGCGGCAATTGCGGTGATCTCGAGGTACAAACAAGTAACATTGGATGGGGGAGCGGGGTCTTTTCCACAGTTGATTGCGCGATAAAAAAAAGTGGTATCATTTGGTGCACTAAACTACTATAGAAACACAATGTGTCAACTGATCATGTCGCCGATTGTATGTAACACATTTTTGGGTTTCCGTTCATTATTTCACTCGATGCTTCATTCGATGCTTCACATCGTTGGGCGATTGTCTTCTTCAATCATTGTCTTCTTTCGGATCAGGACTCTCCGTGGAGAGCCGCTTTATCAGTAAAGCCTCCAGCCACTCAAAAGGGATTTATCCCCGCAGCTCTGTGATCCCATATCGTCGGCACGCTAATTCACTCAGAGAATGTGCTACTAGAAATTCACAAGACTATTATGTCGTGGGAAAACGAGGAGGAGATGTCGGTAAAGATATTGTAGAAAACGTAGTCAAAGCATGGCAATAAATGTTGTCTTAATGTCCTTTTTGCATGAATTTTGCTTACATGTATTTCAATATGGCCGCTTGCCAAAACTAACGTCACCTCTTGGCCAGCCCCAGTTTCTCTTGGCCCACCAGTTACTTTGTTTTGGTTCGTCCTCGTCCAATCACATCTCAGAAAAAAGATATCCAGAAATGGATATGGTCCGGACTGGTATGGAGAGGTAATTTTCTCACGATAAAGCAACGGATTATAAACAATTATTGGATGAGGTTTTCGTGATATCCAGAATAGTCAAGGTCGAGGTAAGAGTTATCAGCCTCAGCTGATAACTCTGAACGAAACAATCCAAACGTGTGCATAAGATAATTAAACTAGCAAACCTTACATCTTTTTGGTTCGTTTACAGGTATTACGCGCGAAAGTGTGATTTTAGTAAACAATAACAGGCCATTGTTTGTATTGACCGCCTACTCCAAACTAATGAGAATTGCCGCGCGTGCATAGCAGCCATTGAAATACGTTCTTCTTGCGCGTCTATAAATAATAACGAGCAAACGGCTTACCTTAAACTGCAGTTTGCGATTGTTAGAACAAACCCGTAGATAAAGGTCTTTAATATGTAGTGATGAACTATTAAACTTGATTTGTTCTTTTTATTCCAGTGCCGGAGGAGGGTTCACCATCTGATGAGGAGCTGAGAAGGTTATCACGGAGGCTTGGGTACGACTGGAATCCACTTGCGTATCAACTGGGATTCAATAAAGGAGACGTGGATGGATTTGATTCGAACAACAGAAAGTTGTATCAGAAGGCCCAAGATATGTTGTTTAAATGGAAAATGAGGGACGGCCCTGGTGCGACTTACAAGGTGTTATGCGAGAAATTATGTGATGATGTATTGATGGGCCGTAAAGACTTGGCTAAAGAATTGGAGTCAGGGCGTCTTGTCCGCTGACGTCGATGGCATATAGCTGGCTATTACAGCCCAAACATTCTTGTGTCTCTAATAACGACAAGTGTTCCAATCGCAAAAGAAACACACTTCAATGTACAGACTCCTCGGGGGATCTGGGGATGTTGTCCTGTTGGCCGGGAAGAATTGTGCCACGGCAACCTTCACTGGTAGGGATTGCCCTCTGCTGTTGCTACTGTGAACGTTTTAGGCGGCTGTGTAGCTTCCCTAACTGTCCCCTATCAACCAGCCGTCTAGGAGACCAAGAGCTTTCGGTTGTAGTTCGAAGTCCTAGCCACTGGAAAGATGTTGTACCATCTGCTCTTGGAGGTGTTTTTAGAAGGCGTCTGCCTCGCGTTTCGTTGGCTCAGCTGACAAGAGAAGCCGGACTGCTTTCAGCACTCTGGTGTCTTGCATTAACCTGAAATGCCTAATCCAGTTCAGCTGGTGAAGCAGGAAGAATGCTCGGTGCCTGGAAGATTTGTTCTTTTGACCTGTAAAGTCATTGGATGTCTACGGCCCTTGGTTGAGGAGGTCGAGGAGTTATTTCACTTCCAGTTGAGCCTCAGAATGATGGATGTGGTTGGCATCATTTGACTTTCGCTCAGCTAAGTCGGGTTCAATTGGCCGTTTTGACGGGGAAACATTCAAAGGATCGCTTTTAGGAAAATTTGCGGCCCAAGTATTTTGCGGCGTAGCGAACGCACTCTATGATCCTTGTGAACCGAAAATTTTATCTCAGTGTTTTCTGTAAAAAACGCGGAGAATTGAGGTAGGAAGTAGTCGTTTAGATGAGCAACTTTTTTTACTGCGACGATTTCGTAACAGGTGCCAAAATCTTGTTCTCCTTTATGTTAGAGCTAAGAAGGTTAAGACCACTTTTGTACATAGGTGTTTATATTGTGTTAAGGTTTTCCTTCGCCAGTTAAATTAGCCATTCAGTAAGTCATTTTGCCAGTCAGTTTGGCCAGCAGGCCAGTCAAGCCGCTTTACACGTTGAAACTTTTAGCTGACACTTAAGTGCAATGGCGAGTAAAGAGAGGCGTTGCACCGTGTAACATAAAAGGTCGAAACTTGTTTCGGAACATTTGGGAACAGTCAGTCAGTCAGTCAGTCAGTCAGCCAGCCAGTCAGTCAGTCAGTCAGTCAGTCAGCCAGCCAGTCAGCCAGTCAGCCAGTCAGCCAGCCAGCCAGTCAGCCAGCCAGCCAGTCAGCCAGCCAGCCAGCCAGTCAGTCAGTCAGTCAGTCAGTCAGTCAGCCACTCAACCACTCAGTCAGCCAGTCAGTCAGTCAGCCAGTCAGCCAGTCATTATGAAGACGTTTATTACTCAAATTTAGACTACCAGAATGCGGTGGATTGTCACGCATTCGTCTTTGCTTAATAGAGCGATTTTTTAAGCCTTAGAACCCGGTCCCTTGCAACACACATGTAAATGTACCTTGGCATGTAGATCAGTATTTTTAACTTTTGACGTGCATTAAACAATTATATTGTTAGTGTTCTGATAATCATGCGCCAATACATTCAACGAAACAGATGGGGTTATGGGCACCAAGGGGTAGAAAACTTCGAATAGGAGGATACGTAAGCAATAGAAATCAGTTAATGAGTCAAACTAAGTATTTTGACAAACATTTTATATCAGTTCTCATATGTTATGAGGGAACTAAAACGTCTATTGTACGGATTTTCAAAAGCGCTCTTTTTTTTTTTATTTATCCTTGTCATTCACAAATTAAAAACGTTCTTAAAAAGAAATGTTTTCAGCTGCTTTTTAAAAATGGCGAGGTTGCCACTTGTTCTTATATTTAATGGCAGAAAGGTCCATAAAACAGGCCGAAGGCGCGATCTCCAAGTGTGGAACGGTTGACTTGAGCGAACAGAAGAGACTGTAGACGACCAAAGACAATAATTAGAAGCTGGTTTCATGGTCAAAAAGGCTTTAATGAAGAGCGCACCGTCTTGATTATGCAATCACTTGTAAACAATAAGGAACAATTTGAGCTGAATTCTGAACGTTTCCGGGGACGAGTGTTGGCCAATAAGCTAGCAAGTGTGAAAATCAAATTTCTGAATTTGAAAAAGCACTCTAGTTGCGGCATTCTGAATTTTTCGTGTGTGTAAACGATCAACTCGATATTTAGATAAACCATAACGAAGTGCCGCTACAATAATCAAGGTGTGTCGGAAGATGCAAAGGCAGGGACCAATGTCTTCAATTGTAGGGTAGGGAATTTCCTGATCTGTCTTATGCTGTACTTGTGCCTGTTTTTGCAATTTTGAGTAATTCAGCCAGAGTAATTTTGTTTCCACGTCCTCATAGCTATGCGAGTTTGCTTTATCTACGATCTAGTCGGTGGCCATCGGCGCCGAATCGTTTCCGTCCTTTTCGGTGAATAGCGAACAGCTGGCGAGGGAATTTGCTCAATTAAACGGGTTCGTTGGATGGGAGGTCAGTTGCAAGAGGTGTTTTTCTTGGGCTTTTGCTTATGACACATAATCATAAGCATAAGCACGAGAAAAACCAACCGTTCTTTTTTTCTTGTGCTTATGCTTATGCTTACGCCGAGCTCGTTACTAGTGAAAACAGCATAAGACAAATGAGTTGGTTCGTTTTTCTTGTTTCTTGTTATGCTTTTGTTTATGTGGCGAATGTTCTCATTTGCGCTTATGCGCTAATGAAAACCAGCCTTCAGCACTTTATGAGCCGTTTCAGAAAAACCTTAAGGTGGGCTTATACCTGAACTTCAAGTTCCGATTTTGAACCATCATTAAATCTTCAATATTCCATTTTTCCCTGAATTAATCTAATCCCTTTGAGACAAATTATCTATTCCCAAATGTACCCAAAAATCCAAAAAAAATTCACAAAATATCCCTCAACATAGCTTCGTGTAATGAGTAGAGGGATTTTCGATTGCTTGAAACGCGAACGAGTTATTAACACTAAATTCATGTTAAGCGACGAAAAAACGGCGCTCAGGTGAAACCCCGCTTTAAATAACAACGGCCAGAACAAGGTTTTCTGAGCCTCGATAATTAGCACGCCCAGCAATCCCTTGCTTTGACGAAAATCGGAGGTCAGCAACTTGGTTGTGGTCATTGTTGTCTGAGCTATTCCTCCTTTCCACAGGATATCATTTTGTGTGCCGCGTTAGAACACTGCGCTCACTGACTGTCTTTAGAGTCCGCGGCGAATTCCACCAAAAAAAAAGCACTGAAAAGATCAATACGCAAAACCATATCGTTTCAACCAGTTTGTGATTTTTAATCTCGTGACCTGGTAATTTTAACTTATCATTACAAGTAAAACTGTAAAGCAGTTATTTACAAATGATATTGTTGTCCTGAAGTTCGCTTATCAGGTGATTTGATTGGCAGGCGGCAGACTATTCCATACCGTAATCAGTTTTATTGTCATTATCATTAATAGTTTTTTCAGTATTTCTTGCTGCACTGCGCTCACGTGATCTATAAGAAGGCCATATGATGTTTTTTTTCAGAGTTGTGTGCCAATCTTGAAGATCGATGTCGTACTGCCCTAAAATTCTGTTACCTTATGATGATTAAAGAGGTCCAAATTTTCTGGAAGCAACTGTTCTGCTGCTGTGGAAAATTTCCGATTTTACCACGAAATGGTTTACTTTAAAAAATATGTCAACAAAGAGTAAAACATATTGCACAGTGGTTTTCCAAGCTCATATCAGCGAGTCTTTTCTATGAGAATGCAGACCTTTACAAAAGCGAATGAATTCTTACATTCTTAACGCTGCATACAAGAAAATTGACTGTAAAATAATTCTACAAGTAAATACGTTACTGGACAAATTTAGAGCTCAACATTTCTCCCGAAAGACGTACACTAACGATTATATTTATATATTACAAATCTATGAAACTAGAATTAGACGATAGCCAATGCTAGCTACCCTTTTCTAACAAGAAATGTTGTTCCTGTCATTGGGGTAGATAACCGATAAACCATCAAGCTAAGGTTTTATGGGACATGTAACGCTATAAATAATATAAACATTGTCTTTGTAAAAATTGTTCTCTGAAGTACAAATGGGGCACAGAAGAGTGGTTTAGACAAGGTAAGTGTCTCTCTGCTGTAGATTGTGTCAAAGTCTGCCATTTCTCCATTTCTCTTCAAATGCTAACCATATGACTTTCTCCTTCGAAAAAGGTTCAAAGAGTCCTCCCCGCGTGTCGCTCGTGTTAAACGCATACACGTCTTTGCTTCGCGCGCGATCAACGCGCATTTCCAATTCTTCGAGAAGTCTCGAGTTTCCTTGCGCTATTACCCTCAAGCTATAAACCTCTTTTTCCTCCTAAGATCCTTGGTAAATGTCGGTGCTCCGGTGTGACGCTACCGCCAGATACACCGTTTCGCCCATGTTAAAAAACACCATATCTCGTGTTCTCTCAGACGGAATGTCTTGCACTTTAGCAAACTTTCTCGAGTGATATCGGTCCCACGCGTATATGCTTGGACTTTGGTCGCTACTCACGATTGCGAGGTATGTTTTCTCACGTGACATGAATGGTGAAGTGATGGTGATCCAATCACGTGCCTATTAAAAGAAACGCACGTGATCAAAACAGTGTATATTGGGTTTAAATCCTTTCATAATGCAGAATCATATTCAGTTCACAATTCTGGTTTAGAATAGTGTACTATTTTCCACCTAAAATGAAGTGTGGCTGGAAGAATGTTTTCTGGATTAGACTTCTTGATCAGTGTAGGGATAGCAGACAGCTGGTTGAGGGTATGGATCTCAGAACACGACGCCACCTGAGAATAAAGAGCCTCAACCAACCAACCAACCACCAAGGGACTAGTGTCCTTTAACTTCAATGTGCAGGAGCCAAATCTTTTGTTATTAGCCGGGTGAAATCACTGTAGGTGTAGGGTACGCGTCTGAGACCAGATCCCCGAGAGGGGTACTCCCTTATATGGCTTTAACGGGGACGTGCGGTCCGATACTGTATGGTTTCATTAATTACTTTCATTACTTTCTGTCTTAAACAGGGTATCACCACATGATCTTATGGCTTAAACATGACAAGATTAGATGTTTGTTTATAGAAGCCTGACCACAGGCTACCAATTATTGGTGGGCTTCCCTTGACTTTGATAATTACAGTTTATTGCACTGCAAAGAGGTAAGTGGTAACCGCAAAACGTTCTTAGATAGGTTCTGAAAAATCTGAATTCTGTCTTAAAAAGGATTGGGAAATCAGACATTTGTGTCTTAGACAGGGTAAGGGTTTAAGCGCCCAAGCATCTGTTGAGTACCCAAACCCCCCCCCCTGCCCCTCCCCCACCGGAGACTAGATATTATACCTTAAATGCCCTTGCAGGTTTCTGGAGACATGTTTCCATTGACACCCAGTCAATATTTGAAGCTTCAGGATACCCCTTATATTGGATAAGGTAGGAAGAGTGGCCAACCAGTTGAACTAGAACTAGACTCTGTCAGTAGAACAGGTGTAAAGAGCCAGAGCAGGAAGTGAACCGGGGTTGTCCGGATTTCAAATCCTAACCGCGTCTACCGTTTTACATTTTTTCGCATCCAGTCAGGTGCTAGCCTTGGATTGTAGTCTTATCTCATACTGTGAAATAACCAGGACATCATTTATTAGGCTTCTGGTCTCGATAATTAAGATTGTTTCAGTAATATCGAACTTTGTAGATCGCTAAAGGAAGGAGAGAAATTTTGAAACTTTTTCTTTGAAGTAAATTTGCTTATACAAGCACCTGCCGTTTTTCAGTTCGTCTATAACGTAGGTTTTAACTTTCTCACCCTTTTCGATGGTACTTCTTGGAAGAGCTCAAATTTTGTTCCATTCCAGCGGAAGATAAGAGAGCTCTCTGCTTGCCAGCGAGCCACGGCTAGGAAAGGAGTTCCATCAACGGAGAGAGCTTTGACCCCGTAAGCACGCGCACCAGTGGGTAGCCTGTGGAACACTTCAAACCTTGTACCAGACCACTTGTAGATTAAAGCGTATGCACCGCGGGCAAAGGGACCTGGAAAGAGGGGAGTGATGAATACAAGGTCAAGTTGCGTTTTATAACTAATACATCAATGAGATACATCCGAGGAGGCTGTGGGGGAGGGGGAGGAAGCTACCCTAGATGAGCTTCATACTTTGCTTTGTAAATTGTCAACTTAGTTCCAACGTACTTTAATTTCAAATGTCTTTGGAAAATATCGTAAAGATATTCCAGCTTCACTTGCAAAAAAGATATGTTATCATGACCATTTTAGGCTTCATTGCGTAATATGGCAGTCAAATTGTTGCAAATGAGACAAGTTTTGCTGCTAAGTCCAAAATACAACGCAACGCGCAGAAAGTTTAAAAGCGCAAAAATGGGAAATATTCATCTTCAGTTCACCAAACACTCAATCAATTTTCCTTGTCAAATCATCTTTTGCAATTCAATGTATGACATGACTTATTGTTTGTTTAATCCGAAAACAACATCTACAAAGGAAAAAGGTATTTGTCACACTTGGAAAACTGTCCAAATCCGAGCCCTTCCAGAAGCGTTTTCTTTTTGCCTGGCTTGATCTGTCATTTGGTGAAAAATGCCATCTTTCATTTAGTCGAGAGGTGCGAAGTACACCAGAACATTTCTGTACTGGCCAACGTACCTGTAATTGCTAGGAACGTCGATCCATTCATTTTAAAGTGTTCCACATCCGCTCCAACTGCAGCAATTTCTTGGAATTTAACGAACCTTTCACCGTCCCATTTAAAGATATGCGAACCACGCCTATAGTATATGGCCACGGCCAGGTACTTGTCTTGACCAATTGTGAACGGTTCAACGTCGAACGCCTTCACCGTGGGCAACGTTTGAAACGGGGGAAACATGTTTCCGTTCCATTTGAAGATGGGCGAATCGTGAGAGCGAGAGTTACTCGCCACTGCGAAATAGACATCATTTCCGATGGTAAATTGGCGCCACTTTCGCGCGAATGGTACTTTGAGGACTTGAAAACTGCGGAACCTTTGAAGAGAAGAACCGTAAAAAGTTTTTTTACAGGGTTGTAGATCAAATATGGTGTCCACTGCTAATTGATTGTTTAATGAAAGGAAGACCTCACTTTGAAAACTTGAGGGAAAAGTTATCATTATACCAATTTTGTCACTTCTGCTACGAAAACTTTGGGTAAAAAAAATTCAAATTCAAATTTTAAGACGATAATGTTCAAGGTACGGCATGAAAGTTTGAAGAATATGACATCTTCCTGTGACAAAAATCTAGTAGAAGACATCACAATGAAATGTATATATGCTATATATAGATTGTTCATTTATCAATCTTATGATAAATCGTATCCAATTTTCTGTAGGATAAAATGTTGAATCCAATATAGACGATCCACTCCTTCTTAAAAGAGTTTGTTTGAATGAACGAACAGAATGGGGACTCGGTCTCTGAATGAGACCATAAATTTTTTCATACGATTTACAATAGATAACCTAGTAATTCTAATTACTAAAAGTAATTTAAGCTAAGTGCTGTGCTCCTTATTTAGTTACGCGATGTAACGCATTTGCAATTTAGCCATAACATAGATTGGCATTCAATTTCTCAAAACATCGTGTTATCATGCAACTTTGTTTCACAGCCTGTCAACAAAAAAGGTAAGGAGAATTTGAATGCCTCTAATCAGAGCTTAAAGGGTTAAAAAGCAGCCCAAGAGCTAAGAGCTCAACATGGGGAATTAAGAGTAAAAGAATTTAAGTCGATAAGAGGAAAGAATTCATAAACACATGCAAACTCATGCAGTAGAACCTCCGTGAGTGAACACCCCTCTTAAAAGGTGGGGAGGGGTGAGTGGGGCTTAAGTGGTGGGGGGTGGTGATGATTTCAATGTTAATTTTACCACCATCATCAGCTTTCTTAATAATTACCTGCAACTCTAGAGCACATGGATGTTATATGACATTTTTCTTGTCTTGTTTTCTTGAAAGATTGCATTCGCAGTGACAAAAAGTTGGACATGATTCTTGTTATTGATTGTGCGACCTCAAATCCAATCATCTTGAAGACACAACTGGCCCATGTGGTGGATGCCATTTTTAAGTCCTAAAATCCTCTACAATTTCGATTGGCATTACTCAGTTACCAAAACCAAGATGCCTACGAAGAAACAAATACGTAGTCGGCATGTCCATTCCTCAGCTTTCCTCCAGAAATTTACCAGCAACAAGGAAGAAATGTTGACAAACATCAAGAACCTCCGATGTTATGGGAAGAGAGGCACCAGGAAAGGTTTAGCTGATGGACTTGCTTTGGCAGTACGTCTTAGTGAGGGTGTTATTGGAGATGATTTTAAATGCCGCAAAGAAGCTGTCAACTCATTAATTCATTGCTTGTCGCAGAAAGACAAAAATATATGTCACCCGTGACGAGTATTACTTTCGAGAATAAAATGAACACCCAAGTACTTCTTTGTAAAGTCCAGTAATTGGATGGAATCTTGAAGATTTCTCTGGAAATCTTTCCGAGATTTGAAAATACTGACCCCCACGCCATTGAGTACCCACTCAGCCCGCTCCATACACAACCCCACGGAGTACTCCGGACTATACTACCTCTCTTACAATTAGCCAAAATTTCTAGAGATACCCTGGAAAACGGAATTAGACGAAGTTTACTTTCTATCTGCCCCTGGGTAGCCTGCGGTGCAGCCGGACCTTGGTGAAAACCGAGCGGTATGTTCACTAAAATTTGGTTTTATCAACGGAGTTGATAATGTAAGTGGACCAGCGTACAAGGATTCTAAAAGCTGACGTTTCGAGCGTTAGCCCTTCGTCAGAGCGAATCCTCGTGACGAGTATGTATGTAAGTATGTTCACTGTGTGCGACGCAAGCTACCCCTGGGTTGTAAATTTTGGATGTCATCGAAACGAGGTTGTTACGCCTGGAGGAATACTTCATCTCAACTCCATAGCACTAAAGTAAAAGAAAAGGAAGTGCGAGCCAAGGGTAACTCATGAGTGATTACTTGATTTTTGCTCCTCAAAATGGGAGATTGGTGTTCTAAACGTCACCCTGGAGTATCATGCAAGAACATCGAATGAAGTTACCGTCTAGGCAATACCCGGGAAACAAGATCACGTCCTCGCGCTACTCATGCTACGGACTCCCTTCCGAAATTTTTTGTGGCGCCTTTCACGGGAAATCACAACTGATGACCTAGACAGTTTACTATTCTTGCCCCAGGACTGTATTCCTGCAGGAACTCTTGAAGGATGCACCCCAGCAAAGAAGCTGTTTACATGTATGACAAGGGAAGGTCTTCTGGGGGAAAATAACTTGGATCCTCTCGAGAAACTGTTTGCGGAAGCTCAACGAGCAGATCTTGTGGAACGTATCAAACTGTTTAAACGAGAGTCCAGCGCGCACCGTGACTGTGATTCACCTGGTAAGTGGGTTTTGAATTGTCTTAAGGGTTTTGTTTGTAAATGGATGTTCGTCCTTGCTGCTAATTAATTCTGTAGGTGATTTGTTTTCATGTGCAGTGTTGCGAAGTATGTGCGCTGTTGTGCATGCGCTAGTGTTAACTGCAGTTGTTCGTTGTTGCATAGTAAGCTGGACAAATCCCTATATCAAAACAAAAATCTAAAACAAAAGCAGTCAGATTTGTTCAAATAAGCTGTGTCTGGAAGTGATCTACAGGGCCTCATTTATCGTTTAGGAACATGTGCAAAATTAAACAGATGTACCGGACCAACATAATTATTTATGCTCGCGAGTTGTAGCATAATAGACATTTCTAGGAACAGGGACATTTTTCCGCCAGTGCACCTGGGAAGGGAAATTTATCATTAAAATGGATTTATTAATAATTACTATTCAACAAGAGTATTATTGGAATCAGTTACAATTAGAAGTCAATAAATTAAAGTCATTGTTGTTGGCCATTATATTATTGGATTGCATATTGCATGCTTTTCTATAAATACCGATGATCAATTGTTTTTTTCTCAGAAAGTTGTTTATTAAAGTGTTTTGTCAAGCTAGATGAACAGAGTAAATCATGGCAATTTTCTGACCAGCCTCAACAATGTTATTTCAATGCAACAATTTTTGATACCCAGTTAATTAATAATGGAAATGAAGCTGTCTTGTAAAAAGGGGAATGCAGTCATAGTGACTGGGATTCAGGTGGAAGCACTGCAGAGCTCTCAAGTCTCAGGCCTTGAACATGAGACTCATGCAGATGGATGCAATCTTATACCCCAATGCTGAAACTACTATTTCTCCAATGTTTAACATTTTTTAATTAAGAAGTTTATTTTGAGGTAGAGAATTGCTCTTTAAGTTAAGGAACTTCCTGAACTAACATTCTTGGTCACGTTTTTGCTCAGAATAAATGAAAAGACATCTTACCGGTAGCTACATGTACGTTAGTAGCAATGGTTAGTTTTAATGTCACAGGTTAGTTTGTGATAGTTGTTGTTGTAACCTAATTCCATTTATGACCAGCAGTGTCTTGTTTTGAAATTGTTTTATAAAGAAAAATAATAGCTCAAACCTCACAGAATTTCAAATAGAATCTCTATCAGATATTAATTTTAAGCTTATATAACATTTCCAGGGCTCAACCTGTTGAAAGTACTGTAACAACTCAAAGAGTTTGAGCCTACAATCATTTTGCAGTCAACTTGTGCTGAAGCTTCCCACTAATTTTGGTTTCAGTTTGGAAGTGCAAGTTCTATTTTACTCTAACCTATTACATTGTTTCCAATTTTCAACTTAATTTTCCTTGAGTACATGTAGTTTCTGTTTCCTCTGCTATCCATTCAAAAATTAAGGCAAGTTTTCGGTTGAGTAGTAAACATACAATCTAGGGAACTTGGACTGTCAGATAAAGATAAAAAAATTATATAATGAGCTTCATTATGCATGCAGTTTGATTGGCAGACGCACAGATGATGTCATCACTTTAAATTTTCTGAAATGGAGGAAAACTTTGAACATTTAGAGGGAATTTTACCAGATTGGGTGAACAAAGATGTTGAAAAAAGTCCTCTTAAGGCTGTGGACAAATTCCAAAAGCAAGAAGAAGAAAACAACCATGTTTCTTTGTAGGAAATGACTTAAATTCAAGCAGTCTCAGTTGAGTGCCACTAAATGGGGACATAAAATCTTTATTTATTTTTTAAAACAAATTAGATTTTATGTAACTCTGCGTCTGTTAAGTAATAGATCACAGAAGACATCAAAATATGGTACGAACAAGAGTTACAGACCCACTTGGTTATTGCCTCATGTGCCACATTTTGTTCTTACCACATTTTGATGTCATCTGTGATCTATTACGGAACAGACGCACGGCAACATGGAATCGATATTACACAGACAGACAAACCCAGTTAGCTTGTCTCTTCCAAGAGGCACATAAGGGCAAGTCTCCTATCCTCATGTTCAGTATTTTTAACTTTTAACTTTTGATGTTAATCATCCTGATGTCTACTATTTTTCCCTTTATTTTTCCAAAATATCATCTGTACTCTATTCCATGTGATGTCATGTGATTTTCTGTGTTGTAGTGCTGGTCTATCCTTTTGTATGAATGTATCCTGTAATGAAAAAAATTCTTGTGGTTGTTTGTAAAATGTCTACCTGTACACCTTTAGCTTTTATGGCAATCATTTGTTAACACCTCACATGATTTTCTAATGCTATGAATATTATTAGTTTTGCTTTTGTTGGTGTTTTAAAGAGGTGGCATAAAATCTGGAACATGACACATTCAGGAACATCTTGGAATGTATCCAAAACACAACGAACATTTAACGAAAAAACGGAAATTAAAAATTAAAAAAAGGGACAAAATGAAAAATGATTATGAAAAAAAATGAGAAATTAAAAAATGAAATAAAAAATGTCCAATGTCTAAACAGAAAAGAACACAGTATAAAATATAATCTGAGACATTTAATGGATAAAATAGAGAACATGAAAAGAATTGTTTTATTAATAAAAAGACTTGTGAAATGATAGTCATGGGGGTGGAGTGGTTTGGTTAGCTCTTTTATTTGCATGCAACAATGCTTTTAGAAAGTCTCAACTTCTTACCTCCTTAATCGTTTGTGCTCATAAGCAGTTTTTTGTCATTCCTCTTTTGTTCATGGGGCTTTTCATGAGTCACTCTTGTGTCTGATGAAGGTCCTACAGCAAAAACGTTAAAACTACAACTCCATTACATTTTTCAGTTCCCACCCCTGCCCACTTTGCCCATGCCAGAGGTGAGGCAGAACTTGCGGCAGGCGGCGAGGCAGGCAGCAGTACCTATTCTACTGTTGCCTATACCCGGGGCACTACGTTTGATAAAAAAATCACTGATAAAGTCACGCAGGAGATGATCACTGTGGAGAGTCAACCAATGGAGGAACAGTTGGGTGACGACGAAAACAATGAATTTCAAGATAAGAAAGGAGGACCTGCTAGAGATGGTAAATATTACTTTTTTAGTTATTCATTCATGCATTCGTCTGTCTGTTTGTCAGTCTTTGTCAGGTGCTTTTAAACATTCATTATGATATTAGGGAGCTTATGAATCACTGATGTTCACACGACGGCACTGTTCAGTGTTGGGTCACATCATAGGTCTGTGTCGTAGTCCTGTAGAAATTTGAATTTACGATTCTCAGTAAAGACAACTTTTGTGCCCTTGAAGCCATTGTTTTTTGTATGCCCCTCCCTCAAATCCCACCAGCTCCCCTACCTCATAAAAATGAATGGTCCCCTAGAACAACTCAGCATTTCATTAGGACTTCTCTTATAGCAGGCCATGGACTTGTTTAATCTGCTGTGTCAGTACATAATAGCAGTGCTTGGACTCCGTTGTTAAAGCGAGGGCACTACTTGGACCCATTTATTTTTATTATGGGCAACAGGTTCATTCAGAGTTTGAGACCCTCAGTATAAAATCATGGTCAGCTTTTTGTATTCGCGCTATAAGGGCATTGATGCATGCTGATAAACTGAAACTTAACGAGAACAAAACTGAGGTCATGTTAATCGGAACCCGCCAACAACTTAGCAAAGTCAACCTAACTACTCTGACTGTTGGTGATACTAGTGTTGCCACTGTAGACAAGGCGCGAAATCTCGGAGTTTGGTTTGACTCGCAGCTGAATTTTAACGTCCACATTACGAAAACATGTACTTTATCGTTTTGTTCACTATACAAAATTAGACGCATTAGAAAGTACCTTTCGTACAAGAGTGCACAAACATTAATCTTGGCACTAGTAATTGGACGCCTAGACTACTGTAATAGTCTGCTGTACGGCTTACCGGCCTGTTATATTAACAAGCTGCAACGGGTTCAAAACGCCGCGGCAAGGCTCATCTCCAATACCACGCGTTTTGATCATATTTCTCCTGTTATGAAAGACTTGCATTGGCTACCAGTCAAATACCGTATAATGTTTAAATTGGTTGTATACACATTTAAAGCTCTACATGGTAGTGCCCCCACATATATTCATCAGTTAATTAGACCTAAGCCACATTCAAATTATAACCTGAGATCAAATATAAAACACTTACTGCTTGATCTGCC
>OX419340.1:9721916-9739416 GCA_948470475.1 Galaxea fascicularis | reverse complement strand
AGATTTGAAAATGTGTAGCTTCCTAATTAAAAAAAAATAGCAAAAAGCAGTTCAGAAATGCTCGTAGCATCGTAATTACTGCTAGAATCATTACTTACAATTTAAAAGTGGACTGAAATCTCCAAAACAAATGTTTTATATATTGTCTTATATTACATGACATGGCAAAAACCTTATCGAGTTCAATAAAGTAATGACATGAAACTGCTTCAGTTGAAAATATTAAAAATGAACAAATTATTTTTCTTTGTCTAATAAAACTTGATTCTTCAAATAGAAAAATTTACCTCCATTACTGCTTGTGATAAGCTAACGAGTTTGGATACAGTGCAAGCCAGCAAGCCAGAAATCGCTGATCCCGATAACCACAAGCTACCTAAGGAACTGTAGGCTAACTGCAGTGCTAACTAGGCTAGCAAATTTGTAATTTAGGCTAACCGTAATGGCTTGCATGACTCGTATGACTTGGAGCCATGTGAACCGAGCAAGCGAGAAATCCCTTATCCCATTATAAGGGCAATTCGCAAGCTACCTAAGCTAACTGTAGGCCAACCAGTGTGACATTTAGGCTAACCAGAGTGTTATTTAGGCCAATCAATGTGCTATTTTAATAGGCTAACCAGAGTGGCTCGCTGGCTTGCAGATTATCCGGAATGGTTGCAGTTTTGCCGAGAATTGTAAAGCCCCCCAGGAATGATGAAATAGCTTTGCAACATTTTTTTCTTGCTTGCAGCAGTGCAAGAATTTTTTTTCTATTTCATTTGTGCTGCATGCAATTTTTTTCTTCCACCAAGCGCTTGCAGGAAATTTTTTTTCAAAATCACCCACCCCCCCCCCCCCCTCAAGAGTTAAATGGTCGGCCCCTTAGCGAGTTTCCTTTCTGTTTTGATCAAATGAATCAAAGTTGAACGAAGCGATTTCACAGGCAAAGCCGCTGTTCAGTGATATTGACTTACCAAGTCGTCCCCAGGCTACTTTGCCGGCTGCAAAAAATAAATACGCACGTTGGTGATTATTTATGAGGATATGAGTCAGAATCGTGGAAATCACGTCTAAGAGGCTTCAATTTTTCAAAATTTTCTGGGGGAGCATGCCCCCAGACACCCCTCGGAGCATGGCGCCTTCGGCCCACATAAAATTTGGACTCCCACTTTCAAAATCCTGGCTAAAAGCCTGCCTCCACGTAGCTCGCGAACCTGTCAAGCATAGTAATGCTGATCTCAGCAACGCAACGGACACTCTTGCCCTGATCCATGACATAGTAGTCGCATAGCTTTCGCCCTTCTTTGTAGCAACTAACTCAGCAAGCCTACTATGGTATCGCTTACATTCCACCTGTCGTGCTAAAAACTAATGGCGTGAATGTAACCTGCTCTACCTCTGGAACTCGGCTAGCGTACTGTCACTTCTCAATGGACTTTATTAATGATCATGATGATAATGATAATAATAATAATAATAATAATCAGAGCAGCCATTAGCATCAAGACTAAATTTGGAAAATCTGGAATCTTTGTGAGCGGACAAAAGCTTATTAAAAGCGATATTTGGCAGAAACTGAATGTCAGAAACAGAGAAAGTACATCTTAGGCTTGAAGGTGAATTTTAATTAGCACCTCTCGCTCGGTTATGTAGCAAATACATGTATGAAATAGCAGCAATATTACTGTCATGTACCCACATATTCTCAAGGCTGGGTTTTAAAGGAAAAAGTGCGAAGAGTAAACTTCCCGAAGTGAGAACCAAAGAAAAGAATCTTTTTTTTTTTTTTGAGCAAATTATTACTTTGAGAAATTTCAGCAGCACCTGAAAATTGTTCGGTTACAGAATTATTGGAGCACTAAAGGCGAACCAAAAGCTATCGTGTCAAACATGAGGTTGAAACAATTGGCTATTATTATTGATAGCACTATATAGCTCTTAATAGAGGGCAACATCTAAAACATTTGAACTAGATTCGGAATAAACGTATTTTTAAGTACAAAGAATTTAACATTTATTCCGTAAAGGAATTCAAAACGGAGTGACCTTACTGCCAGAGATCCGGCAGGATTCGAATCAAAGGATTCGGGATAATTTTAATACTGAGAAGGTCCTACGGCAGAAACGTTAAAACTGCAACTCCATTACATTTTCCAGTTTCCACTCCTGCCTATGTCCAGGCTAGAGGCCCCAAAGCACTTGCAGCATACCGCAGAGCTCTAGAGGAAGGTGGCAGTACCTATGATAAACGAGTCAAGATTTCACTGGTTGGTCAGGACCGTGTTGGCAAAACCAGTGTTGGTAAATCTTTGAGAGGTGAGCTGTTTGATCTAAATGAACGCAGTACCGATGGAGTGGAAATGATTCCCCCTGTTAAGAATGCTGGAACAGAGGCCTGGCGGAATCCGTCCTATTTCAAAGAAAACACCACTATGTTCGATAAGAAAATCGTTGAAAAAGTCACGCGGGAGATACTTAGTGCAGAGAGTCAACCAACGGAGGAAGAACAAGAACATTCTGGAAATGGTAAATGTTAATTATTTAGTTATTAATCCTTGCATTTCCTCCGCCCATTCGTTCATTCTTTTATTAACTCAGTTTTTGCTTTGTGTCCAGGAAATTATATCCGATGATAAAGATTTTGTTTTTTCTTCGGAATTACTTGTTTTGTTTTTCCGTTTAGAATTTTCTATTAATTAAGGGCGTAAGATGACGGAAAAACCTGGAATCCCTCATCATCAAAAATCCAGACATCATTAAAACAAAATTCCTTCTAAACCTTCACACAAGGACAATTTACAGTACTTGCCATGTCTATCCTAAGTGTGCCAAGTAAGATTATGGAGCCATGCATCAATGAAATAATTTTGACCATGTGGTCAACACTAACTATCTTGTAACGGATAATCAATAGGCGCATAACAGAACAGGCGCATAACAGAAGACTCCAGTCTTGTTGTGGGCGTGACATTTATCGACTTCAAGAAAGCTTTTGACCGTGTAAATCATGACATCCTATTGAGCAAGCTTTAGTGTGAATTTAGAATACGCGGGCAATACTAGCATGATTAACAAGTTATCTCACGTCTAGGACACAGTATACAGTCCTGAATGGGCACCCATCTAGTTTCAGCCCTGTGGTATCTGGCCCCCCTCACTGAAGGCAGTGTCTTAGGGCCCACCTTATTTCTACTGTGGTATTCCAGTGATCTCGTAGAGTCTGTCCAATCCGCGGATGATTAAGTCTCAGCTGCCCTTAATCAATCCTTAAGAGAATTATACGCCTGGATCGCTATAAATAAGCTTACTCAGTCACCCAAAAAAGTTGAAATGTTTGTAATATTAAACTCAATCATAGCCGACTGCAGGTTGTTGACATAGACAACAAAGTAAGTTGGAACACACGTGTCAATGACGTGCTGTTTATTGTGACAAGAAATCGACGTATGAGGAAATCTTGCAATGAGCGAAACTATCAACACTCCATACGAGAAGACTTCAAGTTATTGCAACTGTAATGTATTAAGTTAAATATGGTCTTGTGCCTCCTTACATTTCTGACTTATTTGTTGTTAGCAATTCGCAGGATCATCCTAGAAACTCTGATTTCGCCATACCTAGATTTCGGACTGTTGCTTATGGCAAACACTATCTAGGCCATGTCATTTGGTCCAAACTTAACAAATCCATTCGATCGTCTGAATCATTGGACATCTTTAAAAAGCGCACCAAAATGGTTCATTTCACAAGTCTGCTGGACAATACTTGTAAAGACTGTTTTTAATTCATGACTCTTTGTTTATTCAGTATATACATATGTACATAAACTTCATATTTTATTTATTATTAAACTACTACTGGTAGTTAGGTGTCCCCAATTAGTGTACATTGTATGCTACTAGCGATTTCGACACAATAGTAAAGTTCTTACTTACTTACTTGAAGAAGAGCTTTGCTGAGAAAACCTTATTAATAATAATGGTTTATTTCAGAGTATCCACCACAAGAAAGACTCTTCATCTTATAAAACTACAACTAACTAAAAAATAAAATCAATTAAAATTAACTTTCTAAGTATAGAATAAACCAAAAGTAGAAATAAAGCGCGTTTTAAGATGGGTTTTTAGATAAGTTACAGTGTTGTTTATAATCTACACAGTTTTTTATCGCCACAGGCAGAGAATTAAAACGTTTTGTGGCTGAGTACTGAAAAGTATTTGTAATGATTGGAGTGTAAACTCGCTTAGCCATGCAGCGAGATACCTCTTAAAAGCCCTTCGCAAATTGACCGACTTCGACGGATTGGCTGACTGGCTGGCCTACATGAAAATGACTGACTGGCCACCTGACCGATTAGTTTATGTGTTTGAAAGATAAATGCCTTTATTGTCTTTTATATACTGAGTCCTCAGTTGCCTGTGTCTTATTCATTTGTTTGACGGTTTGATTCCTGTAGCACAGGAAAAGATACAGGTCATGATTCCAGAGGTTGACGCGTCTTCCGAAGAACTCAACCTTAATGACAAAACACACAGAGATGACAACACAAGTCATGTCACACAGGTACCTCCAGAGATTGTCTTCCTTTTAGATGAACGACTAAACAAAAACAAAGTTGAGGATGATGAAATTTGGCCGGTCATTTGGGATTTTGCGGGACAAGACATTTATCGAGAAATACATCCCATCTTTATGACTGCAGAAGATATCTATCTGCTAGTGTTTGATCTCAAAAAGAAACTGAGTGACAAAGCAGAATGTCGTGTGAATTGGAATGGAAAAGAGTACCCTGCTGCCGCCCGTGACAGTGAGGATACTAATTTAGATCACATGATGAGGTGGATGGACGTGATTCACTCATTGGTGAACTTTAATGATAGCGAGTCTTACAGACCCGAGTACTCGCCACCTCCCGTCATTGTTGTGGGCACCCATGCTGACTGTCCAGACCCAAGCATAGACACTGATGTCATTCGAAAGACCTGTCTGGGGTTTCCTAAAAAATTTACTAAGCACATTGTGAAATGTTTGCCCATCGATAACACAAAGGCGGGTTTGGAAAATGAGAAAGAGAAAATTGTGAAATTAAGAGAGGAGATACTGGACTTAGCCAACAAAATGCCGCACACAAAGAAGAAGATCCCTTTACAATGGCATCGTGTAGAGAAAGAAATTATGAAAGAGGCCAGGCAAGGAAAGAAGTATCTCCCAAAGAAAGCTTTTTTGGAAGAAATTGCGTTGCAGTTCTGTAAATTTGATGACGAGGATGACGAGGATGAACTTTTGTATTTTCTGCATGCTCGCGGTTCCATAGTTTACCATGAACATTCTGGCGACAAAGATGGTCTGGTTTTCTTGGATCCCCAGTGGCTTATTACCGTCCTTTGTGAGATTATAAAGGTAGGACCTTCTGTTGGCGAGGAACTCAGCATTTCACAAGATCGTGTAGATCTACAAGAGAAAGGAATTGTTAGCAGAAGGTTGCTTGATCATGCCTGCCGAAAGCAGAGATTAGATCCCATTAAAGACTCGTTGGTTTCCTTGATGGAAAAGTTCAATTTAATATGCAAATGTCCGGCCAGCGAAACTGAAGATCCACTCATTCTTGTTCCATGTGTGCTAACGACAACAAATGAGGAAGGAACCACAGGAGACGAGATGAAGAGTGCCTATCCTGCGCCACTGTACCTCACGTTTCCTGGTACTAATTATGTTCCAAGTGGGCTCTTCTGCCGCCTGGTTGTGCTCTTTGGAAATTGGCTGTCTCACCCTCAACATACCCATGAGTATAAACTCTACGCAAATGAAGCCCGATTTACTCTAGACCAAGACCATTTCCTCCAGTTAGTGTGCTACAAAACAGTCATCAAGTTTTGCATTTCAAAAGTAGGGCGTGATTCCAGGCAGTCAGAACAATTTGTCAATTGTCTCAGGTGGGTTAAATCTCGTTTAAATTGCAAATGCTTCTTCCTTTACCAAAACAATATCTCTTAAATTTCGGAAGCCAGTTCAATCTCTTTTTACCGTCCGTCGCATAATAAAAAACATTAGCAACAAGTTGATGCGTCAGAAAATCAAAATTCTGAATAAGCTTATGGCAGTGTTGAGTTCTGATATGAGATGAAAACATTTTAAATGGAGTTGGACAAAATGTTAAATTGCATATCCGCCTTATCTATCTTTTTATTTATGTGTTTAATTTTAGTTGATTGTTTTTTATAGTCGCTTAAAGCAATTCCTGGAAACACTTAAAAGTGAATGTCACTGGCTGCGTACAATGACGGAAAAGTTGTGCATTCTATGTACA
This sequence comes from Galaxea fascicularis, assembly GCA_948470475.1. Taxonomy (NCBI): domain Eukaryota; kingdom Metazoa; phylum Cnidaria; class Anthozoa; order Scleractinia; family Euphylliidae; genus Galaxea; species Galaxea fascicularis. Next base: position 9,733,127 of record OX419340.1, on the reverse strand, counting down.
GCTTGTTTAGGAAGGAGCACAAAGCCCTGCTTGCGACACGATAGGAAAGGTTGCCAGCACCATGACTGTGCCCATTACATTCCTTTAAAGTCAAAGCTCTGTTGTGAACCCGGGGTCCCTCTGTCACTGGAGCCAATCCAACCCTGGATTGAGGTCAGTTGTTTCCTTGGTCATAAAGTTTTCCCCCAGGCATAATTTTTTTTTCTTTTTAGTCATGTTGCTGTTCGCTCTGACGTTTTTCTTTGTACTCTGACTTTTGGTTCGTTTCGACGTTCATTGTAAATTTAGTTACCTGGGTTCTTCCAAAATCGTCTATACAGCTTACTGTTTCAGTATCCGTATAATGTTAATTTGGAATACTGTACAGTTTCCTCCCATCTCTTTCATCATTTTAGGATGGAATTCGAAAAGCAAAGAAGAAAAGTCAAACAACGCCTGAGTTGTTCATTTTTTCTCTTTCACTAAGTGAGCCTCTCCCCACTTCTGTGTATGGTGTTACCTTGTTTGTTTTTCTGTTTTATTGTTATGGTTACGTAATTAGTTTGACAAGAAATATAAGGCAGTTTAACCTGAAGAAAGGTTGGGCAGAAATTTCCTGGATCCACTCTGTGTTACGAAAAATTATTGCGTGACTCGCGTTACTGTCTTGAAGTGTCTAGAATTTTCTGCATATTTAATTAGTGTTTTATCATCGTGATTCTGCAATTCTATTTTAAGCCGTTTGCGTATTAGCTGTAAATAGTTTTTCATTGTAATGTTTCTTTATTTAGTCGAGCCGGAAAGTTCTAAAATCTTTTGTGGTAAAGTATATAAGCCCATCGGTGTAGCCTTGGAGTTTCTCTTAGAGCAGAGTGTTTGTTGAAGAAAGTGAAGAGAAGTAATTTGAGAGCTGAGAGCTGAAAGTTGGCGGAGGCCGTGTTTATTGAAGTTGACAGAGGTCGTGTATACAGTTGGCAGAGGCCGTATTTATTGAAGTGTGACAGAGGTCGTTTATACATTTGGCAGAGGCCGTGAGTATTTGAAGTTTGACGGAGGTCGAGTGTAATTTTATAAGCCTAGTGTGAGCTTATTGTGAAGCCTTGTGTGGAGTTTACTACATTTCTTTGGAATAAATAACCTTGTTGCTGTTCCGACAACCCTGCGTTCTGTTTAGTCCACAAACAACCCACTTCTCACTCGTCACAACACAATCGAACTCGTAACATTGGGGGCCTGTCCGTGAAGTGACTGAGCGAGTGTGGAATTTAGGAACTGTTTGTCGTCTACCGATAACCAGGAAAGGATCACAACTTCGAAGAAAGTACCTGTGCTGTGAAAGCAAGTAATACGAGTGGAAGAGTATTGGAATTTTAACGCTGTGAGATGGAGAAATTTATTCAACTTGGAGAAAAGTTTGGTCTGGAAGGAGCTGAGTTGCTTGCATTCGTTGAGAAACATAGAGCGGAAGAACGTGAAGAAGAGAGAAGGCGCGAAGATGATGAGAGAAAGCGTCAGGAGGAAGAAAAACAAGAGAAATTCAGGCAGCTTGAAGAACAAAGGAGGCGCGAAGATGATGAGAGAAGGCGCGAAGATGAAGAAAAACAAGAGAGACGTAGGCAGCTTGAAGAAGAAAAACAGGAAAGACAGAGACGTGAAGAAGAAGAGAGAGAGGAACGACGCCGAAGAGATGATGAAGAAAGAGAAACAAGACGCCAAGAGCGAGAACTGAGAAAATTGGAAATGGAAGCTGATATCCTGAAACAGAAAGAGGCCGCCGAGGCTGCGAAGAGGGAGCATGAATTAGAACTTGCGCGGTTAGGAAATCTTGACGATCGTCCACGTGATAGAGAGGACCGAGCTAAAGCGCCGAAACTTCCAGCGTTTGTGGATGGTAAAGATGATTTAGATGCATACCTACAGAGGTTCGAGAGATTTGCTGAGACAGCTAAATGGAAAAAAGATGGATGGGCATCGAAGCTTAGTGCTCTGTTATCCGGTCGAGCACTTGAAGTGTACTCACGTCTATCAGAAGCAGCAGCTAAAGATTACGATGAAGAGATATGACCTCACAGAAGACGGCTATCGTCGCAAATTCAGAGCATCTAAACCGGAAGTTGATGAAAGTCCGGAGCAGTTTATTGTGCGATTGGACAGATACCTGTTACGGTGGCTAGAGCTTTCAGATACTGAGCAAACCTTTGAGGGCCTAAAGGACTTAATTGTGAAAGAACAGTTTATTGATTCCTGCCCTAAAGATCTGGCCATTCACCTACGAGAAAGGGCACCTGAAACCCTGGCGAAGATTGCAAAAATCGCTGACCAGTACTTAGAGGCTCATGGCAAGCATTTATTTAGCCCAGTGAGCAGGAAGCCGGCAGTACAGTCTGAGAGGGACGAACCCAAGAACACACAGTTTAATACAACACCCCTCCAGTGCTTTAAGTGTAACGCTCGCGGTCATAGAGCTATCAACTGTCCAACCCTGACAAAAAGATGTTTTCTGTGTGGCAAGCAGGGACACGAAGCTAGAAACTGTCGTTCAAGTGGAAGAAGACTAGGAGGACAAAGTAGGGATGGTATCCCTGTACAACGTGGTCAAGTGAGTGCTAGTTGTTTAGTTCAGCCATCAGAAGTAAAACCTTCAGCAGAAGAAGTTAAGTCCTGTATCCAAGATAATAAGCTTGTGTTGGCTTGTGGTAAGAAGATTCCGTTGCTGAGTAGTGCCTGTGTTGAACCGTTGTCTGGAGTAAGAAGTAAAATGCCTGTCGTGAAAGGAAGAGTTGGAGAGAAATCCGTTGATGTCCTGAGAGACACTGGTTGTAGTGGAATAGTTGTAAAGAAGGATCTTGTGTCCGAGGATCAGTACACTGGCGACTTTAATGTTATGCTGCTCATCGACAACACAGCAAGGAAAGTGCCCATTGCGAAGATTGAAGTTGACACACCCTATCTCAAGGGCCAAGTGGAAGCGCAATGTCTACCTGATGCAGTTTACGATTTAATTGTTGGTAATGTACCGGGCGCGAGAGCTGCTGACGACCCAGATCCAAGTTGGCAAGATCATGTGCAAGAGGCGTGTGCAGTAACCACGAGAAGTCAAGCAAAGAAGGCCGGAGAACACATCCCGCTGAAGGTACCGGCTGCCAAAGAAAGCCCTGTTGTTGATAGAGAAAAGCTCAAACAAATGCAACGTGACGACGAGAGCTTACAGAAATATTGGGAGCAAAATGATGTAGTTGTGAGAGGCCAGGCCGAGAAGTCGTTTGAAGTAAAAGGTGGAGTTCTTTACCGTGTTTACAAACACCCTTATGTGAATGGTGGAAAACCCCTGAAGCAAGTTATGGTTCCTGTGCAGTTGAGAAACCGAATAATGGAACTAGCGCACGGATCGATCATGGGAGGTCACATGGGAATAAAGAAAACGCCAGATAAGATTCAAAGTGCATTCTATTGGCCAGGTATTCAAGGAGACGTGACTCGTTATTGGAAGTCCTGTGATGTATGTCAGAAGACAGTTAACAAGGGTTCCGTACCGAAGGTTCCCCTGGAGAAGATGCCATTAATTGACAAGCCATTCAAGAGAGTAGCAATCGATCTGGTTGGTCCTATTAGTCCCCCGAGTGAAGACGGTCACAGATATATATTGACATTGGTGGACTTTGCAACCCGTTATCCTGAAGCTGTTCCGCTCAAGAACATTGATACAGAAACTGTCGCAGAAGCATTAGTGGATATCTTTAGTCGTTTGGGAGTGCCTGAAGAAATTTTGAGTGACCTCGGTACGCAGTTTGTATCGGAGTGCATGAAGGAAGTGACGCGGCTGCTGAGTATTAAACAGCTCACTACAACTCCTTATCACCCTATGTGTAATGGCCTGACGGAAAAGTTTAATGGAACTATGAAAACTATGCTGAAGAGATTGTGTAGCGAGCAGCCGAGACAGTGGCACCGTTATATTAACCCGTTATTGTTTGCATATCGTGAAGTTCCCCAAGAGTCTACTGGTTTTTCACCGTTTGAGTTGCTGTACGGAAGAGCCGTTAGAGGGCCGATGTTTATCCTTAAAGAGCTTTGGACGAAAGAGCTGGAGGAACCTGAAGTGAAGAATAGCTACCAGTATGTGTTTGAGCTACGCGAGAAGTTAGAAGATACCCTCAAGCTTGCGCACACCGAGCTTCAGAAAGCCCAAGGCAAGCATTACTACGACCGTAAGGCTAAAGTCAGGAAGTTTGTACCAGGAGATAAAGTGTTAGTGCTGCTGCCGACTGACCATAACAAGCTTTTAATGCAGTGGAAAGGTCCATTTGAGGTTAGTGCTGTAGTGGGTCTCAACGATTATAAAGTCCGTGTTAAAGGAAAGGAGAGAGTTTATCATGCCAATTTACTAAAGAAGTATTTTGAACGAGAGAATTCAGCACCCGTAGGAGCAGTGGCTGTTGAAGAGAACATTGGTAATCGTAAGAACGACGACGTTAAAAGTGAATTAGAAATAGTGGATCCTGTAGATGATGTTGATTTTCTGGAGATTGGTGGATATGTTGCTAAAGAGTCAATCAAAGATGTGGCCACCGGAGATAACCTTACTGATGAGCAAAGAGCAGAGTTTATGGGCTTGGCGACGCAGTTCCAAAGTCTGTTCACGGAAGCTCCTGGCACAACACGTTTGGCTCAGCATCACATCAAACTTACATCCGATCAGCCAGTTAGATCAAGACCATACCCAGTACCGTATAGCCTGAGAGAATCGCTGAAGAAGGATATTACAGACATGATGAAGATGGGGGTCATAAGAGAATCAAGTTCGCCTTACGCTTCGCCTGTCGTGATTGTTAAGAAGAAAGACAACACAAATCGTGTGTGCGTGGACTACCGGAAGTTAAACAAGTTAACCGTGTTTGACCCTGAACCTATGCCGACTGCCGAGCATTTGTTCCAGAAATTGAGTGGTGACAAGTATTTCACAAGAATTGATTTGAGCAAGGGTTACTGGCAAATTTCTATACCTGAGGAGGACATACCGAAGACTGCTTTTGTGACGCCTGACGGATCGTACGAATTTCTGAAGATGCCGTTTGGTATGATTAACTCCGCAGCGACCTTGAAGAGAGCTATGAAGAAGTTATTAGATGCAGTCGACAATGTAGAATTTTATTGGGATGATATTTTGGTTCATACCCGTACGTGGGAAGAACACATCAAGGCGCTTCGAGAGTTGTTTAGAAGATTATTAGAAGCTGGAATGACCATAAGGCCAACTAAATGCCTCTTCGGAGTTAACACTGTTGACTTTCTTGGTCATCGTTTGGAGGAAGGATTGATTGGTCTTCATGAAGACAACGTGACGAAGATTAGAGATGCTCCAAGACCAACTACAAAGAAGCAGATAAGATCGTTCATGGGTCTGGCTGGATATTATCGCGATTTTATCCCTAACTTCGCAGCAATAGCCGCCCCGCTGTCAGATCGCACGCGTAAAGGTCAGCCGAACAAAGTTGAATGGGGAGAGGCACAAGAGAAAGCCTATCAGAGCATCAAAGCTCTCTTAACAAAGGAACCAGTCCTTCGACTGCCAGATCCACGGAAAACCTACTTTCTGCAGACTGACGCCTCCGACAGTGGTATTGGCGCTGTTTTAATGCAGGAGCATGATGGCAAGTTATTCCCCGTTTGTTATGGAAGTAAGAAATTGTCAAGTGCAGAACGTAATTATTCAACCATTGAGAAAGAGTGTTTAGCCATTGTGTGGGGATTCAAAAGGTTTCATCTTTATTTGTATGGAGTTTCCTTTGTGCTACAAACAGATCACGAGCCACTGAAGTACATGAACAGTGCGAAGTTCGCCAACGGACGCCTAATGCGTTGGGCTATGTTCCTTCAGAGTTATAACTTTAGAGTTGAGGCTATCAAGGGATCCGAGAATGTGGGAGCAGATTATCTGAGCAGAATTGAGGAATAACTTACGAGACATTGGACTACCTTTTCTTGGTACTACCTAAATAATTTTTCGTTGTTAGTAGAAATTTAGGAAATTTCTTCTCGAGAGGGGGTTATGTTACGAAAAATTATTGCGTGACTCGCGTTACTGTCTTGAAGTGTCTAGAATTTTCTGCATATTTAATTAGTGTTTTATCATCGTGATTCTGCAATTCTATTTTAAGCCGTTTGCGTATTAGCTGTAAATAGTTTTTCATTGTAATGTTTCTTTATTTAGTCGAGCCGGAAAGTTCTAGAATCTTTTGTGGTAAAGTATATAAGCCCATCGGTGTAGCCTTGGAGTTTCTCTTAGAGCAGAGTGTTTGTTGAAGAAAGTGAAGAGAAGAAATTTGAGAGCTGAGAGCTGAAAGTTGGCGGAGGCCGTGTTTATTGAAGTTGACAGAGGTCGTGTATACAGTTGGCAGAGGCCGTATTTATTGAAGTGTGACAGAGGTCGTTTATACATTTGGCAGAGGCCGTGAGTATTTGAAGTTTGACGGAGGTCGAGTGTAATTTTATAAGCCTAGTGTGAGCTTATTGTGAAGCCTTGTGTGGAGTTTACTACATTTCTTTGGAATAAATAACCTTGTTGCTGTTCCGACAACCCTGCGTTCTGTTTAGTCCACAAACAACCCACTTCTCACTCGTCACAACACAATCGAACTCGTAACACTCTGAGACATTATTTAAGTTAACATCTTAATTTCGTTTAGGTCATGAAGATCCTTGAATCGACAGACAACACTGGTAAGTGACTCAATCACCCTGTTTATTCAGTTGCAGTGTTGTGAATCATCTGATCGTCAAGTAATGACTTAGCGCAAATAAAAATTACAACCCAAGGTCTCTAGGTAATCAGTTTAGTGTAATTATTTCAAATATTTCAAGTATTTCAATAGTATCTTATACATTGAACAGACTACAATCATGGACAAAATTCCTTGGACAAATTTGCACTTGTGGCTCTTTACACACACGCGAAACAGCGAGTCGCGCGAGATTAGCTTTAAAGCTCTCTGAGAGTGGTGTTTTTCTCTACTACCTGACACTCTTTGCCTTCTTATCAGTACACTGTTTGGTACGTCCTTTTCAGCAAATGGAGACCAGTGCACATGCGCAAAAAGGAAAGGAGAGTGTCAAGACAAACGAATAGATCAATATTTCCATCTTATTATATTAAATGGCCTGTCTGTCCGTGCATCTAAGTAGTCAGTCACTTCACTGTTTGTCTGCTGCGATCCCCTGCATTTATATAATTACTGGCCAAATCCCAACCATTTTTAGTGTTGATCTTACATTTGTCAGCAAACTTCGACTTAGCATGGAAATTAAGATCGGAAACTTTTAAACTTCTGAATTTCCCATTTCCTGTTGTGCAAAAGAGACAAGTAGCAGCCCCTTTCTGTGGCTGGTTAAGGCCAGGAGGAGACGATACAGAGGGGACTGGCGAGATGCGGGAGTTTCTCCGACTTTCCTTCCACTTCCTGTCGGCGTGTTTTCTTCAAGTTTGGGTTTCATTGTGGCGCACCTTTTCATGCCTTCTCATGAAATCATCAGGCGTTGGCATGATGCGACAAGAATTATGAAGAAAATGGAAGATCTTGTAAACCGCAGTAACGGAGCTGTCAGCACTATTTATTTATCAGGAAGTCCCGGATGCGGCAAAAGTCAAGTCGCTCGACTTATTGGAGAAGAGATCTTCAACAAACGATCACAAGAAAGTACAGGATTGACATTTGTTGCCACCCTGAATGCAGAAACCCTTGAAACACTGGCTGATTCTTACATTGGTTTGGGTAGGAAAGTCTGGTGACCTCGAAAGTGAGCAGCCCAAAGGATGTAACTCGCCTCATTGTACGACAGATGAAACAGTTCTCTAAGTGGGTTATGATTGCTGACAATGTTGTTGATCTATCCTTGGTTCGTGCCCATTTGCCTCCAACCGCCAGCAAGGAATGGGGCCATGGTCAGGTATTAATTACCTCTCAAGATGGAAACTCAGTACCTTTCAGTGGTCCTCATACCTACCACGAATGTCTTAGTGGAGGAATGCATCCAGATGAGGCAGTGCAGCTATTGAAACAAGTATCCCAACTTGTGAATCAGGAACAGGCCGAGGAAGTCGCTGAGGAACTCGACTATCGACAAGTTGCGCTAGCAACCGCTGCGCTTTACGCACAAACAGTTGTGAGCAGTGGTTCCCCTGGCTTTAGTTGGACAAACTACCTGGAAACACTTCGCAGTGGGAAACGCGAGGTAACAGAAGAAGATTTTGCCAAACAGAACTTGGCTTACTCAAAAACAATGACATGTCCACTTCCAATAAGCGGGCGAGCTCGCGTACTTAGGGGTACATGAAATTGTTCACAATAAGTGCAAGAGAAGCTTGTTATACGATTTGAAGAATGCAGATACCATTGAATGTCTAGCTGTGACAATAAGGACTTTTCATTCTCTAATTAACGCTGAGCGTAATCACTTGTCATCTAGTGAACAAATATGCTTCAAAGTTCGGAGAAACATGAATCACTGCAAAGAACTTCATGAACGTCTTACCACCAGCTTTGAACTGGTGAACGGATCAAGATGCGATCAGATTTTCACAGTTTATCACCCCTGAAGACGTGGTTTCTTGGTTGTCCTCAATTGGTGAGGTTTGCTCTGAAATTCATGATGTATCAGCTGCAGAAATGTTTTCTTTATCCGCACTTGAGTTTGCTAAACGTATGAGCAGAACTCAGGAAGGCGACTTGCTAAAAGCGACGGCTTTGTCTGTGCGTGGCGAAGCGTTATGTTTGCAATGCAAGTATGAATCAGCTAAAGAACACTATGAAAAAGCGCTGGGCATTAGAAGAAAAGTTTACGGTGAACAACATGGCGGTATAGCAACAAGTTACAACAGTTTCGGAACGGTTACACCGTGCTCTTGGACGGTACAGTCTAGCTGCAGAACAACATCAAAAAGCGCTGGAGATTAGCAGAAAGATTTACGGCGAACAACATGGCCATACAGCAGCAAGTTACAACAATTTGAGAGCTGTTTACCGTGCTCATGGACAGTACAGTCTAGCTAAAGAACACTATGAAAAAGCGCTGGTGATTAGAGGAAAGATTAACGGTGAACAACATGACGATACAGTATCAAGTTACAACAATTTGGGAGCTGTTTACAGTGCTCTTGGACAGTACAGTCTACCCTGCTAGCAGAGGTTTCTTTCTGGCTATTCTTTTAGCATGTACGAATCGTTCGCGTCTCTTGTATTTTACTTCCCCGAGAGAAACCTCTGCCACGAGTCGCTTACATTTGCCGTTGAGCATGCGCTTTAGATACCTACAAATTCTTGGAGGTAGATCACGTGACAAACAGGTTAAAAACCGGTTTAAACGAGTTTGTCAACTCATGCGCATCTACTTTTTACTGATTTACTGTGTAAGATGAGCCTGCTTGAAGTCGAAAGATGGGCGGGTAAACCAGGCATCGTCTCAGGTGAGATTTACGTCATAATCTCTATAGTAACAAGATTACGATCTAGCGCATGCTCAACGGCAAATGTAAGCGGCTCGTGGCAGAGGTTTCTCTCGGGGAAGTAAACAAGCCGACCACGCAAAATACAAGAGACGCGAACGATTCGTACATGCTAAAAGAATAGCCAGAAAGAAACCTCTGCTAGCAGGGTAAGTACAGTCTAGCTACAGAACACTATGAAAAAGTGCTGGAGATTAGAAGAAAGATTTCCGGTGAACAACATGAACACACATTTGCAGACAAAAGAGGAAGAAGTTGAGATCATCACCCAAGGTATCAAATCACTACCTCTTTGTAAGTCCGGCCGCTGACAAAAGCCGCAGTCCTCGGCAGAAGAGCTCTTTTATCATTTAAGCTGAAGAAAGAGAGGAAAAGTGCACAACTGAGTTAAACTAGAAAGTCGTTTTAAGCAAAGGGATTTCAGCCGTTTTGAACGTTCATGTCTGGGTTTACTGCTAAAAATTGTTGTGACGAGGTTGATCTGTTCTGTTACGTTTTAGGTTAGTCGATTTGTTGTTGGTTTGGCTTGTCCAATTGTTCTCCTTTTCCTCTCGTAATGTGATGATACTGTACAAGCATGGCATTTGCGTCACTTTCGGATAAGTGTGCATTTCCCTGAACACGCTGAAAAAGATAGACAAGTTTTTCCCCTAGGTCCCCTTATTGTTCACAACATGTTGATGGGCATTTTTACGCTCCCTTCTCCCCTGAAACAGCTTCTCTCGCTCGCCGACAATTTTCGAGTATAACCGCTGGACTTCACTGAGATAGAAGCTGATGAGAAACGAGCGTACATCGCCAGAAGCGATTTACGACGTTCACCCATACCATGAAGCGCACATCCACCCACCCACTACCTATCTACCTACCTACCTACCTAAATTTCTATTCACTGGGATTCGACAGTTTTTCTTGATATGCTTTCTGGCTTTTCCTTGCTGTCTGGTAGGGATAGAGCGAGGCCAAACGGAAACAGGATAAACAGAGCTGCGGTCACGGAGCTCTTTGGAACCTCTAATTTCATTCGCCCACATGGCACGTTGCTCTATTGTTTCAGGGATAGGGTCCATTGTGTTTTTTGGTTGTTTACAGTGTGTTTGTTTTTTCAACCAATCCTGTGGGACTTTCCGAGAGCTTCGTGGCGGCCCAAGCAGAGTTCCTGTTTAAGGAGTGAATACCCCTTGAAATTTCCTTTGTGCCTGTAAAATTCCTCGTTACTGTCCCCTACCTAGTCATCAACAAAATTGTATTTACATTACGCAGCACTTCCAGAAGACGATACTCCTGCCTATATCCAAGCTAGAGGTCCCAAGGCACTCGCAGCATACCGCAGAGCTCTGAAGGCAGGTGGCAGTACCTATGATAAACGAGTCAAGATTTTACTGGTTGGTCAGGACCGTGTTGGCAAAACCAGTGTTGGTAAATCTTTGAGAGGTGAGCTGTTTGATCAAAATGAATGCAGTACCGATGGAGTGCAAATGATTCCCCCTGTGAAGAATGCTGGAACAGAGGCCTGGAGGAATCCGTCCCATCTTGAAAAAAACATCACTATGTTTGATGAGAAAATCGTTGAAAAAGTCACGCGGGAGATACTTAGTGCAGAGAGTCAAGGAACGGAGGAAGAACAAGAATATCCTGGAAATGGTAAATGTTAATTATTTAGTTATTCATCCATGCATTTCCTCCGCCCATTCGTTCATTCTTTTATTAACTCAGTTTTTGCTTTGTGTCTA
>OX419340.1:9711916-9719416 GCA_948470475.1 Galaxea fascicularis | reverse complement strand
CCAACAATAACAACAATCTTTATTTGCACTCCTAGCTGAAAAAATAATTTGACAATAGAAAAATAACAAAGGTAAAATTAGAGTACTGACTGCCTGGAATAACCATAGGGGCTAGCGGAGCCAGGCAGTCCTTTAACATAGGCAATAAATAGAAATAAATTATAGGTCAGCAAGAAAACTGGAGCACAAATACACACATAGAAAGATTTAAAGAGAGAAAAGGAAAACAAAAAAACAAAGAACGCTATTTCTACGCGATGAGGGAAGCCTAAAATAATAAATTTGTATATAAACACAAAGCATTAAGACTACGAAAAGTGACAGAATTTAGCAAAAGGCTAATTCACAGGTAATTAGGGAAAACAACAAAACTGTTAACAAGAATGCAAGTCACTAATAATCTTTGACAAGATCGCTTTTTACTGATTCCTTGAAGCTTGAAATAGCCGAGAGTTTTCAAATTTTCACTGATTGAGTTCCATACTTTGGGGCCCTTAAATCTTATGTTGAATATGCCATAATTGTCCTTACTTTAGGTAAAGCATAGGACATATTGGAGGCACTTCTTGTATTAGAGTTATGTCTTTTATTGACTTGTGTGAAGAAAGTATCAAACACAAAAGATAATCGTCTTTTGTGAAATTTATGCATAAAAACTGCAATATTAAGGAAGACAAGATCAGGCAGTCTCTGTAAAAGCGGACCGGTCGGTTTCGGTTCGAAAAATAAAATCGCCTGATTTTCTGTGTGGTGAAAGGCCTTTATGCCAACGTAACAAAAACGCAATTATTTTGGTTCTTGCTTTTAATTTCCTGGCACTGCATGGAAAATATCATTTTGACCAAAAGGCACCCAGGTATGCCCGGAATTCAGCGTGATTGTTTACGTTTTTTAACCGATCAGTGCAAAGCAAGAGTGTAATATTTTGCAAACAAAAATTGCATAGCAAGCTAGACAAACCTTTTCTTTACGAGATGTGTGTGATTCAAGTTGTTTGAAGTTAAATAATTTGAATAGTAGACTTATCTTGAACCTTAACTACTCAGTGCATGAAATTGACCCTTCATGTTCAGAGGTTTACTCTGTCCAAAAGCATAACGCGTCTTACTTGGTTTCTCTAAAGGCACTTTGTCCTTTATCAGTTCATAAATTGTTTTTGAGACAATATTAGCAACTGCTCCACTCTCATTCAGAAATCGCGGAGCAAGCTGAAAATTAGTGATTTTGCAAACGTCTTTTCTCAGCTGGCTGATGATACTAAAGGCCAAAACCATTATTTTTGTCAAGTTCGAACCTTTATCTTCTTATTCTCACCAACCAGTTCAGTCATTCCTTTTCCGTAGATCGACATTTTTGATAGTAATTGCTCATAGTTAGAGTTTGCAGTGGCGATAGACTTCTTCACTTCGTCAATCGATTTGCGAAGAGGCTCTAAAGCCTTCTCCAGCAAATTCTTGAATTCTTCTGTCGTCAGACCTCCCATTAGGATACGTAGATAGAGTAAAACAACATGTAACACGAGAAAAAAAAAAAGAGGAACACACAGCTTTGATAAGCTAAAATCACTGAAAATTTAACGAAGCTCAACTTTTACCGCCATATTTTTATAATACTATGCACAATTGTACACTGTCACCAGTTGGTCATAATTAACATCCCTCGATTTGGAACTAGTTTTCTGAATCACCAAAGGTACAGGGCTATCACACGAGAGACGTTCTCTAGGACCGACGGCTGCTCGATGATGGTTGTCAAACAAACATCTTAATTTAACAATCGTCTTTCCAATCAAAATCTTTCGGAAACCGCTCAGAATCCTGCAAGATTCTTGGAGAACAATAATTTGGGATATTCGGTGAAACCTATGCCTGGTTACATGAGAAAAAATGATAGGAAACATTATCCACCCACTTAGTTAATCATAAAAATTACAACTTCCTCGATTGTGATTGGTTTAAAAAAACTCCTATTTTCCACTAATTCACTTGCCAAGTTGTTATCAGACAGTTTGTTATTGGACACTTTGTTATCGGACAGTTCAATAACCCAATCACATTCAAAGTTGTAGTTTAAATCAACCAATCCCAATCTTGGTTTCAGTACGCTTCCTTTGTCAGTCTTTTGATGCAAAATTTCCCTTCCTTTTATAACTTGGCTCTTCTTGTTTTCTCGGAAATTATAATTTTTATGATTAATTGGTAATAAGACTTCGTGTCGTCCAATTCCGTTTCTAACAGTGTCTAATCATACTCGTGACAAACAAATCGGACTCCCGCTACGCGGTCGTCCGATTTTGTTATCACTGGTATGATTACAGATCGAATTGGACTCCACTCAGTCTATCAAACAAAGCACATGGGAAAACGAGTCTGCAATGTTCTACACTTTGACTACGTGTGGGCCAGCGGTCACAGAGATCGGAGACATTCGTACCACGATTTCTTCTTGCGCCACGTTTTCGAATCTCCAAATATTTTCATTTGAAATGTAATATTCAATCAAACGGTACCAATTACAAAACAGTTATTCTCATTACAACCCACGTTTAAAAGGTGAAAATCGATTACAAGAACTCGAGTAAATCTCGAGGTGTTTTCAGTCTCACTTCGTGAGATTATTCCGAAAACTTCCGAAAAGTCACGGACACTCTTACTCACGCACCCGATTTTATGTCAATGAGAAACTGTCAGATATATTTTTCTTTGGTTCTGTTTGTTAATGCCGGCGCATGATAGACGAATGTTGAACATAAAAATTATTTATGGAAGCCTCCACTGTTCAGAGTCAGTGGCCCATATGGAAATAATTTGTCAGCTTTTCATACTGTAATATTTGTCCGGCTTTGCTTTTCAGCCTGGCCGGAAAGTTAAGACCCCAGTTAGAATTCCTTTATAAAAAACATGAATAACTTACAAATAGCTTGCCTTGAAAAATATATTTTGCGGGATTATTAAGGTAAACGGATTTTTTTCACTGCTTCATCACACACAACAAACTTATAAGACTTTCTAAAGTTCAGAGACTGGTCTTAGGTAAGAAATGATTAGTACATTCACGTGATTCAAATCCCCAGTCAATCCTGCTTACGTAATATGTAATAGGTCACGTCCAGGAGGAGCGCCGGCGGTTTCAGCTCACGCTTTTCCACGCGCGATTCAAAACTGAGGAATGCATTGCCATCAAAGACTGAAAACAAATGATCGTAAAATAATCGTTACATGTTATAGTGTTCCTATTATACATTATTCTTCATTACGAAATGAGTGCAAAGTAATCGTTACATATTATAATGTATTCTTGTCTCCGCTTGTCTCAGCACTTCACTCTTCATTGGAGTGAATCGTTGAAATTAAAAATTGGTATTGTGTAAATTGTCTTCTGTGTCGCCTGTCACCTGTCACCCGTCACCAGAAATTTGAAATAACTTACAGACGATAAACTACAAATGTTTAAGATAGTGATGACAAGGAAGCCAATACAGAAGCCGGGGGCTTATGAACTATAGGCTTCCTGGCAATATACGGTTCATCATAGGAATTATGAGGACAGCATGAAATATAAATTGTATTATTTTAAAAAAAAAGAAAAGGAACGACACCAGTCGGTAATTCCATCAATTGACCAACTCTAAACGTAGAGGCCTGTAAGAAAGTTAAATATCCTTCTCCAATATAGTAATCATTCGCAGGATTCTTTTGTTCTTCTGGGATTAGCCTCCAACTTCGGCAGACGTTTGCAAGCCGTACTGCGTGATGGCCGGCGTACAACGCAAATGTATTTAGCTCAACTTCAACGTAAATCTGCACTGATTCACGGGCAAAGCTTCTCTAAACACAGATAAATAGAGCTTTCCAGCTCGGATTCAACAGATAAAACCAAGCCAATAACAATTTGAAGGTTGAAATTGTCCAAAACAGCATCAAACAGTATTTACTCTGCGGCTTCCGATTGTTTGAATGAATCAGGGAGGAACGCAATGCTTTTTTTGTGTAGGAAGGTACGGTGCGCTTCTGAAACACTTTTTATTATCTGATCTGACCAAAATATGGGATTTTTTATTTCCTACTTGTCCAAAACATCGATACTTTTCAAAGTTGGTTGTATGTATGTCCGCTTAAGGAATTTATGGCTGTACTTATTTTGGCTACCGGCTGAACATTTCGGAACAACCCGAACGAATAGTCTTCCCCCCCGGAAACAATATGGCGGCCAAATCCAAGGGTTTTTGCGTGAAATGTTCCCCCTTCTTTGCGAACGCTGGTACTTCAAAACGCGAAAACTTAAATCGCCCTTTTGATTTAAACTTGCAAAATCGCTCAATTTTCGTAATCTCATAACTCCTAATCCATATTTCGTTCGCTTATGTTTTGAAAGCGGGTGTTTAATTACTCAGACGTAATAAAATATTAAAGTGTCCCTAACCCCAAAATATTTTTTTCGCTAAAACTAATCTTTGTACCTGTTCGAAACGCATTGTGGCATTTTCTTTCCCTTTTTTCACCAAACGTTGACTTTTTATAAGCTTGAAAACTGAGCGTCATTTGTTTTACGACCGAGTCAGAAGGGGAGTGGGTCTATTCCTGATTTGACGTCACAACTGATTTGCATTGCATTAACTCTTTGTAAACATGCATGTAAAGCAGATTGTGACGTCAAATCAGGAATAGACCAACTCCCCTTTTGACTCGGTCGTGAAACAAATAATGCTTGGTTTTTCGTAAGTTTTGAAGCCTATAAAGAGGTAGGATTTATTAAAAAAGGAAAAAATGTCACATTGCGTTTCGAACAGCTGCAAAGATTTATGTTAGCGAAAAAAATATTTTGGGGTTAGGGGCACTTTAAGATTTCTAAAGTAACACAACTAAAACTTGTCCTTTTATGAAGAGAATTGTACTTTAAACACAAACTAAAATATTGGGAACGCTCTGACCACGTGACTGATGACGTCATGTCCCTCATTTTCATGCACAAAATTGTCAGGTGGAACCTCACTTTCACGCACAATTTTGATCTCGTGTAATGCAACACCTACTCTACACAGCGCTCGACCTAGTCTTCCAAATTTTCGCGGATCTGCATTGTCCCCTTAAATTCTTCAAGTTCAAATGCCAGAAGTCAAGTGGTTATTTTCAAATGCCCCACACATATCCAACCTCAAGTATCCCATTTGTTTTTAAAATGATACACGCCTTGTCACAGTAAATTAAATTGCCTATTCGTGAACAGTTACGTGACTGATGACGTCATTAACCTACTGGTAACTGGTACTGGTAATGAATTTATATACCGCATTTTCTATGTATATATATTCAAATGCGGTTTACATCATCCAACCCACCCAACCCATGAAATCATGAGTAGCAGAAAGACCAGACCAGCACACCGGGAACTCCATGCCCTACTCTTTCCGATTAGTGTGTGAGTTCTTTAACGTCCCACAAGGTTATGAACATTGAAGTGTTGTGAGACGGGACCTCCGGTTTATCGTCCTTATCCGAGAAGACTAGAAAGTCTAACAATTTGCAGATGTTATTACAAAGGCAGCACTTTCTCCTCAGTTATTTAAAGACCCTGAGTGTTGGTCCGGCCGGGGATTGAACCCACGACCTCCCGCACGGTAGTCCGGCACTATACCAACTGAGCCAACCGGTCGCTAGGATTGAGTTAACAGATATTCTCTGGCAAATGTTATCTTTCTTTGGTGTGACACACTTCTAGGTATAAGATTTCCTCGGGGGATTCTGCGAAATTTTTTATGATAATAGGCCATATTCGTATTCTCGGTATTGACCTGGATCTAGCATGAAGTGGAGGCTCTTGCGGGGGAATCTTTTCATATGTAAATGTATTCCCCCGCAAGAGCCTCCACTTCATGCTAGATCCAGTTCAATACCGAGAATACGAATATGGCCTATTGTAACTTACTTTTATAATTAACGAACGCTTTTTATTCAGGTGATGTATTCCTATTTTGCACGTTGCCATGTTACCACCAACAGCGTAGCTCCATCTCCACTATATAACATACACACAACCCATAATTCCTCGATTTGCTCTAACGAAGGCCTAACGCTCGAAACGTCAGCTTTTAGAATCCCTGTACGGAGGTCAATTTACATTGATCAACTCCGTTGATGAAACCAAATTTTTGTGTACACCCCCCCCCCCCACCGACGCAGTGTAGTGGGATTATGGGACTGTGAGGTCACGTGACGGGGAACGAGAAGTGATCGGGTTGTGACTTACGTGTAAGGTTTTAAGTCTTGAATACAAGGTTGTGTTGCATTTACTTCGTCTCTGTTTGCTTGCTAATTCCCCCGCGAGCCCGATTACAAGTGGTGGAGAATCCTTATTCCGTCAAACATGGCAACAGTTGAAGAACTACAAGGCATCGTGGCAGGACTTGTCAGTGTGGTGAAGGATCTAACTACAAATGTGTCCCAAGTTAATCAAACAGTCGCTAACATGGCGCAGTCGGTTCCTGCAGTGCCTCAACAAAGTAATAATACTCAAAGTCTTCGCATGCCTTCCATTCAACTTCCATCGTTTCGTCGAGACAGCGGAGTGCAAGACGACATTTCGGAATTCCTCGAGCGCTTCACACAGCAAACATCGCATCTTCCCGCCGAAACACGTCTTTCGCTCCTGGAACAACAATGTGTTGGCGAGTGGCCAAGATCTGTCTTGTCGATAGCCAAAACTACAGAAGGCTATGCAGAAAAAGCGGTAGAGGAAAAACTTAACATTTGCATCGAACGGTTACGTGCAGAGTTTGGCGAATCGAAAGAAGACAAGTGTCGCCGATTAGCAGCTGAGTTGAGCGCCATTAATCAAGAACGTGGCGAGTCAGTTGAACAATTTGCGTTTAAATACAAAAAGTTGCTACATCAACTGGAGAAGCTTGGCGAGAAAATCGCGAAGGATTGTCCCACCTTTGTCATTTCACAGTTTATTTCTAAAGTGAATCCCATTATTGCTCAGCAGCTCGTTGTGAAAGCTTCAGAATTTGAAACGCTCGATAAAACTGTCGAAGCTGCTCGTCGTGTTGAGTTGTCATTTCAAACTCCGCCCACCTCCTCGAGTACAAATCAGTCGCTGGAGGAATGGAAAGTCACGCCACCGAACGCGTTTGTTTCTTCGACCACTTTGAAACCTCAGGATCAACACTCCCATCGACAACAACGAGCTTGTTACAATTGTGGAGAAACAAATCATCTGTCGAGGTATTGTCCAAAACACCGCAAGGACACCTCGAAGCAAGCTGACATCTGCAACAATTACAATCGATTTCCTAAATCTAGTTGCGAGGAAGATGGCAATAAATGCTCAAATGGCCGACAACACAAGTGCCAACGCTGTAATAAGTGGGGTTGTAAAGCTATCCGACATTCTGAAAATCGGCCAACAAGCATGCCTCGCAGTAGTGCTCCATCCGATGAGGTTTCTTCTCTCAAGCAGCAACTTGTAGTCTTGTCTGCTCGTCTGGAAAAATTTGAAGCT
>OX419340.1:9699416-9706916 GCA_948470475.1 Galaxea fascicularis | reverse complement strand
GGTGGACTGTAGTGGGATTATGGGACTGTGAGGTCACGTGACGGGGAACGAGAAGTGATCGGGTTGTGACTTACGTGTAAGGTTTTAAGTCTTGAATACAAGGTTGTGTTGCATTTACTTCGTCTCTGTTTGCTTGCTAATTCCCCCGCGAGCCCGATTACAGCAGCACCACAATTTTTTTTAGAAACTCCCCCCTTAATGACTGAAGACACCACTAGTTCCTGTCTATCCTAACTGTCCCTAGTAAGGTTGTGGACCGCGTGTTCAACACTAATCATCTTGCAAGTGAAGAGTGATCATCGCAGTAAATTTTCCAATTTAAGCAACTGGAAAGAAGAAGCCTGAAAAAATCAGGGCTTCAACGGGATTCGAACCCGTGACCTCCGCGATACCGGTGCGATGCTCTACCAACTGAGCTATGAAGCCACACATTGGGAGCGAGGTCAATTTATTGAGTGACTCAATAAATTGACCTCGCTCCCAATGTGTGGCTTCATAGCTCAGTTGGTAGAGCATCGCACCGGTATCGCGGAGGTCACGGGTTCGAATCCCGTTGAAGCCCTGATTTTTTCAGGCTTCTTCTTTCCAGTTGCTTAAATTGGAAAATTTACTGCGATGATCACTCTTCACTTGCATCTACAACCGCAGTACAAATATGAATTATTTCATATATATACCTCACACTAATCATCTTGTCACCGATAATCAATGGGAGTACTGGAGGGGACATTCGTCCCAACTCCTTCCCGCTTACTTGACAGAAACCTGCAGCCAAGCCGCAGACTCTTGTCTTGTTGTGGGCGTGACATTTATCGACTTCAAGAAAGCTTTTGACTGTGAGAATGATGACATCCTATCAGCAGAGCAAACTGCCAGTGCGATTTTGGAATACGCAGTCGCTACTACCATGGTTAACAGGTTATCTCACGGCAAGGACACATACGGTTCCAAATAAGTACCGATCTAATTTTAGGTCGGTGCCATGTGGCGTTCCGCAAGGCAGTGTCTTAGGGCTAAGCTTATTTGTACTGTATTCCAGCGACGTCGTAGAGTCTGTCCAATCCGCGGATGATTATCAGTACGCAGATGGTACTACTGTTGACTGTATTGGAAAAAATGGAGATGTAGCCTGACCTGCCCGTAATCACTCTTTAAAGTGCATACGAGTGAAAAAAAAGTGTTTCTTTGTTTTAAAGGCCGTTTAAAAATGAGTAAGAATAGCATTTTCTGTTTTGAAAGATCTTTCACTCCCAAGATATTCAAGACATACTGACTGACTAACTGACCGATTAGTTCATGTAATTGAAAAATGTAAATGCCTTTTTGTCCACCATATATTGAGTACTAAGTAGCCTGTGTCTTTTGTTTATTTGTTTGACGGCTCGATTTATGTAGAACAGGAAAAGACAGAGGTCACGATTCCAGAGGTTGATGCGTCTTTTGAAGAACTCGGGCATTATGATGAAACACACAGAGATGACGACACAAGTCATGTCAAACAGACGCCTCCAGAGATTGTCCCCCTTATAGGTGAGCAGCTAAAGAAAAACAAAGTTGAGAATGATAATAATAGACCGGTCATTTGGGATTTTGCGGGACAATACATATATCGCGACATACTTCCCATCTTTATGTCTGCAGAGGATATCTATCTGTTAGTGTTTGATCTCACAAAGAAACTAAATCACAAAGCAGAATGTCGTGTAAATAGGGATGGCAAAGAATACCCTGTTGCATCCCGTGATAGTCAGGATACTAATTTGGATCACCTGATGAGGTGGATGGACTTGATCAAACTTACTGACTGACTTACTGACCGATTAGTTCATGTGTTTGAGAAATATAAATGCCTTTTGGTCCTTTATATATTGAGTACTAAGTAGCCTGTGTCTTGTTTATTTGTTTGAAGGTTCGACTCATGTAGCACAGGAAAAGACACAGGTCATGATTCCAGAGGTTGACAGGTCTTTCAAAGAACACAGAGATGACAACACAAGTCATGTCACACAGATACCTCCAGAGATTGTCTCCCTTTTGGATGAACAACTAAACAAAAACAAAGTTGAGGATGATAAAATGTGGCCGGTAATTTGGGATTTTGCGGGACAAGACATTTATCGAGCCATACATCCCATCTTTATGTCTGCAGTGGATATCTTTCTGTTAGTGTTTGATCTCACAAAGAAACTAAGTGACAAAGCAGAATGTCGTGTAAATAGGGATGGCAAAGAGTACTCTGCTGCCGCCTGTGATAGTGAGGATACTAATTTAGATCACATGATGAGATGGATGGACGTAATTCACTCATTGGTGAACTTCGATGATAGCGAGTCTGACAGACCTGAGTACTCGTCACCCCCCGTCATAGTTGTAGGCACCCGTGCTGACTGTCCAGACCCAAACAAAGACACTCACGTAATACAAAAGACCTGTAACTTGTTTCCTGAAGAATTTGTTCAGCACATTGTGAAGTGTTTGCCCATCGATAACACAAAGGCTGGCTTAGAGACTGAGCAAGAGAAAATCGTGAAATTAAGAGAAGAGATACTGAAAATAGCCAACGAAATGCCGCACACAAAGAAGAAAATCCCTTTACAATGGCATCGTGTAGAGAAAGAGATTATCAAAGAAGCCAGGCAAGGAAAGAAGTATCTCCCAAAGAAAGCTTTTTTGGAAGAAATTGCGTTGCAGTTGTGTAAATTTGATGACGAGGGTGACAAGGATGAACTTTTGTATTTTCTGCATGCTCGCGGTTCCATAGTTTACCATGAACATTCTGGCGACAAAGATGGTCTGGTTTTCTTGAATCCCCAATGGCTCATAAATGTCCTTTGTGAGATTATAAAAGTAGAACCTTGTGATGGTGAGGCATTCTCCCTTTCAAAGGATCGTGCTGAACTACAAAAGAAAGGAATTCTTCGGAAAAGGTTGCTTGATCATGCCTGCCGAAAGCAGAGATTAGATCCCATTAAAGACTCGCTGGTTTCCTTGATGGAAAAGTTCAATTTAATATGCAAATGGCCGGCCAGCGAAACTGAAGATCCACTCATTTTTGTTCCCTGTATGCTAACAACAACAAATGAGGAACGAATCACAGCAGACGAGATGAAGGGTGCCTATCCTGCGCCACTGTACCTCCAGTTTCCTGGTACTAATTATGTTCCAAGTGGGCTCTTCTGCCGCCTGGTTGTGCTCTTTGGAAATTGGCTGTCTCACCCTCAACATACCCATGAGTATAAACTTTACGCAAATGAAGCCCAATTTGCTCTTGACCAAGACAATTTCCTCCAGTTAGTGTGCTACAAAACAGTCATCAAGTTTTGCATTTCAAAAGTAGGGCGTGATTCCAGGCAGTCAGAACAATTTGTCAATTGTCTCAGGTGGGTTAAATCTCGTTTAAATTGCAAATGCTCCTTCCTTTACAAAAACAATATCTCTTATTTATAAATTTCAGAAGCCAGTTCAATCTCTTTTTACCGTCCGTCACATAATAAAAAACATTAGCAACAAGTTGATGCGTCAGAAAATTAAAATTCTGAATAAGCGTATGGCTGTATTAACTTCTGATATGACACGAAAAAAATATAAAATGGAGATGGAAAGAAATTTAGATTGTATATCCG
Source organism: Galaxea fascicularis (assembly GCA_948470475.1). NCBI lineage: Eukaryota > Metazoa > Cnidaria > Anthozoa > Scleractinia > Euphylliidae > Galaxea > Galaxea fascicularis. The sequence continues at coordinate 9,703,293 of OX419340.1, read as the reverse complement.
CTTTATCTATCTTTTTATTTGTGTTAATAATTTTAGTTGATTGTTTTTTATAGTCGCTTAAAGCAATTCCTGGAAACGCTTAAAAGAGATTGTCACTGGCTGCGTTCAATGACAGAGGAGCTGTGTGTTCTATGTACAGTTTGTTTAGGAATGAACCAAGAGCCCTGCTTACGACACGATAGTAAAGGTTGCCAGCACCATGACTGTGCCCATTACATTCCTTTAAAGTCAAAGCTCTGCTGTAAACCCAGGCGCCCTCTGTCACTGGAGCCAATCCAACCCTGGATTGAGGTCAGTTGTTTCCTTGGTCATAAAGTTTTCCTTCATGCATGAAGTATTGAAGTTTTTTTTTCAGTCATGTAGCTGCTCGCTCTAACTTTTTTCGTTGTACTCTCACTGTTGGTTCGTTTCGACATTCAGTGTAAATCCGGTTATTTGGGTTCCACCTTCCAAAATCGTCTTTACAGCTTTCTGTTTCAGTATCCGTATAGTAGCTCCGTTAGAAAATAATGCAAATTTGGAATACTTTACAGTTTTCTCTCCGTTCTCTTTCAGTATTTTAGGACGGCATTCGAAAAACAAAGAAGAAAAGTCAAACAACACCTTAATTGTCAATTTTTTCTGTTTAACTAAAGTGAACTTCTCCCCACTTCTGTGTTTGGTGTTACCTTGTTTGTTGTTCTGTTTTCTTGTTATGGTTACCTAAATAGTTTCACAATGAAGATCAGGCAGTTTTACAAATTTCTTCGATCCACTCTGACACATTATTTAAGCAAACATGTTATATTTCGTTTAGGCCATGAAGAGCCTTGAATCGACAGACAACAATGGTAAGTGACTGAATCACTCTGCTTTATCAGTTTCAAGCTCAAGGTCTCTAGGTAATCGTTTTAGCGTAATTATTGCAAGTACTTCAATAGTATCTTTTAAATTGAACAGACTACAATCATGGACAAAATTCCTTGGGACAAATTTTGCACTTGTGGCTCTTTACACACACGCGAAACAGCGAGTCGTGTGAGATTCAAACTTCACGTGCCCAGCCCCTCCCCCCCCCCCCCCCACCCAACCTTCAATGTTGAAAACATCCACGCGCTATTTTTTCTGACTCTTAACATTGTATTAAGTTTTAAAATATAGCAGTGCTTCTCGAAGCAATGCTCAAATCATCCGGCGATAATTACGAGTTTAGCATGACTGTCCCATTGAATTTTGTCCAAGATTGTAGATTTTCGTGGCACTTCTTAAGGATTGAAAACGTCGTATAAGGGTCTGTGGGCTTCTTTGAGGCCTGCCCACTTCCACTGAAGTCGCAGATTATTTATCGTATTCTATGTGATGGCAGAGATGGCGGATGATACAACCACTCTAGCTTTAAAGCTCTCTAAGAGTGGTGTTTTTCTCAGTCTACTACCTGACACTCGGTGCCTTCTCATCAGTACAGTGTTTGGTGCCTCCTTTTCAGCAAATGAAGACCAGCGCACATGCGCAAAGAGGAAAGGAGGGTCTCTGATTCACAGCAGCACTGCCTGTTCAGGTAACGAATAGATCAATATTTCCATCTTATTGTTTTAAATGGCCTGTCTGTCCTTGCATCTAATTCACAGAACGAAATTACTTGATTCCGCAAATGGAAATGAAACGGAAATATGTTAAAACGTGGCGGAAACACTACGTACAGCATATGTTTCCTTAGGCGGATACGTGACTGCTTTTCATGATTCCGTCTTAACAGAAGCCACGGAACCGGACCACTTTTTGTTAAGTTTCGGTCGATTTTACGTTACACGAAACTTTTGTTTCCGTCAGCGTAATCACATGATAACGCTGTCTGAAAACTACGGGAATAAGTAGTCAGTCACTTCACTGTTTGTCTGCTGCGATCCCTACATTTAGATAATTGCTGGCCAAATCCCAACCTTTTTTAGTGCTTCGGTCTGTTGATCTTACATTTGTCAGCAAGCTTCGACTTAGCATGGAAATTAAGTTCGGAAACTCTGAAACTCCTGAATTTCCTATTTATCCTATTGTGCAAAATAGACAACTAGCAGCCTCTTTCTATGGCTGGTTAAGGCCAGGAGGAGACGAAACATAGGGGACTGGCGAGATGCGGGAGGCAACAGTTTCTCCGACTTTCCTCCAACTTCCTGTCGGAGTGTCCTCTTTAGTTTGGAATTTATTTTCGCTCACCTTTTCAATTTTCTCTACTCGGTCTCTTTTAAACACCATAGAGTGTTATTTTCGAGCTACTATCGGCTGATGGTTGCACCTCGGTAATTTAATGTTATTAATTTAAATCAAAACATATACTAACATTAATTTTCAGAACTTCAGTCATCAGACCGACAGTCATGAGACAGAACGACCCCCCTTGTTTTTTTTTTTTTAATTATTCGCCGTTCCATTTTTTCTCAACAAAATTGTTTACAACTCACTCATTTGACCACTAAGGCGAAAGGTTGAAATAACTTGAAAGATAAAGCAATTGAGAAGCTGTTAAGTTTTAGTGGCTTTTGTTGAGAAAAGGTAAGAGAAAATTTTCGGTTATTTTATAATTTTTTCCTTCTCGGGGCCATCAGTATTATAGTTTTTCCTTGGAAATTTCATTTCCATAAGAATAGCACATAAATACTCAAAGCCTAACCTCTCAGACTAATATATACACTAGTTATGCAACGCATTCGAGTGGTATACCGTGGTAATATCCTTAAAAAAAAAAGCCTCGTGTGTATACCAGAAAATACAAGTGACTCGTGGGATATTCCACGGTATACCACGAGAAAGGATTGCATAACTATTTTATACCATGTCATGGAAATATGTAGCCTTAGATAATCGCGCGGTGCACGATGGGAAGGTTGGATGTGATACCGTTGAATTGCACTGGTCGACGGGAAGGTTCGGTGGAATACCGACGAATATACAACGGCTTTTCTGCATTCTGATTGGCTGTATTTTCTATGGCATGGTATAAATATATATATTTCTTGAGAACATCAATCGCCGCGGGGCAGCCATCAGCTGATAGTCCTTCTGCGGAAACATCTGTTATTCAAATGCGCATGTGTATGCCAGCATGAATACTCAGTATCACGTCATGTGATCAGCTTAAACCACGGGAAAATGTAGTAGTGAACCGTATGTCCTTTGTATTCCAGTCCTGAAGCAAGGTTCACCATCGTGGGATGAGCTGGAGTGGTTGTCAGGGAGGCTTGGAAATTCTTGGGAGGCTCTTGCACGTCGTCTAAGATTTCATAATGGAGAAATAACTGGATTTCATAAAGACAAGGAAGAGTACGCTACAAAGGCACTAAGAATGCTGTTTGCATGGAAAGAGAGGGAGGGTTCTGGTGCGACTTACAAGGTGTTGTGTGAGGCATTATGTCATGATTTTGTGCGGCGTAAGCAATTGGCTGAAGACTTTCTTCAGTTGCAGCTGTAAAATCGACTGGGTGTGTTGCCCTTTGACGTTGATTGCATTACTTGTTCATGGAGCCCGAATATCACAGAGAACATTCTTGGCGGCATGCATTGTACTCACAAATGAAACAGATTTGGGCAACTGGGGACGTTCTCTTGCTGGTCGGTAGGAATTGATCGGTGCGACATTCCCTTCACTGCTGCTGCTCAGTTTCCTTTTCTGTTGCTATTCTGAAAGTTTTAGACGGCTATGTAGCATCCCTAGTTGTCCCCTACCAACCATTCATCTCGGAGACCAGGAGCTGTCAGTTCTAGCTTCCAGTCCCAGCTCAATGTTGCTTCATCTGCTCTTGGAGGCGTTTTTGGAAGGTGTCCGCATCGCATTTCCTTGGGCTGAGCTTGATTGCTTTCAGCACTCTGGTGTTTTGCGTAAATCTGAAATGCTCGATCCTTTGGT
>OX419340.1:9544416-9691916 GCA_948470475.1 Galaxea fascicularis | reverse complement strand
TGACGAAGGGTTACGCTCGAAACGTCAGCTTTTAGAATCCCTGTACGGTGGTCAATTTACATTTATCAACTCTGTTGATAATACCAAATTTTTGTGTACTACTTCCCCACCAACGCAGCACAACACTTTCTGTAGAAACCACCCCCTTTATTCATTTGAGAAAAGTACTTCTGTTTCTTTGTCAGAGACTAGCCCCATTGGTGATAAGCCATCAACTAAAACTTTCCAGTTGTTCTTTCCAGTAGTTCTGACACTCTCCCTCATCCACAAAGCCAGACGTTCCTTCAATTGAGCAACTGTCAAGTGTTCCCCAGTCTGCAAGAGCCCTCTTTTGGTAAGCTCCTCTACCAACTGAGGTTTTCGCATGTGAAACTTTAAAACCCCTCCAACACCCACATAGGTCACTGCAGACTCTTCTACAACGTACACCACACCCTTCATATACACGACGCCTGTTGACTTCGCAAGTCCATCAATGACACGCTCTAGGTCTACAGGGTTGTGCAACCTAGTTCATCGATCTAACACTTTCTACAACTTGTGTCGAAGTACACTCTGCAACATAGGTTGTATCCATTCTATCTCTTCCACGTAAAGCCTTGTCTGTGACAGCAGTCTTAAGAGATTCTGCGGCAGCTGAGTCCAGATGAGCAGTTCTAAGCATAACTAAGCATAACCGAGTTTGGTTTACGAAAAAACCAATTCCCATGTGATCTGTGGATCCTTAAAGCCTAAATTTCTAGCAATTTACAGTGCTTATAGACTGTAGTTTGCAATGACGTTTTATTGAAAGCGACGCATGTACGAATTTCTCCCGAAGCCGGAATGCACCTGAAGGCAGGGAGTAACATCTTCAGTAAAGAGGACTTCGAAGTTGAATACAGCTATTCGACTGTGCGTGGTCGAAAATGGTCTAAGTCCAGGTTTTGACCTGTGTTAGCTCCTTGAAACTCCTAAAATATTCTACCTTGCTTTGAATATTTTCGGTCAATGGTTATTGAGCCACAGGAAACTTGCTAGTTTATTAAATTAGGAAAACTAATTTCCCGGTAATTGAAATGTACTGTAGCTAAATATTAAACTAAATGCCACGTTGTATGACCTAAGAAGACTCTAAAATTATAAAAACAAAATCTAAAATAAAAAAAAATACCTTCCATTCCACAAAACCTTCAGACCTGCTTTAAAGCTTTTGACAATGAAAACCAGTGGACAGCCAGCGAAAGCTTCTAGACGTATGCACGTGAAAAAATAAGAAGAACTCCGACAACATGATTTCTATTCTTATTTGAGCTGTGTGCAAGATTTGAGCAAAGTTGAAATTTTGACCAAAACCCAAAGGGGGGACCACATGGTCTTGAGTCAAATTTTGAATTTGGCTTAAACTTTGCCTACTTCACAAAACAACTTAGAAATCGTGTGCAGATGCTTCCAAGAACTCCGACAACATGATTTCTATTCTTATTTGACCTGTGTGAGAGATTTGAGCAAAGTTGAAATTTTGACCAAAACCCAAAGGGGGGACCACATGGTCTAGAGTCAAATTTTGAATTTGGCTTAAACTTTGCCTACTTCACAAAGGAACCTAGAAATCATGTGCAGAAGCTTCCAACAACTCCGACAACATGATTTCTATTCTTATTTGAGCTGTGTGCAAGATTTGAGCAAAGTTGAAAGTTTGACCAAAACCCAAAGGGGGGACCACATGGTCTTGAGTCAAATTTTGAATTTGGCTTAAACTTTGCCTACTTCAAAAAGCAACTTCGAAATCATGTGGAGATTGTTCCAAGATTTCCCACAACATGATTTCTATTCTTATTTGAGCTGTGTGCAAGATTTGAGCAAAGTTGAAATTTTGACCAAAACCCAAAGCGGGTACCACATGGTCTTGAGTCAAATTTTGAATTTGGCTTAAACTTTGCCTACTTCAAAAAGCAACTTCGAAATCATGTGCAGATGCTTCCAAGAACTCCGAAAACATGATTTCTATTCTTATTTGAGCTGTGTGCAAGATTTGAGCAAAGTTGAAATTTTGACCAAAACCCAAAGGGGGGACCACATGGTCTTGAGTCAAATTTTGAATTTGGCTTAAACTTTGCCTACTTCAAAAAGCAACCTAGAAATCATGTGCAGATTCTTCCAAGATTTCCCACGACATGATTTCTATTCTTATTTGAGCTGTGTGCAAGATTTGAGCAAAGTTGCAATTTTGACCAAAACCCAAAGGGGGGACCACATGGTCTTGAGTCAAATTTTGAATTTGGCTTAAACTTTCCCTACTTCAAAAAGCAACTTAGAAATCATGTGCAGATGCTTCCAACAACTCCGACAACATGATTTCTATTCTTATTTGAGCTGAGTGCAAGATTTGAGCAAAGTTGCAATTTTGACCAAAACCCAAAGGGGGGACCACATGGTCTTGAGTCAAATTTTGAATTTGGCTTAAACTTTGCCTACTTCAAAAAGCAACTTAGAAATCATGTGCAGATGCTTCCAAGAACTCCGACAACATGATATCTATTCTTATTTGAGCTGTGTGCAAGATTTGAGCAAAGTTGAAATTTTGACCAAAACCCAAAGGGGGGACCACATGGTCTTGAGTCAAATTTTGAATTTGGCTTAAACTTTGCCTACTTCAAAAAGGAACTTAGAAATCATAAGCAGATGCTTTCAAAAACTCCGACAACATGATTTCTATTCTTATTTGAGCTGTGTGAGAGATTTGAGCAAAGTTGAAATTTTGACCAAAACCCAAAGGGGGGACCACATGGTCTTGAGTCAAATTTTGAATTTGGCTTAAACTTTGCCTACTTCAAAAAGCAACTTAGAAATCGTTTGCAGATGCTTCCAAGAACTCCGACAACATGATATCTATTCTTATTTGAGCTGTGTCAGAGATTTGAACAAAGTTGAAATTTTGACGAAAACCCAAAGGGGGGACCACATGGTCTTGAGTCAAATTTTGAATTTGGCTTAAACTTTGCCTACTTGAAAAAGCAACTTAGAAATCATGTGCAGATGCTTCCAAGAACTCCGACAACATGATATCTATTCTTATTTGAGCTGTGTGCAAGATTTGAGCAAAGTTGAAATTTTGACCAAAACCCAAAGGGGGGACCACATGGTCTTGAGTCAAATTTTGAATTTGGCTTAAACTTTGCCTACTTCAAAAAGGAACTTAGAAATCATAAGCAGATGCTTCCAAGAACTCCGACAACATGATTTCTATTCTTATTTGAGCTGTGTGAGAGATTTGAGCAAAGTTGAAATTTTGACCAAAACCCAAAGGGGGGACCACATGGTCTTGAGTCAAATTTTGAATTTGGCTTAAACTTTGTCTATTTCAAAAAGGAACCTAGAAATCATGTGAAGAAGCTTCCAAGAACTCCGACAACATGATTTCTATTCTTATTTGAGCTGTGTGCAAGATTTGAGCAAAGTTGAAATTTTGACCAAAACCCAAAGGGGGGACCACATGGTCTTGAGTCAAATTTTGAATTTGGCTTAAACTTTGCCTACTTCAAAAAGCAACTTAGAAATCGTGTGCAGATGCTTCCAAGAACTCCGACAACATGATTTCTATTCTTATTTGAGCTGTGTGAGAGATTTGAGCAAAGTTGAAATTTTGACCAAAACCCAAACGGGGGACCACATGGTCTTGAGTCAAATTTTGAATTTGGCTTAAACTTTGCCTACTTCAAAAAGCAACTTAGAAATTGTGTGCAGATGCTTCCAAGAACTCCGACAACATGATTTCTATTCTTATTTGAGCTGTGTGCAAGATTTGAGCAAAGTTGCAATTTTGACCAAAACCCAAAGGGGGGACCACATGGTCTTGAGTCAAATTTTGAATTTGGCTTAAACTTTGCCTACATCAAAAAGCAACCTAGAAATCATGTGGAGATTCTTCCAAGAACTCCAACAACATGATATCTATTCTTATTTGAGCTGTGTGCAAGATTTGAGCAAAGTTGAAATTTTGACCAAAACCCAAAGGGGGGACCACATGGTCTTGAGTCAAATTTTGAATTTGGCTTAAACTTTGCCTACTTCAAAAAGCAACCTAGAAATCATGTGCAGATGCTTCCAAGAACTCCGACAACATGATATCTATTCTTATTTGAGCTGTGTGCAAGATTTGAGCAAAGTTGAAATTTTGACCAAAACCCAAAGCGGGTACCACATGGTCTTGAGTCAAATTTTGAATTTGGCTTAAACTTTTCCTACTTCAAAAAGCAACTTCGAAATCATGTGCAGATGCTTCCAAGAACTCCGAAAACATGATATCTATTCTTATTTGAGCTGAGTGGAAGATTTAAGCAAGTTGAAATTTTGACCAAAACCCAAAGGGGGGACCACATGGTCTTGAGTCAAATTTTGAATTTGGCTTAAACTTTGCCTACTTCAAAAAGCGACCTAGAAATCATGTGCAGATGCTTCCAAGAACTCCGACAACATGATTTCTATTCTTATTTGAGCTGTGTGCAAGATTTGAGCAAAGTTGAAATTTTGACCAAAACCCAAAGGGGGGACCACATGGTCTTGAGTCAAATTTTGAATTTGGCTTAAACTTTGCCTACTTCAAAAAGCAACCTAGAAATCATGTGCAGATGCTTCCAAGAACTCCGACAACATGATTTCTATTCTTATTTTAGCTATGTGCAAGATTTGAGCAAAGTTGAAATTTTGACCAAAACCCAAAGGGGGGACCACATGGTCTTGAGTCAAATTTTGAATTTGGCTTAAACTTTGCCTACTTTAAAAAGCAACGTAGAAATCATGTGCAGATGCTTCCAAGAACTCCGACAACATGATTTCTATTCTTATTTGAGCTTTGTGCAAGATTTGAGCAAAGTTGAAATTTTGACCAAAACCCAAAGGGGGGACCACATGGTCTTGAGTCAAATTTTGAATTTGGCTTAAACTTTGCCTACTTCAAAAAGGAACTTAGAAATCATAAGCAGATGCTTCCAAGAACTCCGACAACATGATTTCTATTCTTATTTGAGCTGTGTGAGAGATTTGAGCAAAGTTGAAATTTTGACCAAAACCCAAAGGGGGGACCACATGGTCTTGAGTCAAATTTTGAATTTGGCTTAAACTTTGTCTATTTCAAAAAGGAACCTAGAAATCATGTGAAGAAGCTTCCAAGAACTCCGACAACATGATTTCTATTCTTATTTGAGCTGTGTGCAAGATTTGAGCAAAGTTGAAATTTTGACCAAAACCCAAAGGGGGGACCACATGGTCTTGAGTCAAATTTTGAATTTGGCTTAAACTTTGCCTACTTCAAAAAGCAACCTAGAAATCATGTGCAGATGCTTCCAAGAACTCCGACAACATGATTTCTATTCTTATTTGAGCTGTGTGCAAGATTTGAGCAAAGTTGAAATTTTGACCAAAACCCAAAGGGGGGACCACATGGTCTTTAGTCAAATTTTGAATTTGGCTTAAACTTTGCCTACTTCAAAAAGCAACCTAGAAATCATGTGCAGATGCTTCCAAGAACTCCGACAACATGATTTCTATTCTTATTTGAGCTGTGTGCAAGATTTGAGCAAAGTTGAAATTTTGACCAAAACCCAAAGGGGGGACCACATGATCTTGAGTCAAATTTTGAATTTGGCTTAAACTTTGCCTACTTCAAAAAGCAACCTAGAAATCATGTGCAGATGCTTCCAAGAACTCCGACAACATGATTTCTATTCTTATTTGAGCTGTGTGCAAGATTTGAGCAAAGTTGAAATTTTGACCAAAACCCAAAGGGGGGACCACATGGTCTTTAGTCAAATTTTGAATTTGGCTTAAACTTTGCCTACTTCAAAAAGCAACCTAGAAATCATGTGCAGATGCTTCCAAGAACTCCGACAACATGATTTCTATTCTTATTTGAGCTGTGTGCAAGATTTGAGCAAAGTTGAAATTTTGACCAAAACCCAAAGGGGGGACCACATGATCTTGAGTCAAATTTTGAATTTGGCTTAAACTTTGCCTACTTCAAAAAGCAACCTAGAAATCATGTGGAGATTGTTCCAAGATTTCCCACAACATGATTTCTATTCTTATTTGAGCTGTGTGCAAGATTTGAGCAAAGTTGAAATTTTGACCAAAACCCAAAGCGGGTACCACATGGTCTTGAGTCAAATTTTGAATTTGGCTTAAACTTTTCCTACTTCAAAAAGCAACTTCGAAATTATGTGCAGATGCTTCCAAGAACTCCGAAAACATGATATCTATTCTTATTTGAGCTGAGTGGAAGATTTGAGCAAGTTGAAATTTTGACCAAAACCCAAAGCGGGTACCACATGGTCTTGAGTCAAATTTTGAATTTGGCTTAAACTTTGCCTACTTCAAAAAGCGACCTAGAAATCAAGTGCAGATGCTTCCAAGAACTCCGACAACATGATTTCTATTCTTATTTGAGCTGTGTTTAAGATTTGAGCAAACTTGAAATTTTGACCAAAACCCAAAGGGGGGACCACATGGTCTTGAGTCAAATTTTGAATTTGGCTTAAACTTTGCCTACTTCAAAAAGCAACCTAGAAATCATGTGCAGATTCTTCCAAGATTTCCCACGACATGATTTCTATTCTTATTTGAGCTGTGTGCAAGATTTGAGCAAAGTTGAAATTTTGACCAAAACCCAAAGGGGGGACCACATGGTCTTGAGTCAAATTTTGAATTTGGCTTAAACTTTGCCTACTTCAAAAAGTAACTTAGAAATCGTGTGCAGATGCTTCCAAGAACTCCGACAACATGATATCTATTCTTATTTGAGCTGTGTCAGAGATTTGAACAAAGTTGAAATTTTGACGAAAACCCAAAGGGGGACCACATGGTCTTGAGTCAAATTTTGAATTTGGCTTAAACTTTGCCTACTTCAAAAAGCAACTTAGAAATCATGTGCAGATGCTTCCAAGAACTCCGACAACATGATATCTATTCTTATTTGAGCTGTGTGCAAGATTTGAGCAAAGTTGAAATTTTGACCAAAACCCAAAGGGGGGACCACATGGTCTTGAGTCAAATTTTGAATTTGGCTTAAACTTTGCCTACTTCAAAAAGGAACTTAGAAATCATGTGCAGATGCTTCCAAGAACTCCGACAACATGATTTCTATTCTTATTTGAGCTGTGTGAGAGATTTGAGCAAAGTTGAAATTTTGACCAAAACCCAAAGGGGGGACCACATGGTCTTGAGTCAAATTTTGAATTTGGCTTAAACTTTGTCTATTTCAAAAAGGAACCTAGAAATCATGTGAAGAAGCTTCCAAGAACTCCGACAACATGATTTGTATTCTTATTTGAGCTGTGTGCAAGATTTGAGCAAAGTTGAAATTTTGACCAAAACCCAAAGGGGGGACCACATGGTCTTGAGTCAAATTTTGAATTTGGCTTAAACTTTGCCTACTTCAAAAAGCAACCTAGAAATCATGTGCAGATGCTTCCAAGAACTCCGACAACATGATATTTATTCTTATTTAAGCTGTGTGCAAGATTTGAGCAAAGTTGAAATTTTGACCAAAACCCAAAGGGGGGACCACATGGTCTTGAGTCAAATTTTGAATTTGGCTTAAACTTTGCCTACTTCAAAAAGCAACTTAGAAATCGTGTGCAGATGCTTCCAAGAACTCCGACAACATGATTTCTATTCTTATTTGAGCTGTGTGCAACATTTGAGCAAAGTTGAAATTTTGACCAAAACCCAAAGGGGGGACCACATGGTCTTGAGTCAAATTTTGAATTTGGCTTAAACTTTGCCTACTTTAAAAAGGAACCTAGAAATAATGTGAAGAAGCTTCCAAGAACTCCGACAACATGATTTCTATTCTTATTTGAGCTGTGTGCAAGATTTGCGCAAAGTTGAAATTTTGACCAAAACCCAAAGGGGGGACCACATGGTCTTTAGTCAAATTTTGAATTTGGCTTAAACTTTGCCTACTTCAAAAAGCAACTTAGAAATCATGTGCAGATGCTTCCAAGAACTCCGACAACATGATATCTATTCTTATTTGAGCTGTGTGCAAGATTTGAGCAAAGTTGAAATTTTGACAGAAACCCAAAGGGGGGACCACATGGTCTTGAGTCAAATTTTGAATTTGGCTTAAACTTTGCCTACTTCAAAAAGCAACTTAGAAATCATGTGCAGATGCTTCCAAGAACTCCGACAACATGATATCTATTCTTATTTGAGCTGTGTGCAAGATTTGAGCAAAGTTGAAATTTTGACCAAAACCCAAAGGGGGGACCACATGGTCTTGAGTCAAATTTTGAATTTGGCTTAAACTTTGCCTACTTCAAAAAGGAACTTAGAAATCATAAGCAGATGCTTTCAAAAACTCCGACAACATGATTTCTATTCTTATTTGAGCTGTGTGAGAGATTTGAGCAAAGTTGAAATTTTGACCAAAACCCAAAGGGGGGACCACATGGTCTTGAGTCAAATTTTGAATTTGGCTTAAACTTTGCCTACTTCAAAAAGCAACTTAGAAATCGTTTGCAGATGCTTCCAAGAACTCCGACAACATGATATCTATTCTTATTTGAGCTGTGTCAGAGATTTGAACAAAGTTGAAATTTTGACGAAAACCCAAAGGGGGGACCACATGGTCTTGAGTCAAATTTTGAATTTGGCTTAAACTTTGCCTACTTGAAAAAGCAACTTAGAAATCATGTGCAGATGCTTCCAAGAACTCCGACAACATGATATCTATTCTTATTTGAGCTGTGTGCAAGATTTGAGCAAAGTTGAAATTTTGACCAAAACCCAAAGGGGGGACCACATGGTCTTGAGTCAAATTTTGAATTTGGCTTAAACTTTGTCTATTTCAAAAAGGAACCTAGAAATCATGTGAAGAAGCTTCCAAGAACTCCGACAACATGATTTCTATTCTTATTTGAGCTGTGTGCAAGATTTGAGCAAAGTTGAAATTTTGACCAAAACCCAAAGGGGGGACCACATGGTCTTGAGTCAAATTTTGAATTTGGCTTAAACTTTGCCTACTTCAAAAAGCAACTTAGAAATCGTGTGCAGATGCTTCCAAGAACTCCGACAACATGATATCTATTCTTATTTGAGCTGTGTGAGAGATTTGAGCAAAGTTGAAATTTTGACCAAAACCCAAACGGGGGACCACATGGTCTTGAGTCAAATTTTGAATTTGGCTTAAACTTTGCCTACTTCAAAAAGCAACTTAGAAATTGTGTGCAGATGCTTCCAAGAACTCCGACAACATGATTTCTATTCTTATTTGAGCTGTGTGCAAGATTTGAGCAAAGTTGCAATTTTGACCAAAACCCAAAGGGGGGACCACATGGTCTTGAGTCAAATTTTGAATTTGGCTTAAACTTTGCCTACATCAAAAAGCAACCTAGAAATCATGTGGAGATTCTTCCAAGAACTCCAACAACATGATATCTATTCTTATTTGAGCTGTGTGCAAGATTTGAGCAAAGTTGAAATTTTGACCAAAACCCAAAGGGGGGACCACATGGTCTTGAGTCAAATTTTGAATTTGGCTTAAACTTTGCCTACTTCAAAAAGCAACCTAGAAATCATGTGCAGATGCTTCCAAGAACTCCGACAACATGATATCTATTCTTATTTGAGCTGTGTGCAAGATTTGAGCAAAGTTGAAATTTTGACCAAAACCCAAAGCGGGTACCACATGGTCTTGAGTCAAATTTTGAATTTGGCTTAAACTTTTCCTACTTCAAAAAGCAACTTCGAAATCATGTGCAGATGCTTCCAAGAACTCCGAAAACATGATATCTATTCTTATTTGAGCTGAGTGGAAGATTTAAGCAAGTTGAAATTTTGACCAAAACCCAAAGCGGGGACCACATGGTCTTGAGTCAAATTTTGAATTTGGCTTAAACTTTGCCTACTTCAAAAAGCGACCTCGAAATCATGTGCAGATGCTTCCAAGAACTCCGACAACATGATTTCTATTCTTATTTGAGCTGTGTGCAAGATTTGAGCAAAGTTGAAATTTTGACCAAAACCCAAAGGGGGGACCACATGGTCTTGAGTCAAATTTTGAATTTGGCTTAAACTTTGCCTACTTCAAAAAGCAACCTAGAAATCATGTGCAGATGCTTCCAAGAACTCCGACAACATGATTTCTATTCTTATTTTAGCTATGTGCAAGATTTGAGCAAAGTTGAAATTTTGACCAAAACCCAAAGGGGGGACCACATGGTCTTGAGTCAAATTTTGAATTTGGCTTAAACTTTGCCTACTTTAAAAAGCAACGTAGAAATCATGTGCAGATGCTTCCAAGAACTCCGACAACATGATTTCTATTCTTATTTGAGCTTTGTGCAAGATTTGAGCAAAGTTGAAATTTTGACCAAAACCCAAAGGGGGGACCACATGGTCTTGAGTCAAATTTTGAATTTGGCTTAAACTTTGCCTACTTCAAAAAGGAACTTAGAAATCATAAGCAGATGCTTCCAAGAACTCCGACAACATGATTTCTATTCTTATTTGAGCTGTGTGAGAGATTTGAGCAAAGTTGAAATTTTGACCAAAACCCAAAGGGGGGACCACATGGTCTTGAGTCAAATTTTGAATTTGGCTTAAACTTTGTCTATTTCAAAAAGGAACCTAGAAATCATGTGAAGAAGCTTCCAAGAACTCCGACAACATGATTTCTATTCTTATTTGAGCTGTGTGCAAGATTTGAGCAAAGTTGAAATTTTGACCAAAACCCAAAGGGGGGACCACATGGTCTTGAGTCAAATTTTGAATTTGGCTTAAACTTTGCCTACTTCAAAAAGCAACTTAGAAATCGTGTGCAGATGCTTCCAAGAACTCCGACAACATGATATCTATTCTTATTTGAGCTGTGTGAGAGATTTGAGCAAAGTTGAAATTTTGACCAAAACCCAAACGGGGGACCACATGGTCTTGAGTCAAATTTTGAATTTGGCTTAAACTTTGCCTACTTCAAAAAGCAACTTAGAAATTGTGTGCAGATGCTTCCAAGAACTCCGACAACATGATTTCTATTCTTATTTGAGCTGTGTGCAAGATTTGAGCAAAGTTGAAATTTTGACCAAAACTTAAAGGGGGGACCACATGGTCTTGAGTCAAATTTTGAATTTGGCTTAAACTTTGCCTACATCAAAAAGCAACCTAGAAATCATGTGGAGATTCTTCCAAGAACTCCAACAACATGATATCTATTCTTATTTGAGCTGTGTGCAAGATTTGAGCAAAGTTGAAATTTTGACCAAAACCCAAAGGGGGGACCACATGGTCTTGAGTCAAATTTTGAATTTGGCTTAAACTTTGCCTACTTCAAAAAGCAACCTAGAAATCATGTGCAGATGCTTCCAAGAACTCCGACAACATGATATCTATTCTTATTTGAGCTGTGTGCAAGATTTGAGCAAAGTTGAAATTTTGACCAAAACCCAAAGCGGGTACCACATGGTCTTGAGTCAAATTTTGAATTTGGCTTAAACTTTTCCTACTTCAAAAAGCAACTTCGAAATCATGTGCAGATGCTTCCAAGAACTCCGAAAACATGATATCTATTCTTATTTGAGCTGAGTGGAAGATTTAAGCAAGTTGAAATTTTGACCAAAACCCAAAGCGGGGACCACATGGTCTTGAGTCAAATTTTGAATTTGGCTTAAACTTTGCCTACTTCAAAAAGCGACCTCGAAATCATGTGCAGATGCTTCCAAGAACTCCGACAACATGATTTCTATTCTTATTTGAGCTGTGTGCAAGATTTGAGCAAAGTTGAAATTTTGACCAAAACCCAAAGGGGGGACCACATGGTCTTGAGTCAAATTTTGAATTTGGCTTAAACTTTGCCTACTTCAAAAAGCAACCTAGAAATCATGTGCAGATGCTTCCAAGAACTCCGACAACATGATTTCTATTCTTATTTTAGCTATGTGCAAGATTTGAGCAAAGTTGAAATTTTGACCAAAACCCAAAGGGGGGACCACATGGTCTTGAGTCAAATTTTGAATTTGGCTTAAACTTTGCCTACTTTAAAAAGCAACGTAGAAATCATGTGCAGATGCTTCCAAGAACTCCGACAACATGATTTCTATTCTTATTTGAGCTTTGTGCAAGATTTGAGCAAAGTTGAAATTTTGACCAAAACCCAAAGGGGGGACCACATGGTCTTGAGTCAAATTTTGAATTTGGCTTAAACTTTGCCTACTTCAAAAAGGAACTTAGAAATCATAAGCAGATGCTTCCAAGAACTCCGACAACATGATTTCTATTCTTATTTGAGCTGTGTGAGAGATTTGAGCAAAGTTGAAATTTTGACCAAAACCCAAAGGGGGGACCACATGGTCTTGAGTCAAATTTTGAATTTGGCTTAAACTTTGTCTATTTCAAAAAGGAACCTAGAAATCATGTGAAGAAGCTTCCAAGAACTCCGACAACATGATTTCTATTCTTATTTGAGCTGTGTGCAAGATTTGAGCAAAGTTGAAATTTTGACCAAAACCCAAAGGGGGGACCACATGGTCTTGAGTCAAATTTTGAATTTGGCTTAAACTTTCCCTACTTCAAAAAGCAACCTAGAAATCATGTGGAGATTTTTCCAAGATTTCCCACAACATGATATCTATTCTTATTTGAGCTGTGTGCAAGATTTGAGCAAAGTTGAAATTTTGACCAAAACCCAAAGGGGGGACCACATGGTCTTGAGTCAAATTTTGAATTTGGCTTAAACTTTGCCTACTTCAAAAAGCAACCTAGAAATCATGTGCAGATGCTTCCAAGAACTCCGACAACATGATTTCTATTCTTATTTGAGCTGTGTGCAAGATTTGAGCAAAGTTGAAATTTTGACCAAAACCCAAAGGGGGGACCACATGGTCTTGAGTCAAATTTTGAATTTGGCTTAAACTTTGCCTACTTCAAAAAGCAACCTACAAATCATGTGCAGATGCTTCCAAGAACTCCGACAACATGATTTCTATTCTTATTTGAGCTGTGTGCAAGATTTGAGCAAAGTTGAAATTTTGACCAAAACCCAAAGGGGGGACCACATGGTCTTGAGTCAAATTTTGAATTTGGCTTAAACTTTGCCTACTTCAAAAAGCAAGCTAGAAATCATGTGCAGATGCTTCCAAGAACTCCGACAACATGATTTCTATTCTTATTTGAGCTGTGTGCAAGATTTGAGCAAAGTTGAAAGTTTGACCAAAACCCAAAGGGGGGACCACATGGTCTTGAGTCAAATTTTGAATTTGGCGTAAACTTTGCCTACTTCAAAAAGCAACCTAGAAATAATGTGCAGATGCTTCCAAGAACTCCAACAACATGATATCTATTCTTATTTGAGCTCTGTGCAACATTTGAGCAAAGTTGAAATTTTGACCAAAACCCAAAGGAGGGACCACATGGTCTTGAGTCAAATTTTGAATTTGGCTTAAACTTTGCCTACTTCAAAAAGCAACTTAGAAATCATGTGCAGATGCTTCCAAGAACTCCGACAACATGATTACTATTCTTATTTGAGCTGTGTGCAAGATTTGAGCAAAGTTGAAATTTTGACCAAAACCCAAAGGGGGGACCACATGGTCTTGAGTCAAATTTTGAATTTGGCTAAACTTTGCCTACTTGAAAAAGGAACCTAGAAATCATGTGAAGAAGCTTCCAAGAACTCCGACAACATGATTTCTATTCTTATTTGAGCTGTGTGCAAGATTTGAGCAAAGTTGAAATTTTGACCAAAACCCAAAGGGGGGACCACATGGTCTTGAGTCAAATTTTGAATTTGGCTTAAACTTTGCCTACTTCAAAAAGCAACTTAGAAATCGTGTGCAGATGCTTCCAAGAACTCCGACAACATGATATCTATTCTTATTTGAGCTGTGTGAGAGATTTGAGCAAAGTTGAAATTTTGACCAAAACCCAAACGGGGGACCACATGGTCTTGAGTCAAATTTTGAATTTGGCTTAAACTTTGCCTACTTCAAAAAGCAACTTAGAAATTGTGTGCAGATGCTTCCAAGAACTCCGACAACATGATTTCTATTCTTATTTGAGCTGTGTGCAAGATTTCAGCAAAGTTGAAATTTTGACCAAAACCCAAAGGGGGGACCACATGGTCTTGAGTCAAATTTTGAATTTGGCTTAAACTTTGCCTACATCAAAAAGCAACCTAGAAATCATGTGGAGATTCTTCCAAGAACTCCAACAACATGATATCTATTCTTATTTGAGCTGTGTGCAAGATTTGAGCAAAGTTGAAATTTTGACCAAAACCCAAAGGGGGGACCACATGGTCTTGAGTCAAATTTTGAATTTGGCTTAAACTTTGCCTACTTCAAAAAGCAACCTAGAAATCATGTGCAGATGCTTCCAAGAACTCCGACAACATGATATCTATTCTTATTTGAGCTGTGTGCAAGATTTGAGCAAAGTTGAAATTTTGACCAAAACCCAAAGCGGGTACCACATGGTCTTGAGTCAAATTTTGAATTTGGCTTAAACTTTGCCTACTTCAAAAAGCAACTTCGAAATCATGTGCAGATGCTTCCAAGAACTCCGAAAACATCATATCTATTCTTATTTGAGCTGAGTGGAAGATTTAAGCAAGTTGAAATTTTGACCAAAACCCAAAGCGGGGACCACATGGTCTTGAGTCAAATTTTGAATTTGGCTTAAACTTTGCCTACTTCAAAAAGCGACCTAGAAATCATGTGCAGATGCTTCCAAGAACTCCGACAACATGATTTCTATTCTTATTTGAGCTGTGTGCAAGATTTGAGCAAAGTTGAAATTTTGACCAAAACCCAAAGGGGGGACCACATGGTCTTGAGTCAAATTTTGAATTTGGCTTAAACTTTGCCTACTTCAAAAAGCAACCTAGAAATCATGTGCAGATTCTTCCAAGATTTCCCACGACATGATTTCTATTCTTATTTGAGCTGTGTGCAAGATTTGAGCAAAGTTGAAATTTTGACCAAAACCCAAAGGGGGGACCACATGGTCTTGAGTGAAATTTTAAATTTGGCTTAAACTTTGCCTACTTCAAAAAGCAACTTAGAAATCGTTTGCAGATGCTTCCAAGAACTCCGACAACATGATATCTATTCTTATTTGAGCTGTGTCAGAGATTTGAACAAAGTTGAAATTTTGACGAAAACCCAAAGGGGGGACCACATGGTCTTGAGTCAAATTTTGAATTTGGCTTAAACTTTGCCTACTTGAAAAAGCAACTTAGAAATCATGTGCAGATGCTTCCAAGAACTCCGACAACATGATATCTATTCTTATTTGAGCTGTGTGCAAGATTTGAGCAAAGTTGAAATTTTGACCAAAACCCAAAGGGGGGACCACATGGTCTTGAGTCAAATTTTGAATTTGGCTTAAACTTTGCCTACTTCAAAAAGGAACTTAGAAATCATGTGCAGATGCTTCCAAGAACTCCGACAACATGATTTCTATTCTTATTTGAGCTGTGTGAGAGATTTGAGCAAAGTTGAAATTTTGACCAAAACCCAAAGGGGGGACCACATGGTCTTGAGTCAAATTTTGAATTTGGCTTAAACTTTGTCTATTTCAAAAAGGAACCTAGAAATCATGTGAAGAAGCTTCCAAGAACTCCGACAACATGATTCCTATTCTTATTTGAGCTGTGTGCAAGATTTGAGCAAAGTTGAAATTTTGACCAAAACCCAAAGGGGGGACCACATGGTCTTGAGTCAAATTTTGAATTTGGCTTAAACTTTGCCTACTTCAAAAAGCAACTTAGAAATCGTGTGCAGATGCTTCCAAGAACTCCGACAACATGATTTCTATTCTTATTTGAGCTGTGTGAGAGATTTGAGCAAAGTTGAAATTTTGACTAAAACCCAAACGGGGGACCACATGGTCTTGAGTCAAATTTTGAATTTGGCTTAAACTTTGCCTACTTCAAAAAGCAACTTAGAAATTGTGTGCAGATGCTTCCAGGAACTCCGACAACATGATTTCTATTCTTATTTGAGCTGTGTGCAAGATTTGAGCAAAGTTGAAATTTTGACCAAAACCCAAAGGGGGGACCACATGGTCTTGAGTCAAATTTTGAATTTGGCTTAAACTTTGCCTACTTCAAAAAGCGACCTAGAAATCATGTGCAGATGCTTCCAAGAACTCCGACAACATGATTTCTATTCTTATTTGAGCTGTGTGCAAGATTTGAGCAAACTTGAAATTTTGACCAAAACCCAAAGGGGGGACCACATGGTCTTGAGTCAAATTTTGAATTTGGCTTAAACTTTGCCTACTTCAAAAAGCAACTTAGAAATCATGTGCAGATGCTTCCAAGAACTCCGACAACATGATTTCTATTCTTATTTGAGCTGTGTGCAAGATTTGAGCAAAGTTGAAATTTTGACTAAAACCCAAAGGGGGGACCACATGGTCTTGAGTCAAATTTTGAATTTGGCTTAAACTTTGCCTACTTCAAAAAGCAACCTAGAAATCATGTGCAGATGCTTCCAAGAACTCCGACAACATGATTTCTATTCTTATTTGAGCTGTGTGCAAGATTTGAGCAAAGTTGAAATTTTGACCAAAACCCAAAGGGGGGACCACATGGTCTTGAGTCAAATTTTGAATTTGGCTTAAACTTTGCCTACTTCAAAAAGCAACTTAGAAATCGTGTGCAGATGCTTCCAAGAACTCCGACAACATGATTTCTATTCTTATTTGAGCTGTGTGCAAGATTTGAGCAAAGTTGAAATTTTGACCAAAACCCAAAGGGGGGACCACATGGTCTTGAGTCAAATTTTGAATTTGGCTTAAACTTTGCCTACATCAAAAAGCAACCTAGAAATCATGTGGAGATTCTTCCAAGAACTCCAACAACATGATATCTATTCTTATTTGAGCTGTGTGCAAGATTTGAGCAAAGTTGAAATTTTGACCAAAACCCAAAGGGGGGACCACATGGTCTTGAGTCAAATTTTGAATTTGGCTTAAACTTTGCCTACTTCAAAAAGCAACTTAGAAATCATGTGCAGATGCTTCCAAGAACTCCGACAACACGATTTCTATTCTTATTTGAGCTGTGTGAGAGATTTGAGCAAGGTTGAAATTTTGACCAAAACCCAAAGGGGGGACCACATGGTCTTGAGTCAAATTTTGAATTTGGCTTAAACTTTGTCTATTTCAAAAAGGAACCTAGAAATCATGTGAAGAAGCTTCCAAGAACTCCGACAACATGATTTCTATTCTTATTTGAGCTGTGTGCAAGATTTGAGCAAAGTTGAAATTTTGACCAAAACCCAAAGGGGGGACCACATGGTCTTGAGTCAAATTTTGAATTTGGCTTAAACTTTGCCTACTTCAAAAAGCAACCTAGAAATCATGTGCAGATTCTTCCAAGATTTCCCACGACATGATTTCTATTCTTATTTGAGCTGTGTGCAAGATTTGAGCAAAGTTGAAATTTTGACCAAAACCCAAAGGGGGGACCACATGGTCTTGAGTCAAATTTTGAATTTGGCTTAAACTTTGCCTACTTCAAAAAGCAACTTAGAAATCGTGTGCAGATGCTTCCAAGAACTCCGACAACATGATATCTATTCTTATTTGAGCTGTGTCAGAGATTTGAACAAAGTTGAAATTTTGACGAAAACCCAAAGCGGGGACCACATGGTCTTGAGTCAAATTTTGAATTTGGCTTAAACTTTGCCTACTTTAAAAAGCAACTTAGAAATCATGTGCAGATGCTTCCAAGAACTCTGACAACATGATATCTATTCTCATTTGAGCTGTGTGCAAGATTTGAGCAAAGTTAAAATTTTGACCAAAACCCAAAGGGGGGACCACATGGTCTTGAGTCAAATTTTGAATTTGGCTTAAACTTTGCCTACTTCAAAAAGCAACTTAGAAATCATGTGCAGATGCTTCCAAGAACTCCGACAACATGATATCTATTCTTATTTGAGCTGTGTGCAAGATTTGAGCAAAGTTGAAATTTTGACCAAAACCCAAAGGGGGGACCACATGGTCTTGAGTCAAATTTTGAATTTGGCTTAAACTTTGTCTCTTTCAAAAAGGAACCTAGAAATTATGTGAAGAAGCTTCCCAGAACTCCGACAACATGATTTCTATTCTTATTTGAGCTGTGTGCAAGATTTGAGCAAAGTTGAAATTTTGACCAAAACCCAAAGGGGGGACCACATGGTCTTGAGTCAAATTTTGAATTTGGCTTAAACTTTGCCTACTTCAAAAAGGAACTTAGAAATCATGTGCAGATGCTTCCAAGAACTCCGACAACATGATTTCTATTCTTATTTGAGCTGTTTGCAAGATTTGAGCAAAGTTGAAATTTTGACCAAAACCCAAAGCGGGGACCACATGGTCTTGAGTCAAATTTTGAATTTGGCTTAAACTTTGCCTACTTCAAAAAGCAACTTAGAAATCGTGTGCAGATGCTTCCAAGAACTCCGACAACATGATTTCTATTCTTATTTGAGCTGTCTGAGAGATTTGAGCAAAGTTGAAATTTTGACCAAAACCCAAAGGGGGGACCACATGGTCTTGAGTCAAATTTTGAATTTGGCTTAAACTTTGCCTACTTCAAAAAAGAACCTAGAAATCATGTGCAGAAGCTTCCACGAACTCCGACAACATGATTTCTATTCTTATTTGAGCTGTTTGCAAGATTTGAGCAAAGTTGAAATTTTGACCAAAACCCAAAGCGGGGACCACATGGTCTTCAGTCAAATTTTGAATTTCGCTTAAACTTTGCCTACTTCAAAAAGCAACCTAGAAATCATGTGCAGATGCTTCCAAGAACTCCGACAACATGATTTCTATTCTTATTTGAGCTGTGTGCAAGATTTGAGCAAAGTTGAAATTTTGACCAAAACCCAAAGGGGGGACCACATGGCCTTGAGTCAAATTTTGAATTTGGCTTAAACTTTGCCTACTTTAAAAAGGAACCTAGAAATCATGTGAAGAAGCTTCCAAGAACTCCGACAACATGATTTCTATTCTTATTTGAGCTGTGTGCAAGATTTGAGCAAAGTTGAAATTTTGACCAAAACCCAAAGGGGGGACCACATGGTCTTGAGTCAAATTTTGAATTTGGCTTAAACTTTGCCTACTTCAAAAAGCAACTTAGAAATCGTGTGCAGATGCTTCCAAGAACTCCGACAACATGATATCTATTCTTATTTGAGCTGTGTGCAAGATTTGAGCAAAGTTGAAATTTTGACGAAAACCCAAAGGGGGGACCACATGGTCTTGAGTCAAATTTTGAATTTGGCTTAAACTTTGCCTACTTCAAAAAGCAACTTAGAAATCATGTGCAGATGCTTCCAAGAACTCCGACAACATGATTTCTATTCTTATTTGAGCTGTGTGCAAGATTTGAGCAAAGTTGAAATTTTGACTAAAACCCAAAGGGGGGACCACATGGTCTTGAGTCAAATTTTGAATTTGGCTTAAACTTTGCCTACTTCAAAAAGCAACCTAGAAATCATGTGCAGATGCTTCCAAGAACTCCGACAACATGATTTCTATTCTTATTTGAGCTGTGTGCAAGATTTGAGCAAAGTTGAAATTTTGACCAAAACCCAAAGGGGGGACCACATGGTCTTGAGTCAAATTTTGAATTTGGCTTAAACTTTGCCTACTTCAAAAAGCAACTTAGAAATCGTGTGCAGATGCTTCCAAGAACTCCGACAACATGATTTCTATTCTTATTTGAGCTGTGTGCAAGATTTGAGCAAAGTTGAAATTTTGACCAAAACCCAAAGGGGGGACCACATGGTCTTGAGTCAAATTTTGAATTTGGGTTAAACTTTGCCTACTTCAAAAAAGAACCTAGAAATCATGCGCAGAAGCTTCCACGAACTCCGACAACATGATTTCTATTCTTATTTGAGCTGTTTGCAAGATTTGAGCAAAGTTGAAATTTTGACCAAAACCCAAAGCGGGGACCACATGGTCTTGAGTCAAATTTTGAATTTGGCTTAAACTTTGCCTAGTTCAAAAAGCAACCTAGAAATGATGTGCAGATGCTTCCAAGAACTCCGACAACATGATTTCTATTCTTATTTGAGCTGTGTGCAAGATTTGAGCAAAGTTGAAATTTTGACCAAAACCCAAAGGGGGGACCACATGGTCTTGAGTCAAATTTTGAATTTGGCTTAAACTTTGCCTACTTCAAAAAGCAACTTAGAAATCATGTGCAGATGCTTCCAAGAACTTTGACAACATGATATCTATTCTTATTTGAGCTGTGTGCAAGATTTGAGCAAAGTTGAAATTTTGACTAAAACCCAAAGGGGGGACCACATGGTCTTGAGTCAAATTTTGAATTTGGCTTAAACTTTGCCTACTTCAAAAAGCAACCTAGAAATCATGTGCAGATGCTTCCAAGAACTCCGACAACATGATTTCTATTCTTATTTGAGCTGTGTGCAAGATTTGAGCAAAGTTGAAATTTTGACCAAAACCCAAAGGGGGGACCACATGGTCTTGAGTCAAATTTTGAATTTGGCTTAAACTTTGCCTACTTAAAAAAGCAACTTAGAAATCGTGTGCAGATGCTTCCAAGAACTCCGACAACATGATTTCTATTCTTATTTGAGCTGTGTGCAAGATTTGAGCAAAGTTGAAATTTTGACCAAAACCCAAAGGGGGGACCACATGGTCTTGAGTCAAATTTTGAATTTGGCTTAAACTTTGCCTACTTGAAAAAGGAACCTAGAAATCATGTGAAGAAGCTTCCAAGAACTCCGACAACATGATTTCTATTCTTATTTGAGCTGTGTGCAAGATTTGAGCAAAGTTGAAATTTTGACCAAAACCCAAAGGGGGGACCACATGGTCTTGAGTCAAATTTTGAATTTGGCTTAAACTTTGCCTACTTCAAAAAGCAACTTAGAAATCATGTGCAGATGCTTCCAAGAACTCCGACAACACGATTTCTATTCTTATTTGAGCTGTGTGAGAGATTTGAGCAAAGTTGAAATTTTGACCAAAACCCAAAGGGGGGACCACATGGTCTTGAGTCAAATTTTGAATTTGGCTTAAACTTTGTCTATTTCAAAAAGGAACCTAGAAATCATGTGAAGAAGCTTCCAAGAACTCCGACAACATGATTTCTATTCTCATTTGAGCTGTGTGCAAGATTTGAGCAAAGTTGAAATTTTGACCAAAACCCAAAGGGGGGACCACATGGTCTTGAGTCAAATTTTGAATTTGGCTTAAACTTTGCCTACTTCAAAAAGCAACTTAGAAATTGTGTGCAGATGCTTCCAAGAACTCCGACAACATGATTTCTATTCTTATTTGAGCTGTTTGCAAGATTTGAGCAAAGTTGAAATTTTGACCAAAACCCAAAGCAGGGACCACATGGTTTTGAGTCAAATTTTGAATTTGGCTTAAACTTTGCCTACTTCAAAAAGCAACTTAGAAATCGTGTGCAGATGCTTCCAAGAACTCCGACAACATGATTTCTATTCTTATTTGAGCTGTCTGAGAGATTTGAGCAAAGTTGAAATTTTGACCAAAACCCAAAGGGGGGACCACATGGTCTTGAGTCAAATTTTGAATTTGGCTTAAACTTTGCCTACTTCAAAAAAGAACCTAGAAATCATGTGCAGAAGCTTCCACGAACTCCGACAACATGATTTCTATTCTTATTTGAGCTGTTTGCAAGATTTGAGCAAAGTTGAAATTTTGACCAAAACCCAAAGCGGGGACCATATGGTCTTGAGTCAAATTTTGAATTTGGCTTAAACTTTGCCTACTTCAAAAAGCAACCTAGAAATCATGTGCAGATGCTTCCAAGAACTCCGACAACATGATTTCTATTCTTATTTGAGCTGTGTGCAAGATTTGAGCAAAGTTGAAATTTTGACCAAAACCCAAAGGGGGGACCACATGGCCTTGAGTCAAATTTTGAATTTGGCTTAAACTTTGCCTACTTTAAAAAGGAACCTAGAAATCATGTGAAGAAGCTTCCAAGAACTCCGACAACATGATTTCCTTTCTTATTTGAGCTGTGTGCAAGATTTGAGCAAAGTTGAAATTTTGACCAAAACCCAAAGGGGGGACCACATGGTCTTGAGTCAAATTTTGAATTTGGCTTAAACTTTGCCTACTTCAAAAAGCAACTTAGAAATCATGTGCAGATGCTTCCAAGAACTCCGACAACACGATTTCTATTCTTATTTGAGCTGTGTGAGAGATTTGAGCAAAGTTGAAATTTTGACCAAAACCCAAAGGGGGGACCACATGGTCTTGAGTCAAATTTTGAATTTGGCTTAAACTTTGTCTCTTTCAAAAAGGAACCTAGAAATCATGTGAAGAAGCTTCCAAGAACTCCGACAACATGATTTCTATTCTTATTTGAGCTGTGTGGAAGATTTGAGCAAAGTTGAAAGTTTGACTAAAACCCAAAGGGGGGACCACATGGTCTTGAGTCAAATTTTGAATTTGGCTTAAACTTTGCCTACTTCAAAAAGCAACTTAGAAATCGTGTGCAGATGCTTCCAAGAACTCCGACAACATGATTTCTATTCTTATTTGAGCTGTGTGCAAGATGTGAGCAAAGTTGAAATTTTGACCAAAACCCAAAGGGGGGACCACATGGTCTTGAGTCAAATTTTGAATTTGGCTTAAACTTTGCCTACTTCAAAAAGCAACTTAGAAATCGTGTGCAGATGCTTCCAAGAACTCCGACAACATGATTTCTATTCTTATTTGAGCTGTGTGCAAGATTTGAGCAAAGTTGAAATTTTGACCAAAACCCAAAGGGGGGACCACATGGTCTTGAGTCAAATTTTGAATTTGGCTTAAACTTTGCCTACTTTAAAAAGCAACCTAGAAATCATGTGCAGATGCTTCCAAGAACTCCGACAACATGATTTCTATTCTTATTTGAGCTGTGTGCAAGATTTGAGCAAAGTTGAAATTTTGACCAAAACCCAAAGGGGGGACCACATGGCCTTGAGTCAAATTTTGAATTTGGCTTAAACTTTGCCTACTTTAAAAAGGAACCTAGAAATCATGTGAAGAAGCTTCCAAGAACTCCGACAACATGATTTCTATTCTTATTTGAGCTGTGTGCAAGATTTGAGCAAAGTTGAAATTTTGACCAAAACCCAAAGGGGGGACCACATGGTCCTGAGTCAAATTTTGAATTTGGCTTAAACTTTGCCTACTTCAAAAAGCAACTTAGAAATCGTGTGCAGATGCTTCCAAGAACTCCGACAACATGATATCTATTCTTATTTGAGCTGTGTGCAAGATTTAAGCAAAGTTGAAATTTTGACGAAAACCCAAAGGGGGGACCACATGGTCTTGAGTCAAATTTTGAATTTGGCTTAAACTTTGCCTACTTCAAAAAGCAACTTAGAAATCATGTGCAGATGCTTCCAAGAACTCCGACAACATGATTTCTATTCTTATTTGAGCTGTGTGCAAGATTTGAGCAAAGTTGAAATTTTGACCAAAACCCAAAGGGGGGACCACATGGTCTTGAGTCAAATTTTGAATTTGGCTTAAACTTTGCCTACTTCAAAAAGCAACTTAGAAATCATGTGCAGATGCTTCCAAGAACTCCGACAACATGATTTCTATTCTTATTTGAGCTGTGTGCAAGATTTGAGCAAAGTTGAAATTTTGACCAAAACCCAAAGGGGGGACCACATGGTTTTGAGTCAAATTTTGAATTTGGCTTAAACTTTGCCTACTTCAAAAAGCAACTTAGAAATCATGTGCAGATGCTTCCAAGAACTCCGACAACACGATTTCTATTCTTATTTGAGCTGTGTGAGAGATTTGAGCAAAGTTGAAATTTTGACCAAAACCCAAAGGGGGGACCACATGGTCTTGAGTCAAATTTTGAATTTGGCTTAAACTTTGTCTCTTTCAAAAAGGAACCTAGAAATCATGTGAAGAAGCTTCCAAGAACTCCGACAACATGATTTCTATTCTTATTTGAGCTGTGTGGAAGATTTGAGCAAAGTTGAAAGTTTGACTAAAACCCAAAGGGGGGACCACATGGTCTTGAGTCAAATTTTGAATTTGGCTTAAACTTTGCCTACTTCAAAAAGCAACTTAGAAATCGTGTGCAGATGCTTCCAAAAACTCCGACAACATGATTTCTATTCTTATTTGAGCTGTGTGCAAGATTTGAGCAAAGTTGAAATTTTGACCAAAACCCAAAGGGGGGACCACATGGTCTTGAGTCAAATTTTGAATTTGGCTTAAACTTTGCCTACTTCAAAAAGCAACCTAGAAATCATGTGCAGATGCTTCCAAGAACTCCGACAACATGATATTTATTCTTATTTCAGCTGTGTGCAAGATTTGAGCAAAGTTGAAATTTTGACGAAAACCCAAAGGGGGGACCACATGGTCTTGAGTCAAATTTTGAATTTGGCTTAAACTTTGCCTACTTCAAAAAGCAACTTAGAAATCGTGTGCAGATGCTTCCAAGAACTCCGACAACATGATTTCTATTCTTATTTGAGCTGTGTGCAACATTTGAGCAAAGTTGAAATTTTGACCAAAACCCAAAGGGGGGACCACATGGTCTTGAGTCAAATTTTGAATTTGGCTTAAACTTTGCCTACTTTAAAAAGGAACCTAGAAATCATGTGAAGAAGCTTCCAAGAACTCCGACAACATGATTTCTATTCTTATTTGAGCTGTGTGCAAGATTTGCGCAAAGTTGAAATTTTGACCAAAACCCAAAGGGGGGACCACATGGTCTTGAGTCAAATTTTGAATTTGGCTTAAACTTTGCCTACTTCAAAAAGCAACTTAGAAATCATCTGCAGATGCTTCCAAGAACTCCGACAACATGATATCTATTCTTATTTGAGCTGTGTGCAAGATTTGAGCAAAGTTGAAATTTTGACAGAAACCCAAAGGGGGGACCACATGGTCTTGAGTCAAATTTTGAATTTGGCTTAAACTTTGCCTACTTAAAAAAGCAACTTAGAAATCATGTGCAGATGCTTCCAAGAACTCCGACAACATGATATCTATTCTTATTTGAGCTGTGTGCAAGATTTGAGCAAAGTTGAAATTTTGGCCAAAACCCAAAGGGGGGACCACATGGTCTTGAGTCAAATTTTGAATTTGGCTTAAACTTTCCCTACTTCAAAAAGGAACTTAGAAATCATAAGCAGATGCTTCCAAGAACTCCGACAACATGATTTCTATTCTTATTTGAGCTGTGTGAGAGATTTGAGCAAAGTTGAAATTTTGACCAAAACCCAAAGGGGGGACCACATGGTCTTGAGTCAAATTTTGAATTTGGCTTAAACTTTGTCTATTTCAAAAAGGAACCTAGAAATCATGTGAAGAAGCTTCCAAGAACTCCGACAACATGATTTCTATTCTTATTTGAGCTGTGTGCAAGATTTGAGCAAAGTTGAAATTTTGACCAAAACCCAAAGGGGGGACCACATGGTCTTGAGTCAAATTTTGAATTTGGCTTAAACTTTGCCTACTTCAAAAAGCAACTTAGAAATCGTGTGCAGATGCTTCCAAGAACTCCGACAACATGATTTCTATTCTTATTTGAGCTGTGTGAGAGATTTGAGCAAAGTTGAAATTTTGACCAAAACCCAAACGGGGGACCACATGGTCTTGAGTCAAATTTTGAATTTGGCTTAAACTTTGCCTACTTCAAAAAGCAACTTACAAATTGTGTGCAGATGCTTCCAAGAACTCCAACAACATGATATCTATTCTTATTTGAGCTGTGTGCAAGATTTGAGCAAAGTTGAAATTTTGACCAAAACCCAAAGGGGGGACCACATGGTCTTGAGTCAAATTTTGAATTTGGCTTAAACTTTGCCTACTTCAAAAAGCAACCTAGAAATCATGTGCAGATGCTTCCAAGAACTCCGACAACATGATATCTATTCTTATTTGAGCTGTGTGCAAGATTTGAGCAAAGTTGAAATTTTGACCAAAACCCAAAGCGGGTACCACATGGTCTTGAGTCAAATTTTGAATTTGGCTTAAACTTTTCCTACTTCAAAAAGCAACCTAGAAATCATGTGCAGATGCTTCCAAGAACTCCGAAAACATGATATCTATTCTTATTTGAGCTGAGTGGAAGATTTAAGCAAGTTGAAATTTTGACCAAAACCCAAAGCGGGGACCACATGGTCTTGAGTCAAATTTTGAATTTGGCTTAAACTTTGCCTACTTGAAAAAGCGACCTAGAAATCATGTGCAGATGCTTCCAAGAACTCCGACAACATGATTTCTATTCTTATTTGAGCTGTGTGCAAGATTTGAGCAAAGTTGAAATTTTGACTAAAACCCAAAGGGGGGACCACATGGTCTTGAGTGAAATTTTGAATTTGGCTTAAACTTTGCCTACTTCAAAAAGCAACCTAGAAATCATGTGCAGATGCTTCCAAGAACTCCGACAACATGATTTCTATTCTTATTTTAGCTATGTGCAAGATTTGAGCAAAGTTGAAATTTTGACCAAAACCCAAAGGGGGGACCACATGGTCTTGAGTCAAATTTTGAATTTGGCTTAAACTTTGCCTACTTTAAAAAGCAACGTAGAAATCATGTGCAGATGCTTCCAAGAACTCCGACAACATGATTTCTATTCTTATTTGAGCTTTGTGCAAGATTTGAGCAAAGTTGAAATTTTGACCAAAACCCAAAGGGGGGACCACATGGTCTTGAGTCAAATTTTGAATTTGGCTTAAACTTTGCCTACTTCAAAAAGCAACCTAGAAATCATGTGCAGATTCTTCCAAGATTTCCCACGACATGATTTCTATTCTTATTTGAGCTGTGTGCAAGATTTGAGCAAAGTTGAAATTTTGACCAAAACCCAAAGGGGGGACCACATGGTCTTGAGTCAAATTTTGAATTTGGCTTAAACTTTGCCTACTTCAAAAAGCAACTTCGAAATCGTGTGCAGATGCTTCCAAGAACTCCGACAACATAATTTCTATTCTTATTTGAGCTGTGTCAGAGATTTGAACAAAGTTGAAATTTTGACGAAAATCCAAAGGGGGGACCACATGGTCTTGAGTCAAATTTTGAATTTGGCTTAAACTTTGCCTACTTTAAAAAGCAACTTAGAAATCATGTGCAGATGCTTCCAAGAACTCCGACAACATGATATCTATTCTTATTTGAGCTGTGTGCAAGATTTGAGCAAAGTTGAAATTTTGACCAAAACCCAAAGGGGGGACCACATGGTCTTGAGTCAAATTTTGAATTTGGCTTAAACTTTGCCTACTTCAAAAAGGAACTTAGAAATCATGTGCAGATGCTTCCAAGAACTCCGACAACATGATTTTTATTCTTATTGGAGCTGTGTGAGAGATTTGAGCAAAGTTGAAATTTTGACCAAAACCCAAACGGGGGACCACATGGTCTTGAGTCAAATTTTGAATTTGGCTTAAACTTTGTCTATTTCAAAAAGGAACCTAGAAATCATGTGAAGAAGCTTCCAAGAACTCCGACAACATGATTTCTATTCTTATTTGAGCTGTGTGCAAGATTTGAGCAAAGTTGAAATTTTGACCAAAACCCAAAGCGGGTACCACATGGTCTTGCGTCAAATTTTGAATTTGGCTTAAACTTTTCCTACTTCAAAAAGCAACTTCGAAATCATGTGCAGATGCTTCCAAGAACTCCGAAAACATGATATCTATTCTTATTTGAGCTGAGTGGAAGATTTGAGCAAGTTGAAATTTTGACCAAAACCCAAAGCGGGGACCACATGGTCTTGAGTCAAATTTTGAATTTGGCTTAAACTTTGCCTACTTCAAAAAGCGACCTAGAAATCATGTGCAGATGCTTCCAAGAACTCCGACAACATGATTTCTATTCTTATTTGAGCTGTGTGCAAGAGTTGAGCAAACTTGAAATTTTGACCAAAACCCAAAGGGGGGACCACATGGTCTTGAGTCAAATTTTGAATTTGGCTTAAACTTTGCCTACTTAAAAAAGCAACCTAGAAATCATGTGCAGATGCTTCCAAGAACTCCGACAACATGATTTCTATTCTTATTTGAGCTGTGTGCAAGATTTGAGCAAAGTTGAAATTTTGACCAAAACCCAAAGGGGGGACCACATGGTCTTGAGTCAAATTTTGAATTTGGCTTAAACTTTGCCTACTTCAAAAAGCAACCTAGAAATCATGTGCAGATTCTTCCAAGATTTCCCACGACATGATTTCTATTCTTATTTGAGCTGTGTGAGAGATTTGAGCAAAGTTGAAATTTTGACCAAAACCCAAAGGGGGGACCACATGGTCTTGAGTGAAATTTTAAATTTGGCTTAAACTTTGCCTACTTCAAAAAGCAACTTAGAAATCGTTTGCAGATGCTTCCAAGAACTCCGACAACATGATATCTATTCTTATTTGAGCTGTGTCAGAGATTTGAACAAAGTTGAAATTTGGACGAAAACCCAAAGGGGGGACCACATGGTCTTGAGTCAAATTTTGAATTTGGCTTAAACTTTGCCTACTTGAAAAAGCAACTTAGAAATCATGTGCAGATGCTTCCAAGAACTCCGACAACATGATATCTATTCTTATTTGAGCTGTGTGCAAGATTTGAGCAAAGTTGAAATTTTGACCAAAACCCAAAGGGGGGACCACATGGTCTTGAGTCAAATTTTGAATTTGGCTTAAACTTTGCCTACTTCAAAAAGGAACTTAGAAATCATGTGCAGATGCTTCCAAGAACTCCGACAACATGATTTCTATTCTTATTTGAGCTGTGTGAGAGATTTGAGCAAAGTTGAAATTTTGACCAAAACCCAAAGGGGGGACCACATAATCTTGAGTCAAATTTTGAATTTGGCTTAAACTTTGTCTATTTCAAAAAGGAACCTAGAAATCATGTGAAGAAGCTTCCAAGAACTCCGACAACATGATTCCTATTCTTATTTGAGCTGTGTGCAAGATTTGAGCAAAGTTGAAATTTTGACCAAAACCCAAAGGGGGGACCACATGGTCTTGAGTCAAATTTTGAATTTGGCTTAAACTTTGCCTACTTCAAAAAGCAACTTAGAAATCGTGTGCAGATGCTTCCAAGAACTCCGACAACATGATTTCTATTCTTATTTGAGCTGTGTGAGAGATTTGAGCAAAGTTGAAATTTTGACTAAAACCCAAACGGGGGACCACATGGTCTTGAGTCAAATTTTGAATTTGGCTTAAACTTTGCCTACTTCAAAAAGCAACTTAGAAATTGTGTGCAGATGCTTCCAGGAACTCCGACAACATGATTTCTATTCTTATTTGAGCTGTGTGCAAGATTTGAGCAAAGTTGAAATTTTGACCAAAACCCAAAGGGGGGACCACATGGTCTTGAGTCAAATTTTGAATTTGGCTTAAACTTTGCCTACTTCAAAAAGCGACCTAGAAATCATGTGCAGATGCTTCCAAGAACTCCGACAACATGATTTCTATTCTTATTTGAGCTGTGTGCAAGATTTGAGCAAACTTGAAATTTTGACCAAAACCCAAAGGGGGGACCACATGGTCTTGAGTCAAATTTTGAATTTGGCTTAAACTTTGCCTACTTCAAAAAGCAACTTAGAAATCATGTGCAGATGCTTCCAAGAACTCCGACAACATGATTTCTATTCTTATTTGAGCTGTGTGCAAGATTTGAGCAAAGTTGAAATTTTGACTAAAACCCAAAGGGGGGACCACATGGTCTTGAGTCAAATTTTGAATTTGGCTTAAACTCTGCCTACTTCAAAAAGCAACCTAGAAATCATGTGCAGATGCTTCCAAGAACTCCGACAACATGATTTCTATTCTTATTTGAGCTGTGTGCAAGATTTGAGCAAAGTTGAAATTTTGACCAAAACCCAAAGGGGGGACCACATGGTCTTGAGTCAAATTTTGAATTTGGCTTAAACTTTGCCTACTTCAAAAAGCAACTTAGAAATCGTGTGCAGATGCTTCCAAGAACTCCGACAACATGATTTCTATTCTTATTTGAGCTGTGTGCAAGATTTGAGCAAACTTGAAATTTTGACCAAAACCCAAAGGGGGGACCACATGGTCTTGAGTCAAATTTTGAATTTGGCTTAAACTTTGCCTACATCAAAAAGCAACCTAGAAATCATGTGGAGATTCTTCCAAGAACTCCAACAACATGATATCTATTCTTATTTGAGCTGTGTGCAAGATTTGAGCAAAGTTGAAATTTTGACCAAAACCCAAAGGGGGGACCACATGGTCTTGAGTCAAATTTTGAATTTGGCTTAAACTTTGCCTACTTCAAAAAGCAACCTAGAAATCATGTGCAGATTCTTCCAAGATTTCCCACGACATGATTTCTATTCTTATTTGAGCTGTGTGCAAGATTTGAGCAAAGTTGAAATTTTGACCAAAACCCAAAGGGGGGACCACATGGTCTTGAGTCAAATTTTGAATTTGGCTTAAACTTTGCCTACTTCAAAAAGCAACTTAGAAATCGTGTGCAGATGCTTCCAAGAACTCCGACAACATGATATCTATTCTTATTTGATATGTGTGCAAGATTTGAGCAAAGTTGAAATTTTGACCAAAACCCAAAGGGGGGACCACATGGTCTTGAGTCAAATTTTGAATTTGGCTTAAACTTTGCCTACTTCAAAAAGCAACTTAGAAATCATGTGCAGATGCTTCCAAGAACTCCGACAACATGATTTCTATTCTTATTTGAGCTGTGTGCAAGATTTGAGCAAAGTTGAAATTTTGACCAAAACCCAAAGGGGGGACCACATGGTCTTGAGTCAAATTTTGAATTTGGCTTAAACTTTGCCTACTTCAAAAAGCAACTTAGAAATCATGTGCAGATGCTTCCAAGAACTCCGACAACACGATTTCTATTCTTATTTGATCTGTGTGAGAGATTTGAGCAAAGTTGAAATTTTCACCAAAACCCAAAGGGGGGACCACATGGTCTTGAGTCAAATTTTGAATTTGGCTTAAACTTTGTCTCTTTCAAAAAGGAACCTAGAAATCATGTGAAGAAGCTTCCAAGAACTCCGACAACATGATTTCTATTCTTATTTGAGCTGTGTGCAAGATTTGAGCAAAGTTGAAATTTTGACTAAAACCCAAAGGGGGGACCACATGGTCTTGAGTCAAATTTTGAATTTGGCTTAAACTTTGCCTACTTCAAAAAGCAACTTAGAAATCGTGTGCAGATGCTTCCAAGAACTCCGACAACATGATATCTATTCTTATTTGATATGTGTGCAAGATTTGAGCAAAGTTGAAATTTTGACCAAAACCCAAAGGGGGGACCACATGGTCTTGAGTCAAATTTTGAATTTGGCTTAAACTTTGCCTACTTCAAAAAGCAACTTAGAAATCATGTGCAGATGCTTCCAAGAACTCCGACAACATGATTTCTATTCTTATTTGAGCTGTGTGCAAGATTTGAGCAAAGTTGAAATTTTGACCAAAACCCAAAGGGGGGACCACATGGTCTTGAGTCAAATTTTGAATTTGGCTTAAACTTTGCCTACTTCAAAAAGCAACTTAGAAATCATGTGCAGATGCTTCCAAGAACTCCGACAACACGATTTCTATTCTTATTTGATCTGTGTGAGAGATTTGAGCAAAGTTGAAATTTTCACCAAAACCCAAAGGGGGGACCACATGGTCTTGAGTCAAATTTTGAATTTGGCTTAAACTTTGTCTCTTTCAAAAAGGAACCTAGAAATCATGTGAAGAAGCTTCCAAGAACTCCGACAACATGATTTCTATTCTTATTTGAGCTGTGTGCAAGATTTGAGCAAAGTTGAAATTTTGACTAAAACCCAAAGGGGGGACCACATGGTCTTGAGTCAAATTTTGAATTTGGCTTAAACTTTGCCTACTTCAAAAAGCAACTTAGAAAACATGTGCAGATGCTTCCAAGAACTCCGACAACATGATTTCTATTCTTATTTGAGCTGTGTGCAAGATTTGAGCAAAGTTGAAATTTTGACCAAAACCCAAAGGGGGGACCACATGGTCTTGAGTCAAATTTTGAATTTGGCTTAAACTTTGCCTACTTTAAAAAGGAACCTAGAAATCATGTGAAGAAGCTTCCAAGAACTCCGACAACATGATTTCTATTCTTATTTGAGCTGTGTGCAAGATTTGAGCAAAGTTGAAATTTTGACCAAAACCCAAAGGGGGGACCACATGGTCTTGAGTCAAATTTTGAATTTGGCTTAAACTTTGCCTACTTCAAAAAGCAACTTAGAAATCATGTGCAGATGCTTCCAAGAACTCCGACAACATGATTACTATTCTTATTTGAGCTGTGTGCAAGATTTGAGCAAAGTTGAAATTTTGACCAAAACCCAAAGGGGGGACCACATGGTCTTGAGTCAAATTTTGAATTTGGCTAAACTTTGCCTACTTGAAAAAGGAACCTAGAAATCATGTGAAGAAGCTTCCAAGAACTCCGACAACATGATTTCTATTCTTATTTGAGCTGTGTGCAAGATTTGAGCAAAGTTGAAATTTTGACCAAAACCCAAAGGGGGGACCACATGGTCTTGAGTCAAATTTTGAATTTGGCTTAAACTTTGCCTACTTCAAAAAGCAACTTAGAAATCATGTGCAGATGCTTCCAAGAACTCCAACAACACGATTTCTATTCTTATTTGAGCTGTGTGAGAGATTTGAGCAAAGTTGAAATTTTGACCAAAACCCAAAGGGGGGACCACATGGTCTTGAGTCAAATTTTGAATTTGGCTTAAACTTTGTCTATTTCAAAAAGGAACCTAGAAATCATGTGAAGAAGCTTCCAAGAACTCCGACAACATGATTTCTATTCTTATTTGAGCTGTGTGCAAGATTTGAGCAAAGTTGAAATTTTGACCAAAACCCAAAGGGGGGACCACATGGTCTTGAGTCAAATTTTGAATTTGGCTTAAACTTTGCCTACTTCAAAAAGCAACTTAGAAATTGTGTGCAGATGCTTCCAAGAACTCCGACAACATGATTTTTATTCTTATTTGAGCTGTTTGCAAGATTTGAGCAAAGTTGAAATTTTGACCAAAACCCAAAGCAGGGACCACATGGTTTTGAGTCAAATTTTGAATTTGGCTTAAGCTTTGCCTACTTCAAAAAGCAACTTAGAAATCGTGTGCAGATGCTTCCAAGAACTCCGACAACATGATTTCTATTCTTATTTGAGCTGTCTGAGAGATTTGAGCAAAGTTGAAATTTTGACCAAAACCCAAAGGGGGGACCACATGGTCTTGAGTCAAATTTTGAATTTGGCTTAAACTTTGCCTACTTCAAAAAAGAACCTAGAAATCATGTGCAGAAGCTTCCACGAACTCCGACAACATGATTTCTATTCTTATTTGAGCTGTTTGCAAGATTTGAGCAAAGTTGAAATTTTGACCAAAACCCAAAGCGGGGACCACATGGTCTTGAGTCAAATTTTGAATTTGGCTTAAACTTTGCCTACTTCAAAAAGCAACCTAGAAATCATGTGCAGATGCTTCCAAGAACTCCGACAACATGATTTCTATTCTTATTTGAGCTGTGTGCAAGATTTGAGCAAAGTTGAAAGTTTGACCAAAACCCAAAGGGGGGACCACATGGTCTTGAGTCAAATTTTGAATTTGGCTTAAACTTTGCCTACTTCAAAAAGCAACCTAGAAATCATGTGGAGACTCTTCCAAGACCTCCAACAACATGATATCTATTCTTATTTGAGCTGTGTGCAAGATTTGAGCAAAGTTGCAATTTTGACCAAAACCCAAAGGGGGGACCACATGGTCTTGAGTCAAATTTGGAATTTGGCTTAAACTTTGCCTACTTCAAAAAGTAACCTAGAAATCATGTGCAGATGCTTCTAAGAACTCCGACAACATGATTTCTTTTCTTATTTGCGCTGTGTGCAAGATTTGAGCAAAGTTGCAATTTTGACCAAAACCCAAAGGGGGGACCACATGGTCTTGAGTCAAATTTTGAATTTGGGGTAAACTTTGCCTACTTCAAAAAGCAACCTAGAAATCATGTGCAGATGCTTCCAAGAACTCCGACAACATGATTTCTATTCTTATTTGAGCTGTGTGCAAGATTTGAGCAAAGTTGAAAGTTTGACCAAAACCCAAAGGGGGGACCACATGGTCTTGAGTCAAATTTTGAATTTGGCGTAAACTTTGCCTACTTCAAAAAGAAACCTAGAAATCATGTGCAGATGCTTCCAAGAACTCCAACAACATGATATCTATTCTTATTTGAGCTGTGTGCAAGATTTGAGCAAAGTTGAAATTTTGACCAAAACCCAAAGGAGGGACCACATGGTCTTGAGTCAAATTTTGAATTTGGCTTAAACTTTGCCTACTTCAAAAAGCAACCTAGAAATCATGTGCAGATGCTTCCAAGAACTCCGACAACATGATTTCTATTCTTATTTGCGCTGTGTGGAAGATTTGAGCAAAGTTGAAATTTTGACCAAAACCCAAAGGGGGGACCACATGGTCTTGAGTCAAATTTTGAATTTGGCTTAAACTTTGCCTACTTCAAAAAGCAACCTAGAAATCATGTGGAGACTCTTCCAAGACCTCCAACAACATGATATCTATTCTTATTTGAGCTGTGTGCAAGATTTGAGCAAAGTTGCAATTTTGACCAAAACCCAAAGGGGGGACCACATGGTCTTGAGTCAAATTTGGAATTTGGCTTAAACTTTGCCTACTTCAAAAAGTAACCTAGAAATCATGTGCAGATGCTTCTAAGAACTCCGACAACATGATTTCTTTTCTTATTTGCGCTGTGTGCAAGATTTGAGCAAAGTTGCAATTTTGACCAAAACCCAAAGGGGGGACCACATGGTCTTGAGTCAAATTTTGAATTTGGGGTAAACTTTGCCTACTTCAAAAAGCAACCTAGAAATCATGTGCAGATGCTTCCAAGAACTCCGACAACATGATTTCTATTCTTATTTGAGCTGTGTGCAAGATTTGAGCAAAGTTGAAAGTTTGACCAAAACCCAA
Organism: Galaxea fascicularis; assembly: GCA_948470475.1. Lineage (NCBI taxonomy): Eukaryota > Metazoa > Cnidaria > Anthozoa > Scleractinia > Euphylliidae > Galaxea > Galaxea fascicularis. Next base: position 9,656,957 of record OX419340.1, on the reverse strand, counting down.
AGGGGGGACCACATGGTCTTGAGTCAAATTTTGAATTTGGCGTAAACTTTGCCTACTTCAAAAAGAAACCTAGAAATCATGTGCAGATGCTTCCAAGAACTCAAACAACATGATATCTATTCTTATTTGAGCTGTGTGCAAGATTTGAGCAAAGTTGAAATTTTGACCAAAACCCAAAGGAGGGACCACATGGTCTTGAGTCAAATTTTGAATTTGGCTTAAACTTTGCCTACTTCAAAAAGCAACCTAGAAATCATGTGCAGATGCTTCCAAGAACTCCGACAACATGATTTCTATTCTTATTTGCGCTGTGTGGAAGATTTGAGCAAAGTTGAAATTTTGACCAAAACCCAAAGGGGGGACCACATGGTCTTGAGTCAAATTTTGAATTTGGCTTAAACTTTGCCTACTTCAAAAAGCAACCTAGAAATCATGTGCAGATGCTTCCAAGAACTCCGACAACATGATTTCTATTCTTATTTGAGCTGTGTGCAAGATTTGAGCAAAGTTGCAATTTTGACCAAAACCCAAAGAGGGGACCACATGGTCTTGAGTCAAATTTTGAATTTGGCTTAAACTTTGCCTACTTCAAAAAGCAACCTAGAAATCATGTGCAGATGCTTCCAAGAACTCCGACAACATGATTTCTATTCTTATTTGAGCTGTGTGCAAGATTTGAGCAAAGTTGAAATTTTGACCAAAACCCAAAGGGGGGACCACATGGTCTTGAGTCAAATTTGGAATTTGGCTTAAACTTTGCCTACTTCAAAAAGCAACCTAGAAATCATGTGGAGATTCTTCCAAGATTTCTCACAACATGATTTGTATTCTTATTTGAGCTGTGTGCAAGATTTGAGCAAAGTTGCAATTTTGACCAAAACTCAAAGGGGGGACCACATGGTCTTGAGTCAAATTTGAAATTTGGCTTAAACTTTGCCTACTTCAAAAAGCAACCTAGAAATCATGTGGAGACTCTTCCAAGACCTCCAACAACATGATATCTATTCTTATTTGAGCTGTCTGCAAGATTTGAGCAAAGTTGCAATTTTGACCAAAACCCAAAGGGGGGACCACATGGTCTTGAGTCAAATTTGGAATTTGGCTTAAACTTTCCCTACTTAAAAAAGCAACCTAGAAATCATGTGGAGACTCTTCCAAGACCTCCAACAACATGATATCTATTCTTATTTGAGCTGTCTGCAAGATTTGAGCAAAGTTGCAATTTTGACCAAAACCCAAAGGGGGGACCACATGGTCTTGAGTCAAATTTGGAATTTGGCTTAAACTTTCCCTACTTAAAAAAGCAACCTAGAAATCATGTGCAGATTCTTCCAAGAACTCCGACAACATGATTTCTATTCTTATTTGAGCTGTGTGCAAGATTTGAGCAAAGTTGCAATTTTGACCAAAACCCAAAGGGGGGACCACATGGTGTTGAGTCAAATTTTGAATTTCGGGTAAACTTTGCCTACTTCAAAAAGCAACCTAGAAATCATGTGCAGATGCTTCCAAGAACTCCGACAACATGATTTCTATTCTTATTTGAGCTGTGTGCAAGATTTGAGCAAAGTTGAAAGTTTGACCAAAACCCAAAGGGGGGACCACATGGTCTTGAGTCAAATTTTGAATTTGGCGTAAACTTTGCCTACTTCAAAAAGCAACCTAGAAATAATGTGCAGATGCTTCCAAGAACTCCAACAACATGATATCTATTCTTATTTGAGCTGTGTGCAAGATTTGAGCAAAGTTGAAATTTTGACCAAAACCCAAAGGAGGGACCACATGGTCTTGAGTCAAATTTGGAATTTGGCTTAAACTTTGCCTACTTCAAAATGTAACCTAGAAATCATGTGCAGATGCTTCCAAGAACTCCAACAACATGATATCTATTCTTATTTGAGCTGTGTGCAAGATTTGAGCAAAGTTGAAATTTTGACCAAAACCCAAAGGAGGGACCACATGGTCTTGAGTCAAATTTGGAATTTGGCTTAAACTTTGCCTACTTCAAAATGTAACCTAGAAATCATGTGCAGATGCTTCCAAGAACTCCGACAACATAATTTCTATTCTTTTTTGCGCTGTGTGGAAGATTTGAGCAAAGTTGAAATTTTGACCAAAACCCAAAGGGGGGACCACATGGTCTTGAGTCAAATTTTGAATTTGGCTTAAACTTTGCCTACTTCAAAAAGCAACCTAGAAATCATGTGCAGATGCTTCCAAGAACTCCGACAACATGATTTCTATTCTTATTTGAGCTGTGTGCAAGATTTGAGCAAAGTTGCAATTTTGACCAAAACCCAGAGGGGGGACCACATGGTCTTGAGTCAAATTTTGAATTTGGCTTAAACTTTGCCTACTTCAAAAAGCAACCTAGAAATCATGTGCAGATGCTTCCAAGAACTCCGACAACATGATTTCTATTCTTATTTGAGCTGTGTGCAAGATTTGAGCAAAGTTGAAAGTTTGACCAAAACCCAAAGGGGGGACCACATGGTCTTGAGTCAAATTTGGAATTTGGCTTAAACTTTGCCTACTTCAAAAAGCAACCTACAAATCATGTGCAGATGCTTCCAAGAACTCTGACAACATGATTTCTATTCTTATTTGAGCTGTGTGCAAGATTTGAGCAAAGTTGAAATTTTGACCAAAACCCAAAGGGGGGACCACATGGTCTTGAGTCAAATTTTGAATTTGGCTTAAACTTTGCCTACTTCAAAAAGCAACCTAGAAATCATGTGGAGATTCTTCCAAGATTTCCCACAACATGATTTGTATTCTTATTTGAGCTGTGTGCAAGATTTTAGCAAAGTTGCAATTTTGACCAAAACTCAAAGGGGGGACCACATGGTCTTGAGTCAAATTTGAAATTTGGCTTAAACTTTGCCTACTTCAAAAAGCAACCTAGAAATCATGTGCAGATGCTTCCAAGAACTCCGACAACATGATTTCTTTTCTTATTTGCGCTGTGTGCAAGATTTGAGCAAAGTTGCTATTTTGACCAAAACCCAAAAAAGGGAACCACATGGTCTTGAGTCAAATTTTGAATTTGGCTTAAACTTTGCCTACTTCAAAAAGCAACCTAGAAACCATGTGCAGATGCTTCCAAGAACTCCGACAACATGATTTCTATTCTTATTTGAGCTGTGTGCAAGATTTGAGCAAAGTTGAAATTTTGACCAAAACCCAAAGGGGGGACCACATGGTCTTGAGTCAAATTTTGAATTTGGCTTAAACTTTGCCTACTTCAAAAAGCAACCTAGAAATCATGTGCAGATGCTTCCAAGAACTCCGACAACATGATTTCTATTCTTATTTGAGCTGTGTGCAAGATTTGAGCAAAGTTGAAATTTTGACCAAAACCCAAAGGGGGGACCACATGGTCTTGAGTCAAATTTGGAATTTGGCTTAAACTTTGCCTACTTCAAAAAGCAACCTAGAAATCATGTGCAGATGCTTCCAAGAACTCCGACAACATGATTTCTATTCTTATTTGCGCTGTGTGGAAGATTTGAGCAAAGTTGAAATTTTGACCAAAACCCAAAGGGGGGACCACATGGTCTTGAGTCAAATTTCGAATTTGGCTTAAACTTTGCCTACTTCAAAAAGCAACCTACAAATCATGTGCAGATGCTTCCAAGAACTCTGACAACATGATTTCTATTCTTATTTGAGCTGTGTGCAAGATTTGAGCAAAGTTGAAATTTTGACGAAAACCCAAAGGGGGGACCACATGGTCTTGAGTCAAATTTTGAATTTGGCTTAAACTTTGCCTACTGCAAAAAGCAACCTAGAAATCATGTGGAGATTCTTCCAAGATTTCCCACAACATGATTTGTATTCTTATTTGAGCTGTGTGCAAGATTTGAGCAAAGTTGCAATTTTGACCAAAACTCAAAGGGGGGACCACATGGTCTTGAGTCAAATTTGAAATTTGGCTTAAACTTTGCCTACTTTAAAAAGCAACCTAGAAATCATGTGCAGATGCTTCCAAGAACTCCGACAACATGATTTCTATTCTTATTTGAGCTGTGTGGAAGATTTGAGCAAAGTTGAAATTTTGACCAAAACCCAAAGGGGGGACCACATGGTCTTGAGTCAAATTTGGAATTTGGCTTAAACTTTGCCTACTTCAAAAAGCAACCTAGAAATCATGTGCAGATGCTTCCAAGAACTCCGACAACATGATTTCTATTCTTATTTGAGCTGTGTGCAAGATTTGAGCAAAGTTGAAATTTTGACCAAAACCCAAAGGGGGGACCACATGGTCTTGAGTCAAATTTGGAATTTGGCTTAAACTTTGCCTACTTCAAAAAGCAACCTAGAAATCATGTGCAGATGCTTCCAAGAACTCCGACAACATGATTTCTATTCTTATTTGCGCTGTGTGGAAGATTTGAGCAAAGTTGAAATTTTGACCAAAACCCAAAGGGGGGACCACATGGTCTTGAGTCAAATTTGGAATTTGGCTTAAACTTTGCCTACTTCAAAAAGCAACCTACAAATCATGTGCAGATGCTTCCAAGAACTCTGACAACATGATTTCTATTCTTATTTGAGCTGTGTGCAAGATTTGAGCAAAGTTGAAATTTTGACGAAAACCCAAAGGGGGGACCACATGGTCTTGAGTCAAATTTTGAATTTGGCTTAAACTTTGCCTACTGCAAAAAGCAACCTAGAAATCATGTGGAGATTCTTCCAAGATTTCCCACAACATGATTTGTATTCTTATTTGAGCTGTGTGCAAGATTTGAGCAAAGTTGCAATTTTGACCAAAACTCAAAGGGGGGACCACATGGTCTTGAGTCAAATTTGAAATTTGGCTTAAACTTTGCCTACTTTAAAAAGCAACCTAGAAATCATGTGCAGATGCTTCCAAGAACTCCGACAACATGATTTCTATTCTTATTTGAGCTGTGTGGAAGATTTGAGCAAAGTTGAAATTTTGACCAAAACCCAAAGGGGGGACCACATGGTCTTGAGTCAAATTTGGAATTTGGCTTAAACTTTGCCTACTTCAAAAAGCAACCTAGAAATCATGTGGAGACTCTTCCAAGACCTCCAACAACATGATATCTATTCTTATTTGAGCTGTGTGCAAGATTTGAGCAAAGTTGCAATTTTGACCAAAACCCAAAGGGGGGACCACATGGTCTTGAGTCAAATTTGGAATTTGCCTTAAACTTTGCCTACTTCAAAAAGTAACCTAGAAATCATGTGCAGATGCTTCCAAGAACTCCGACAACATGATTTCTTTTCTTATTTGCCCTGTGTGCAAGATTTGAGCAAAGTTGCAATTTTGACCAAAACCCAAAGGGGGGACCACATGGTCTTGAGTCAAATTTTGAATTTGGCTTAAACTTTGCCTACTTCAAAAAGCAACCTAGAAATCATGTGCAGATGCTTCTAAGAACTCCGACAACATGATTTCTTTTCTTATTTGCGCTGTGTGCAAGATTTGAAAAAAGTTGAAATTTTGACCAAAACCCAAAGGGGGGACCACATGGTCTTGAGTCAAATTTGGAATTTGGCTTAAACTTAGCCTACTTCAAAAAGCAACCTAGAAATCATGTGCAGATGCTTCCAAGAACTCCGACAACATGATTTCTATTCTTATTTGAGCTGTGTGCAAGATTTGAGCAAAGTTGAAATTTTGACCAAAACCCAAAGGGGGGACCACCTGGTCTTGAGTCAAATTTTGAATTTGGCTTAAACTTTCGCTACTTAAAAAAGCAACCTAGAAATCATGTGGAGATTCTTCCAAGAACTCCGACAACATGATTTCTATTCTTATTTGAGCTGTGTGCAAGATTTGAGCAAAGTTGCAATTTTGACCAAAACCCAAAGGGGGGACCACATGGTGTTGAGTCAAATTTTGAATTTCGGGTAAACTTTGCCTACTTAAAAAAGCAACCTAGAAATCATGTGCAGATGCTTCCAAGAACTCCGACAACATGATTTCTATTCTTATTTGAGCTGTGTGCAAGATTTGAGCAAAGTTGAAAGTTTGACCAAAACCCAAAGGGGGGACCACATGGTCTTGAGTCAAATTTTGAATTTGGCGTAAACTTTGCCTACTTCAAAAAGCAACCTAGAAATAATGTGCAGATGCTTCCAAGAACTCCAACAACATGATATCTATTCTTATTTGAGCTGTGTGCAAGATTTGAGCAAAGTTGAAATTTTGACCAAAACCCAAAGGAGGGACCACATGGTCTTGAGACAAATTTTGAATTTGGCTTAAACTTTGCCTACTTCAAAAAGTAACCTAGAAATCATGTGCAGATGCTTCCAAGAACTCCGACAACATGATTTCTATTCTTATTTGCGCTGTTTGGAAGATTTGAGCAAAGTTGAAATTTTGACCAAAACCCAAAGGGGGGACCACATGGTCTTGAGTCAAATTTTGAATTTGGCTTAAACTTTGCCTACTTCAAAAAGCAACCTAGAAATCATGTGCAGATACTTCCAAGAACTCCGACAACATGATTTCTATTCTTATTTGAGCTGTGTGCAAGATTTGAGCAAAGTTGCAATTTTGACCAAAACCCAGAGGGGGGACCACATGGTCTTGAGTCAAATTTGGAATTTGGCTTAAACTTTGCCTACTTCAAAAAGCAACCTAGAAATCATGTGCAGATGCTTCCAAGAACTCCGACAACATGATTTCTATTCTTATTTGAGCTGTGTGCAAGATTTGAGCAAAGTTGAAAGTTTGACCAAAACCCAGAGGGGGGACCACATGGTCTTGAGTCAAATTTGGAATTTGGCTTAAACTTTGCCTACTTCAAAAAGCAACCTAGAAATCATGTGCAGATGCTTCCAAGAACTCTGACAACATGATTTCTATTCTTATTTGAGCTGTGTGCAAGATTTGAGCAAAGTTGAAATTTTGACCAAAACCCAAAGGGGGGACCACATGGTCTTGAGTCAAATTTTAAATTTGGCTTAAACTTTGCCTACTTCAAAAAGCAACCTAGAAATCATGTGGAGATTCTTCCAAGATTTCCCACAACATGATTTGTATTCTTATTTGAGCTGTGTGCAAGATTTTAGCAAAGTTGCAATTTTGACCAAAACTCAAAGGGGGGACCACATGGTCTTGAGTCAAATTTGAAATTTGGCTTAAACTTTGCCTACTTCAAAAAGCAAGCTAGAAATCATGTGCAGATGCTTCCAAGAACTCCGACAACATGATTTCTATTCTTATTCGAGCTGTGTGCAAGATTTGAGCAAAGTTGAAATTTTGACCAAAACCCAAAGGGGGGACCACATGGTCTTGAGTCAAATTTTGAATTTGGCTTAAACTTTGCCTACTTCAAAAAGAAACCTAGAAATCATGTGGAGACTCTTCCAAGAACTCCAACAACATGATATCTATTCTTATTTGAGCTGTGTGCAAGATTTGAGCAAAGTTGAAATTTTGACCAAAACCCAAAGGGGGGACCACATGGTCTTGAGTCAAATTTGGAATTTGGCTTAAACTTTGCCTACTTCAAAAAGTAACCTAGAAATCATGTGCAGATGCTTCTAAGAACTCCGACAACATGATTTCTTTTCTTATTTGCGCTGTGTGCAAGATTTGAGCAAAGTTGCAATTTTGACCAAAACCCAAAGGGGGGACCACATGGTCTTGAGTCAAATTTTGAATTTGGCTTAAACTTTGCCTACTTCAAAAAGCAACCTAGAAATCATGTGCAGATGCTTCTAAGAACTCCGACAACATGATTTCTTTTCTTATTTGCGCTGTGTGCAAGATTTGAGCAAAGTTGCAATTTTGACCAAAACCCAAAGGGGGGACCACATGGTCTTGAGTCAAATTTTGAATTTGGCTTAAACTTTGCCTACTTCAAAAAGCAACCTAGAACTCATGTCGAGATTCTTCCAAGATTTCCCACAACATGATTTGTATTTTATTTGAGCTGTGTGCAAGATTTGAGCAAAGTTGCAATTTTGACCAAAACCCAAAGGGGGTACCACATGGTCTTGAGTCAAATTTGGAATTTGGCTTAAACTTTGCCTACTTCAAAAAGCAACCTAGAAATCATGTGCAGATGCTTCCAAGAACTCCGACAACATGATTTCTATTCTTATTTGAGCTGTGTGCAAGATTTGAGCAAAGTTGAAATTTTGACCAAAACCCAAAGGGGGGACCACATGGTCTTGAGTCAAATTTGGAATTTGGCTTAAACTTTGCCTACTTCAAAAAGCAACCTAGAAATCATGTGCAGATGCTTCCAAGAACTCCGACAACATGATTTCTATTCTTATTTGCGCTGTGTGGAAGATTTGAGCAAAGTTGAAATTTTGACCAAAACCCAAAGGGGGGACCACATGGTCTTGAGTCAAATTTGGAATTTGGCTTAAACTTTGCCTACTTCAAAAAGCAACCTACAAATCATGTGCAGATGCTTCCAAGAACTCTGACAACATGATTTCTATTCTTATTTGAGCTGTGTGCAAGATTTGAGCAAAGTTGAAATTTTGACGAAAACCCAAAGGGGGGACCACATGGTCTTGAGTCAAATTTTGAATTTGGCTTAAACTTTGCCTACTGCAAAAAGCAACCTAGAAATCATGTGGAGATTCTTCCAAGATTTCCCACAACATGATTTGTATTCTTATTTGAGCTGTGTGCAAGATTTGAGCAAACTTGCAATTTTGACCAAAACTCAAAGGGGGGACCACATGGTCTTGAGTCAAATTTGAAATTTGGCTTAAACTTTGCCTACTTTAAAAAGCAACCTAGAAATCATGTGCAGATGCTTCCAAGAACTCCGACAACATGATTTCTATTCTTATTTGAGCTGTGTGGAAGATTTGAGCAAAGTTGAAATTTTGACCAAAACCCAAAGGGGGGACCACATGGTCTTGAGTCAAATTTGGAATTTGGCTTAAACTTTGCCTACTTCAAAAAGCAACCTAGAAATCATGTGGAGACTCTTCCAAGACCTCCAACAACATGATATCTATTCTTATTTGAGCTGTGTGCAAGATTTGAGCAAAGTTGCAATTTTGACCAAAACCCAAAGGGGGGACCACATGGTCTTGAGTCAAATTTGGAATTTGCCTTAAACTTTGCCTACTTCAAAAAGTAACCTAGAAATCATGTGCAGATGCTTCCAAGAACTCCGACAACATGATTTCTTTTCTTATTTGCCCTGTGTGCAAGATTTGAGCAAAGTTGCAATTTTGACCAAAACCCAAAGGGGGGACCACATGGTGTTGAGTCAAATTTTGAATTTCGGGTAAAATTTGCCTACTTAAAAAAGCAACCTAGAAATCATGTGCAGATGCTTCCAAGAACTCCGACAACATAATTTCTATTCTTATTTGAGCTGTGTGCAAGATTTGAGCAAAGTTGAAAGTTTGACCAAAACCCAAAGGGGGGACCACATGGTCTTGAGTCAAATTTTGAATTTGGCGTAAACTTTGCCTACTTCAAAAAGCAACCTAGAAATAATGTGCAGATGCTTCCAAGAACTCCAACAACATGATATCTATTCTTATTTGAGCTGTGTGCAAGATTTGAGCAAAGTTGAAATTTTGACCAAAACCCAAAGGAGGGACCACATGGTCTTGAGACAAATTTTGAATTTGGCTTAAACTTTGCCTACTTCAAAAAGTAACCTAGAAATCATGTGCAGATGCTTCCAAGAACTCCGACAACATGATTTCTATTCTTATTTGCGCTGTTTGGAAGATTTGAGCAAAGTTGAAATTTTGACCAAAACCCAAAGGGGGGACCACATGGTCTTGAGTCAAATTTTGAATTTGGCTTAAACTTTGCCTACTTCAAAAAGCAACCTAGAAATCATGTGCAGATACTTCCAAGAACTCCGACAACATGATTTCTATTCTTATTTGAGCTGTGTGCAAGATTTGAGCAAAGTTGCAATTTTGACCAAAACCCAGAGGGGGGACCACATGGTCTTGAGTCAAATTTGGAATTTGGCTTAAACTTTGCCTACTTCAAAAAGCAACCTAGAAATCATGTGCAGATGCTTCCAAGAACTCCGACAACATGATTTCTATTCTTATTTGAGCTGTGTGCAAGATTTGAGCAAAGTTGAAAGTTTGACCAAAACCCAAAGGGGGGACCACATGGTCTTGAGTCAAATTTGGAATTTGGCTTAAACTTTGCCTACTTCAAAAAGCAACCTAGAAATCATGTGCAGATGCTTCCAAGAACTCTGACAACATGATTTCTATTCTTATTTGAGCTGTGTGCAAGATTTGAGCAAAGTTGAAATTTTGACCAAAACCCAAAGGGGGGACCACATGGTCTTGAGTCAAATTTTAAATTTGGCTTAAACTTTGCCTACTTCAAAAAGCAACCTAGAAATCATGTGGAGATTCTTCCAAGATTTCCCACAACATGATTTGTATTCTTATTTGAGCTGTGTGCAAGATTTTAGCAAAGTTGCAATTTTGACCAAAACTCAAAGGGGGGACCACATGGTCTTGAGTCAAATTTGAAATTTGGCTTAAACTTTGCCTACTTCAAAAAGCAAGCTAGAAATCATGTGCAGATGCTTCCAAGAACTCCGACAACATGATTTCTATTCTTATTCGAGCTGTGTGCAAGATTTGAGCAAAGTTGAAATTTTGACCAAAACCCAAAGGGGGGACCACATGGTCTTGAGTCAAATTTTGAATTTGGCTTAAACTTTGCCTACTTCAAAAAGAAACCTAGAAATCATGTGGAGACTCTTCCAAGAACTCCAACAACATGATATCTATTCTTATTTGAGCTGTGTGCAAGATTTGAGGAAAGTTGAAATTTTGACCAAAACCCAAAGGGGGGACCACATGGTCTTGAGTCAAATTTGGAATTTGGCTTAAACTTTGCCTACTTCAAAAAGTAACCTAGAAATCATGTGCAGATGCTTCTAAGAACTCCGACAACATGATTTCTTTTCTTATTTGCGCTGTGTGCAAGATTTGAGCAAAGTTGCAATTTTGACCAAAACCCAAAGGGGGGACCACATGGTCTTGAGTCAAATTTTGAATTTGGCTTAAACTTTGCCTACTTCAAAAAGCAACCTAGAAATCATGTGCAGATGCTTCTAAGAACTCCGACAACATGATTTCTTTTCTTATTTGCGCTGTGTGCAAGATTTGAGCAAAGTTGCAATTTTGACCAAAACCCAAAGGGGGGACCACATGGTCTTGAGTCAAATTTTGAATTTGGCTTAAACTTTGCCTACTTCAAAAAGCAACCTAGAACTCATGTCGAGATTCTTCCAAGATTTCCCACAACATGATTTGTATTTTATTTGAGCTGTGTGCAAGATTTGAGCAAAGTTGCAATTTTGACCAAAACCCAAAGGGGGTACCACATGGTCTTGAGTCAAATTTGGAATTTGGCTTAAACTTTGCCTACTTCAAAAAGCAAGCTAGAAATCATGTGCAGATGCTTCCAAGAACTCCGACAACATGATTTCTATTCTTATTTGAGCTGTGTGCAAGATTTGAGCAAAGTTGAAAGTTTGACCAAAACCCAAAGGGGGGACCACATGGTCTTGAGTCAAATTTTGAATTTGGCGTAAACTTTGCCTACTTCAAAAAGCAACCTAGAAATAATGTGCAGATGCTTCCAAGAACTCCAACAACATGATATCTATTCTTATTTGAGCTCTGTGCAACATTTGAGCAAAGTTGAAATTTTGACCAAAACCCAAAGGAGGGACCACATGGTCTTGAGTCAAATTTTGAATTTGGCTTAAACTTTGCCTACTTTAAAAAGTAACCTAGAAATCATGTGCAGATGCTTCCAAGAACTCCGACAACATGATTTCTATTCTTATTTGCGCTGTGTGCAAGATTTGAGCAAAGTTGAAATTTTGACCAAAACCCAAAGGGGGGACCACATGGTCTTGAGTCAAATTTTGAATTTGGCTTAAACTTTGCCTACTTCAAAAAGCAACCTAGAAATCATGTGCAGATGCTTTCAAGAACTCCGACAACATGATTTCTATTCTTATTTGAGCTGTGTGCAAGATTTGAGCAAAGTTGCAATTTTGACCAAAACCCAGAGGGGGGACCACATGGTCTTGAGTCAAATTTGGAATTTGGCTTAAACTTTCCCTACTTCAAAAAGCAACCTAGAAATCATGTGCAGATTCTTCCAAGAACTCCGACAACATGATTTCTATTCTTATTTGAGCTGTGTGCAAGATTTGAGCAAAGTTGAAATTTTGACCAAAACCCAAAGGGGGGACCACATGGTCTTGAGTCAAATTTGGAATTTGGCTTAAACTTTGCCTACTTCAAAAAGCAACCTAGAAATCATGTGCAGATGCTTCCAAGAACTCTGACAACATGATTTCTATTCTTATTTGAGCTGTGTGCAAGATTTGAGCAAAGTTGAAATTTTGACCAAAACCCAAAGGGGGGACCACATGGTCTTGAGTCAAATTTTGAATTTGGCTTAAAGTTTGCCTACTTCAAAAAGCAACCTAGAAATCATGTGGAGATTCTTCCAAGATTTCCCACAACATGATTTGTATTCTTATTTGAGCTGTGTGCAAGATTTTAGCAAAGTTGCAATTTTGACCAAAACTCAAAGGGGGGACCACATGGTCTTGAGTCAAATTTGAAATTTGGCTTAAACTTTGCCTACTTCAAAAAGCAAGCTAGAAATCATGTGCAGATGCTTCCAAGAACTCCGACAACATGATTTCTTTTCTTATTTGCGCTGTGTGCAAGATTTGAGCAAAGTTGCAATTTTGACCAAAACCCAAAAAAGGGAACCACATGGTCTTGAGTCAAATTTTGAATTTGGCTTAAACTTTGCCTACTTCAAAAAGCAACCTAGAAATCATGTGCAGATGCTTCCAAGAACTCCGACAACATGATTTCTTTTCTTATTTGCGCTGTGTGCAAGATTTAAGCAAAGTTGCAATTTTGACCAAAACCCAAAAAAGGGAACCACATGGTCTTGAGTCAAATTTTGAATTTGGCTTAAACTTTGCCTACTTCAAAAAGCAACCTAGAAACCATGTGCAGATGCTTCCAAGAACTCCGACAACATGATTTCTATTCTTATTTGAGCTGTGTGCAAGATTTGAGCAAAGTTGAAATTTTGACCAAAACCCAAAGGGGGGACCACATGGTCTTGAGTCAAATTTTGAATTTGGCTTAAACTTTGCCTATTTCAAAAAGCAACCTAGAAATCATGTGCAGATGCTTCCAAGAACTCCGACAACATGATTTCTATTCTTATTTGAGCTGTGTGCAAGATTTGAGCAAAGTTGAAATTTTGACCAAAACCCAAAGGGGGGACCACATGGTCTTGAGTCAAATTTTGAATTTGGCTTAAACTTTGCCTACTTCAAAAAGCAACCTAGAAATCATGTGCAGATGCTTCCAAGAACTCCGACAACATGATTTCTATTCTTATTTGAGCTGTGTGCAAGATTTGAGCAAAGTTGAAATTTTGACCAAAACCCAAAGGGGGGACCACATGGTCTTGAGTCAAATTTTGAATTTGGCTTAAACTTTGCCTACTTCAAAAAGCAACCTACAAATCATGTGCAGATGCTTCCAAGAACTCTGACAACATGATTTCTATTCTTATTTGAGCTGTGTGCAAGATTTGAGCAAAGTTGAAATTTTGACCAAAACCCAAAGGGGGGACCACATGGTCTTGAGTCAAATTTGGAATTTGGCTTAAACTTTGCCTACTTCAAAAAGCAACCTAGAAATCATGTGCAGATGCTTCCAAGAACTCCGACAACATGATTTCTATTCTTATTTGAGCTGTGTGCAAGATTTGAGCAAAGTTGAAATTTTGACCAAAACCCAAAGGGGGGACCACATGGTCTTGAGTCAAATTTTGAATTTGGCTTAAACTTTGCCTACTTCAAAAAGCAACCTAGAAATCATGTGGAGATTCTTCCAAGATTTCCCACAACATGATTTGTATTCTTATTTGAGCTGTGTGGAAGATTTGAGCAAAGTTGCAATTTTGACCAAAACTCAAAGGGGGGACCACATGGTCTTGAGTCAAATTTGAAATTTGGCTTAAACTTTGCCTACTTGTAAAAGCAACCTAGAAACCATGTGCAGATGCTTCCAAGAACTCCGACAACATGATTTCTATTCTTATTTGAGCTGTGTGCAAGATTTGAGCAAAGTTGAAATTTTGACCAAAACCCAAAGGGGGGACCACATGGTCTTGAGTCAAATTTGGAATTTGGCTTAAACTTTGCCTACTTCAAAAAGCAACCTAGAAATCATGTGCAGATGCTTCCAAGAACTCCGACAACATGATTTCTATTCTTATTTGAGCTGTGTGCAAGATTTGAGCAAAGTTGAAATTTTGACCAAAACCCAAAGGGGGGACCACATGGTCTTGAGTCAAATTTGGAATTTGGCTTAAACTTTGCCTACTTCAAAAAGCAATCTAGAAATCATGTGCAGATGCTTCCAAGAACTCCGACAACATGATTTCTATTCTTATTTGAGCTGTGTGCAAGATTTGAGCAAAGTTGCAATTTTGACCAAAACCCAAAGGGGGGACCACATGGTGTTGAGTCAAATTTTGAATTTGGGGTAAACTTTGCCTACTTCAAAAAGCAACCTAGAAATCATGTGCAGATCCTTCCAAGAACTCCGACAACATGATTTCTATTCTTATTTGAGCTGTGTGCAAGATTTGAGCAAAGTTGAAAGTTTGACCAAAACCCAAAGGGGGGACCACATGGTCTTGAGTCAAATTTTGAATTTGGCGTAAACTTTGCCTACTTCAAAAAGCAACCTAGAAATAATGTGCAGATGCTTCCAAGAACTCCAACAACATGATATCTATTCTTATTTGAGCTGTGTGCAAGATTTGAGCAAAGTTGAAATTTTGACCAAAACCCAAAGGAGGGACCACATGGTCTTGAGACAAATTTTGAATTTGGCTTAAACTTTGCCTACTTCAAAAAGCAACCTAGAAATCATGTGCAGATGCTTCCAAGAACTCCGACAACATGATTTCTATTCTTATTTGCGCTGTTTGGAAGATTTGAGCAAAGTTGAAATTTTGACCAAAACCCAAAGGGGGGACCACATGGTCTTGAGTCAAATTTTGAATTTGGCTTAAACTTTGCCTACTTCAAAAAGCAACCTAGAAATCATGTGCAGATACTTCCAAGAACTCCGACAACATGATTTCTATTCTTATTTGAGCTGTGTGCAAGATTTGAGCAAAGTTGCAATTTTGACCAAAACCCAGAGGGGGGACCACATGGTCTTGAGTCAAATTTGGAATTTGGCTTAAACTTTGCCTACTTCAAAAAGCAACCTAGAAATCATGTGCAGATGCTTCCAAGAACTCCGACAACATGATTTCTATTCTTATTTGAGCTGTGTGCAAGATTTGAGCAAAGTTACAATTTTGACCAAAACGCAAAGGGGGGACCACATGGTCTTGAGTCAAATTTGGAATTTGGCTTAAACTTTGCCTACTTCAAAAAGCAACCTAGAAATCATGTGCAGATGCTTCCAAGAACTTTGACAACATGATTTCTATTCTTATTTGAGCTGTGTGCAAGATTTGAGCAAAGTTGCAATTTTGACCAAAACCCAAAGGGGGGACCACATGGTCTTGAGTCAAATTTGGAATTTGGCTTAAACTTTGCCTACTTCAAAAAGCAACCTAGAAATCATGTGCAGATGCTTCCAAGAACTCTGACAACATGATTTCTATTCTTATTTGAGCTGTGTGCAAGATTTGAGCAAAGTTGAAATTTTGACCAAAACCCAAAGGGGGGACCACATGGTCTTGAGTCAAATTTTAAATTTGGCTTAAACTTTGCCTACTTCAAAAAGCAACCTAGAAATCATGTGGAGATTCTTCCAAGATTTCCCACAACATGATTTGTATTCTTATTTGAGCTGTGTGCAAGATTTTAGCAAAGTTGCAATTTTGACCAAAACTCAAAGGGGGGACCACATGGTCTTGAGTCAAATTTGAAATTTGGCTTAAACTTTGCCTACTTCAAAAAGCAAGCTAGAAATCATGTGCAGATGCTTCCAAGAACTCCGACAACATGATTTCTATTCTTATTTGAGCTGTGTGCAAGATTTGAGCAAAGTTGAAATTTTGACCAAAACCCAAAGGGGGGACCACATGGTCTTGAGTCAAATTTTGAATTTGGCTTAAACTTTGCCTACTTCAAAAAGCAACCTAGAAATCATGTGCAGATACTTCCAAGAACTCCGACAACATGATTTCTATTCTTATTTGAGCTGTGTGCAAGATTTGAGCAAAGTTGCAATTTTGACCAAAACCCAGAGGGGGGACCACATGGTCTTGAGTCAAATTTGGAATTTGGCTTAAACTTTGCCTACTTCAAAAAGCAACCTAGAAATCATGTGCAGATGCTTCCAAGAACTCCGACAACATGATTTCTATTCTTATTTGAGCTGTGTGCAAGATTTGAGCAAAGTTGAAAGTTTGACCAAAACCCAAAGGGGGGACCACATGGTCTTGAGTCAAATTTGGAATTTGGCTTAAACTTTGCCTACTTCAAAAAGCAACCTAGAAATCATGTGCAGATGCTTCCAAGAACTCTGACAACATGATTTCTATTCTTATTTGAGCTGTGTGCAAGATTTGAGCAAAGTTGAAATTTTGACCAAAACCCAAAGGGGGGACCACATGGTCTTGAGTCAAATTTTAAATTTGGCTTAAACTTTGCCTACTTCAAAAAGCAACCTAGAAATCATGTGGAGATTCTTCCAAGATTTCCCACAACATGATTTGTATTCTTATTTGAGCTGTGTGCAAGATTTTAGCAAAGTTGCAATTTTGACCAAAACTCAAAGGGGGGACCACATGGTCTTGAGTCAAATTTGAAATTTGGCTTAAACTTTGCCTACTTCAAAAAGCAAGCTAGAAATCATGTGCAGATGCTTCCAAGAACTCCGACAACATGATTTCTATTCTTATTCGAGCTGTGTGCAAGATTTGAGCAAAGTTGAAATTTTGACCAAAACCCAAAGGGGGGACCACATGGTCTTGAGTCAAATTTTGAATTTGGCTTAAACTTTGCCTACTTCAAAAAGAAACCTAGAAATCATGTGGAGACTCTTCCAAGAACTCCAACAACATGATATCTATTCTTATTTGAGCTGTGTGCAAGATTTGAGCAAAGTTGAAATTTTGACCAAAACCCAAAGGGGGGACCACATGGTCTTGAGTCAAATTTGGAATTTGGCTTAAACTTTGCCTACTTCAAAAAGTAACCTAGAAATCATGTGCAGATGCTTCTAAGAACTCCGACAACATGATTTCTTTTCTTATTTGCGCTGTGTGCAAGATTTGAGCAAAGTTGCAATTTTGACCAAAACCCAAAGGGGGGACCACATGGTCTTGAGTCAAATTTTGAATTTGGCTTAAACTTTGCCTACTTCAAAAAGCAACCTAGAAATCATGTGCAGATGCTTCTAAGAACTCCGACAACATGATTTCTTTTCTTATTTGCGCTGTGTGCAAGATTTGAGCAAAGTTGCAATTTTGACCAAAACCCAAAGGGGGGACCACATGGTCTTGAGTCAAATTTTGAATTTGGCTTAAACTTTGCCTACTTCAAAAAGCAACCTAGAACTCATGTCGAGATTCTTCCAAGATTTCCCACAACATGATTTGTATTCTTATTTGAGCTGTGTGCAAGATTTGAGCAAAGTTGCAATTTTGACCAAAACCCAAAGGGGGTACCACATGGTCTTGAGTCAAATTTGGAATTTGGCTTAAACTTTGCCTACTTCAAAAAGCAAGCTAGAAATCATGTGCAGATGCTTCCAAGAACTCCGACAACATGATTTCTATTCTTATTTGAGCTGTGTGCAAGATTTGAGCAAAGTTGAAAGTTTGACCAAAACCCAAAGGGGGGACCACATGGTCTTGAGTCAAATTTTGAATTTGGCGTAAACTTTGCCTACTTCAAAAAGCAACCTAGAAATAATGTGCAGATGCTTCCAAGAACTCCAACAACATGATATCTATTCTTATTTGAGCTCTGTGCAACATTTGAGCAAAGTTGAAATTTTGACCAAAACCCAAAGGAGGGACCACATGGTCTTGAGTCAAATTTTGAATTTGGCTTAAACTTTGCCTACTTTAAAAAGTAACCTAGAAATCATGTGCAGATGCTTCCAAGAACTCCGACAACATGATTTCTATTCTTATTTGCGCTGTGTGCAAGATTTGAGCAAAGTTGAAATTTTGACCAAAACCCAAAGGGGGGACCACATGGTCTTGAGTCAAATTTTGAATTTGGCTTAAACTTTGCCTACTTCAAAAAGCAACCTAGAAATCATGTGCAGATGCTTTCAAGAACTCCGACAACATGATTTCTATTCTTATTTGAGCTGTGTGCAAGATTTGAGCAAAGTTGCAATTTTGACCAAAACCCAGAGGGGGGACCACATGGTCTTGAGTCAAATTTGGAATTTGGCTTAAACTTTCCCTACTTCAAAAAGCAACCTAGAAATCATGTGCAGATTCTTCCAAGAACTCCGACAACATGATTTCTATTCTTATTTGAGCTGTGTGCAAGATTTGAGCAAAGTTGAAATTTTGACCAAAACCCAAAGGGGGGACCACATGGTCTTGAGTCAAATTTGGAATTTGGCTTAAACTTTGCCTACTTCAAAAAGCAACCTAGAAATCATGTGCAGATGCTTCCAAGAACTCTGACAACATGATTTCTATTCTTATTTGAGCTGTGTGCAAGATTTGAGCAAAGTTGAAATTTTGACCAAAACCCAAAGGGGGGACCACATGGTCTTGAGTCAAATTTTGAATTTGGCTTAAAGTTTGCCTACTTCAAAAAGCAACCTAGAAATCATGTGGAGATTCTTCCAAGATTTCCCACAACATGATTTGTATTCTTATTTGAGCTGTGTGCAAGATTTTAGCAAAGTTGCAATTTTGACCAAAACTCAAAGGGGGGACCACATGGTCTTGAGTCAAATTTGAAATTTGGCTTAAACTTTGCCTACTTCAAAAAGCAAGCTAGAAATCATGTGCAGATGCTTCCAAGAACTCCGACAACATGATTTCTTTTCTTATTTGCGCTGTGTGCAAGATTTGAGCAAAGTTGCAATTTTGACCAAAACCCAAAAAAGGGAACCACATGGTCTTGAGTCAAATTTTGAATTTGGCTTAAACTTTGCCTACTTCAAAAAGCAACCTAGAAATCATGTGCAGATGCTTCCAAGAACTCCGACAACATGATTTCTTTTCTTATTTGCGCTGTGTGCAAGATTTAAGCAAAGTTGCAATTTTGACCAAAACCCAAAAAAGGGAACCACATGGTCTTGAGTCAAATTTTGAATTTGGCTTAAACTTTGCCTACTTCAAAAAGCAACCTAGAAACCATGTGCAGATGCTTCCAAGAACTCCGACAACATGATTTCTATTCTTATTTGAGCTGTGTGCAAGATTTGAGCAAAGTTGAAATTTTGACCAAAACCCAAAGGGGGGACCACATGGTCTTGAGTCAAATTTTGAATTTGGCTTAAACTTTGCCTATTTCAAAAAGCAACCTAGAAATCATGTGCAGATGCTTCCAAGAACTCCGACAACATGATTTCTATTCTTATTTGAGCTGTGTGCAAGATTTGAGCAAAGTTGAAATTTTGACCAAAACCCAAAGGGGGGACCACATGGTCTTGAGTCAAATTTTGAATTTGGCTTAAACTTTGCCTACTTCAAAAAGCAACCTAGAAATCATGTGCAGATGCTTCCAAGAACTCCGACAACATGATTTCTATTCTTATTTGAGCTGTGTGCAAGATTTGAGCAAAGTTGAAATTTTGACCAAAACCCAAAGGGGGGACCACATGGTCTTGAGTCAAATTTTGAATTTGGCTTAAACTTTGCCTACTTCAAAAAGCAACCTACAAATCATGTGCAGATGCTTCCAAGAACTCTGACAACATGATTTCTATTCTTATTTGAGCTGTGTGCAAGATTTGAGCAAAGTTGAAATTTTGACCAAAACCCAAAGGGGGGACCACATGGTCTTGAGTCAAATTTGGAATTTGGCTTAAACTTTGCCTACTTCAAAAAGCAACCTAGAAATCATGTGCAGATGCTTCCAAGAACTCCGACAACATGATTTCTATTCTT
Organism: Galaxea fascicularis; assembly: GCA_948470475.1. NCBI lineage: Eukaryota > Metazoa > Cnidaria > Anthozoa > Scleractinia > Euphylliidae > Galaxea > Galaxea fascicularis. The sequence goes on along the minus strand of OX419340.1, from coordinate 9,636,829 downwards.
ATTTGAGCTGTGTGCAAGATTTGAGCAAAGTTGAAATTTTGACCAAAACCCAAAGGGGGGACCACATGGTCTTGAGTCAAATTTTGAATTTGGCTTAAACTTTGCCTACTTCAAAAAGCAACCTAGAAATCATGTGGAGATTCTTCCAAGATTTCCCACAACATGATTTGTATTCTTATTTGAGCTGTGTGGAAGATTTGAGCAAAGTTGCAATTTTGACCAAAACTCAAAGGGGGGACCACATGGTCTTGAGTCAAATTTGAAATTTGGCTTAAACTTTGCCTACTTGTAAAAGCAACCTAGAAACCATGTGCAGATGCTTCCAAGAACTCCGACAACATGATTTCTATTCTTATTTGAGCTGTGTGCAAGATTTGAGCAAAGTTGAAATTTTGACCAAAACCCAAAGGGGGGACCACATGGTCTTGAGTCAAATTTGGAATTTGGCTTAAACTTTGCCTACTTCAAAAAGCAACCTAGAAATCATGTGCAGATGCTTCCAAGAACTCCGACAACATGATTTCTATTCTTATTTGAGCTGTGTGCAAGATTTGAGCAAAGTTGAAATTTTGACCAAAACCCAAAGGGGGGACCACATGGTCTTGAGTCAAATTTGGAATTTGGCTTAAACTTTGCCTACTTCAAAAAGCAATCTAGAAATCATGTGCAGATGCTTCCAAGAACTCCGACAACATGATTTCTATTCTTATTTGAGCTGTGTGCAAGATTTGAGCAAAGTTGCAATTTTGACCAAAACCCAAAGGGGGGACCACATGGTGTTGAGTCAAATTTTGAATTTGGGGTAAACTTTGCCTACTTCAAAAAGCAACCTAGAAATCATGTGCAGATCCTTCCAAGAACTCCGACAACATGATTTCTATTCTTATTTGAGCTGTGTGCAAGATTTGAGCAAAGTTGAAAGTTTGACCAAAACCCAAAGGGGGGACCACATGGTCTTGAGTCAAATTTTGAATTTGGCGTAAACTTTGCCTACTTCAAAAAGCAACCTAGAAATAATGTGCAGATGCTTCCAAGAACTCCAACAACATGATATCTATTCTTATTTGAGCTGTGTGCAAGATTTGAGCAAAGTTGAAATTTTGACCAAAACCCAAAGGAGGGACCACATGGTCTTGAGACAAATTTTGAATTTGGCTTAAACTTTGCCTACTTCAAAAAGCAACCTAGAAATCATGTGCAGATGCTTCCAAGAACTCCGACAACATGATTTCTATTCTTATTTGCGCTGTTTGGAAGATTTGAGCAAAGTTGAAATTTTGACCAAAACCCAAAGGGGGGACCACATGGTCTTGAGTCAAATTTTGAATTTGGCTTAAACTTTGCCTACTTCAAAAAGCAACCTAGAAATCATGTGCAGATACTTCCAAGAACTCCGACAACATGATTTCTATTCTTATTTGAGCTGTGTGCAAGATTTGAGCAAAGTTGCAATTTTGACCAAAACCCAGAGGGGGGACCACATGGTCTTGAGTCAAATTTGGAATTTGGCTTAAACTTTGCCTACTTCAAAAAGCAACCTAGAAATCATGTGCAGATGCTTCCAAGAACTCCGACAACATGATTTCTATTCTTATTTGAGCTGTGTGCAAGATTTGAGCAAAGTTACAATTTTGACCAAAACGCAAAGGGGGGACCACATGGTCTTGAGTCAAATTTGGAATTTGGCTTAAACTTTGCCTACTTCAAAAAGCAACCTAGAAATCATGTGCAGATGCTTCCAAGAACTCCGACAACATGATTTCTATTCTTATTTGAGCTGTGTGCAAGATTTGAGCAAAGTTGCAATTTTGACCAAAACCCAAAGGGGGGACCACATGGTCTTGAGTCAAATTTGGAATTTGGCTTAAACTTTGCCTACTTCAAAAAGCAACCTAGAAATCATGTGCAGATGCTTCCAAGAACTCTGACAACATGATTTCTATTCTTATTTGAGCTGTGTGCAAGATTTGAGCAAAGTTGAAATTTTGACCAAAACCCAAAGGGGGGACCACATGGTCTTGAGTCAAATTTTAAATTTGGCTTAAACTTTGCCTACTTCAAAAAGCAACCTAGAAATCATGTGGAGATTCTTCCAAGATTTCCCACAACATGATTTGTATTCTTATTTGAGCTGTGTGCAAGATTTTAGCAAAGTTGCAATTTTGACCAAAACTCAAAGGGGGGACCACATGGTCTTGAGTCAAATTTGAAATTTGGCTTAAACTTTGCCTACTTCAAAAAGCAAGCTAGAAATCATGTGCAGATGCTTCCAAGAACTCCGACAACATGATTTCTATTCTTATTTGAGCTGTGTGCAAGATTTGAGCAAAGTTGAAATTTTGACCAAAACCCAAAGGGGGGACCACATGGTCTTGAGTCAAATTTTGAATTTGGCTTAAACTTTGCCTACTTCAAAAAGAAACCTAGAAATCATGTGGAGACTCTTCCAAGAACTCCAACAACATGATATCTATTCTTATTTGAGCTGTGTGCAAGATTTGAGCAAAGTTGAAATTTTGACCAAAACCCAAAGGGGGGACCACATGGTCTTGAGTCAAATTTGGAATTTGGCTTAAACTTTGCCTACTTCAAAAAGTAACCTAGAAATCATGTGCAGATGCTTCTAAGAACTCCGACAACATGATTTCTTTTCTTATTTGCGCTGTGTGCAAGATTTGAGCAAAGTTGCAATTTTGACCAAAACCCAAAGGGGGGACCACATGGTCTTGAGTCAAATTTTGAATTTGGCTTAAACTTTGCCTACTTCAAAAAGCAACCTACAAATGATGTGCAGATGCTTCTAAGAACTCCGACAACATGATTTCTTTTCTTATTTGCGCTGTGTGCAAGATTTGAGCAAAGTTGAAATTTTGACCAAAACCCAAAGGGGGGACCACATGGTCTTGAGTCAAATTTTGAATTTGGCTTAAACTTTGCCTACTTCAAAAAGCAACCTAGAACTCATGTCGAGATTCTTCCAAGATTTCCCACAACATGATTTGTATTCTTATTTGAGCTGTGTGCAAGATTTGAGCAAAGTTGCAATTTTGACCAAAACCCAAAGGGGGTACCACATGGTCTTGAGTCAAATTTGGAATTTGGCTTAAACTTTGCCTACTTCAAAAAGCAAGCTAGAAATCATGTGCAGATGCTTCCAAGAACTCCGACAACATGATTTCTATTCTTATTTGAGCTGTGTGCAAGATTTGAGCAAAGTTGAAAGTTTGACCAAAACCCAAAGGGGGGACCACATGGTCTTGAGTCAAATTTTGAATTTGGCGTAAACTTTGCCTACTTCAAAAAGCAACCTAGAAATAATGTGCAGATGCTTCCAAGAACTCCAACAACATGATATCTATTCTTATTTGAGCTCTGTGCAACATTTGAGCAAAGTTGAAATTTTGACCAAAACCCAAAGGGGGGACCACATGGTCTTGAGTCAAATTTTGAATTTGGCTTAAACTTTGCCTACTTCAAAAAGCAACCTAGAAATCATGTGCAGATGCTTTCAAGAACTCCGACAACATGATTTCTATTCTTATTTGAGCTGTGTGCAAGATTTGAGCAAAGTTGCAATTTGGACCAAAACCCAAAGGGGGGACCACATGGTCTTGAGTCAAATTTGGAATTTGGCTTAAACTTTCCCTACTTCAAAAAGCAACCTAGAAATCATGTGCAGATTCTTCCAAGAACTCCGACAACATGATTTCTATTCTTATTTGAGCTGTGTGCAAGATTTGAGCAAAGTTGAAATTTTGACCAAAACCCAAAGGGGGGACCACATGGTCTTGAGTCAAATTTGGAATTTGGCTTAAACTTTGCCTACTTCAAAAAGCAACCTAGAAATCATGTGCAGATGCTTCCAAGAACTCTGACAACATGATTTCTATTCTTATTTGAGCTGTGTGCAAGATTTGAGCAAAGTTGAAATTTTGACCAAAACCCAAAGGGGGGACCACATGGTCTTGAGTCAAATTTTGAATTTGGCTTAAAGTTTGCCTACTTCAAAAAGCAACCTAGAAATCATGTGGAGATTCTTCCAAGATTTCCCACAACATGATTTGTATTCTTATTTGAGCTGTGTGCAAGATTTTAGCAAAGTTGCAATTTTGACCAAAACTCAAAGGGGGGACCACATGGTCTTGAGTCAAATTTGAAATTTGGCTTAAACTTTGCCTACTTCAAAAAGCAAGCTAGAAATCATGTGCAGATGCTTCCAAGAACTCCGACAACATGATTTCTTTTCTTATTTGCGCTGTGTGCAAGATTTGAGCAAAGTTGCAATTTTGACCAAAACCCAAAAAAGGGAACCACATGGTCTTGAGTCAAATTTTGAATTTGGCTTAAACTTTGCCTACTTCAAAAAGCAACCTAGAAATCATGTGCAGATGCTTCCAAGAACTCCGACAACATGATTTCTTTTCTTATTTGCGCTGTGTGCAAGATTTAAGCAAAGTTGCAATTTTGACCAAAACCCAAAAAAGGGAACCACATGGTCTTGAGTCAAATTTTGAATTTGGCTTAAACTTTGCCTACTTCAAAAAGCAACCTAGAAACCATGTGCAGATGCTTCCAAGAACTCCGACAACATGATTTCTATTCTTATTTGAGCTGTGTGCAAGATTTGAGCAAAGTTGAAATTTTGACCAAAACCCAAAGGGGGGACCACATGGTCTTGAGTCAAATTTTGAATTTGGCTTAAACTTTGCCTATTTCAAAAAGCAACCTAGAAATCATGTGCAGATGCTTCCAAGAACTCCGACAACATGATTTCTATTCTTATTTGAGCTGTGTGCAAGATTTGAGCAAAGTTGAAATTTTGACCAAAACCCAAAGGGGGGACCACATGGTCTTGAGTCAAATTTTGAATTTGGCTTAAACTTTGCCTACTTCAAAAAGCAACCTAGAAATCATGTGCAGATGCTTCCAAGAACTCCGACAACATGATTTCTATTCTTATTTGAGCTGTGTGCAAGATTTGAGCAAAGTTGAAATTTTGACCAAAACCCAAAGGGGGGACCACATGGTCTTGAGTCAAATTTTGAATTTGGCTTAAACTTTGCCTACTTCAAAAAGCAACCTACAAATCATGTGCAGATGCTTCCAAGAACTCTGACAACATGATTTCTATTCTTATTTGAGCTGTGTGCAAGATTTGAGCAAAGTTGAAATTTTGACCAAAACCCAAAGGGGGGACCACATGGTCTTGAGTCAAATTTGGAATTTGGCTTAAACTTTGCCTACTTCAAAAAGCAACCTAGAAATCATGTGCAGATGCTTCCAAGAACTCCGACAACATGATTTCTATTCTTATTTGAGCTGTGTGCAAGATTTGAGCAAAGTTGAAATTTTGACCAAAACCCAAAGGGGGGACCACATGGTCTTGAGTCAAATTTTGAATTTGGCTTAAACTTTGCCTACTTCAAAAAGCAACCTAGAAATCATGTGGAGATTCTTCCAAGATTTCCCACAACATGATTTGTATTCTTATTTGAGCTGTGTGGAAGATTTGAGCAAAGTTGCAATTTTGACCAAAACTCAAAGGGGGGACCACATGGTCTTGAGTCAAATTTGAAATTTGGCTTAAACTTTGCCTACTTGTAAAAGCAACCTAGAAACCATGTGCAGATGCTTCCAAGAACTCCGACAACATGATTTCTATTCTTATTTGAGCTGTGTGCAAGATTTGAGCAAAGTTGAAATTTTGACCAAAACCCAAAGGGGGGACCACATGGTCTTGAGTCAAATTTGGAATTTGGCTTAAACTTTGCCTACTTCAAAAAGCAACCTAGAAATCATGTGCAGATGCTTCCAAGAACTCCGACAACATGATTTGTATTCTTATTTGAGCTGTGTGCAAGATTTGAGCAAAGTTGAAATTTTGACCAAAACCCAAAGGGGGGACCACATGGTCTTGAGTCAAATTTTGAATTTGGCTTAAACTTTGCCTACTTCAAAAAGCAATCTAGAAATCATGTGCAGATGCTTCCAAGAACTCCGACAACATGATTTCTATTCTTATTTGAGCTGTGTGCAAGATTTGAGCAAAGTTGCAATTTTGACCAAAACCCAAAGGAGGGACCACATGGTCTTGAGTCAAATTTTGAATTTGGGGTAAACTTTGCCTACTTCAAAAAGCAACCTAGAAATCATGTGCAGATCCTTCCAAGAACTCCGACAACATGATTTCTATTCTTATTTGAGCTGTGTGCAAGATTTGAGCAAAGTTGAAAGTTTGACCAAAACCCAAAGGGGGGACCACATGGTCTTGAGTCAAATTTTGAATTTGGCGTAAACTTTGCCTACTTCAAAAAGAAACCTAGAAATCATGTGCAGATGCTTCCAAGAACTCCAACAACATGATATCTATTCTTATTTGAGCTGTGTGCAAGATTTGAGCAAAGTTGAAATTTTGACCAAAACCCAAAGGAGGGACCACATGGTCTTGAGTCAAATTTTCAATTTGGCTTAAACTTTGCCTACTTCAAAAAGCAACCTAGAAATCATGTGCAGATGCTTCCAAGAACTCCGACAACATGATTTCTATTCTTATTTGCGCTGTGTGGAAGATTTGAGCAAAGTTGAAATTTTGACCAAAACCCAAAGGGGGGACCACATGGTCTTGAGTCAAATTTGGAATTTGGCTTAAACTTTGCCTACTTCAAAAAGCAACCTAGAAATCATGTGCAGATGCTTCCAAGAACTCCGACAACATGATTTCTATTCTTATTTGAGCTGTGTGCAAGATTTGAGCAAAGTTGAAATTTTGACCAAAACCCAAAGGGGGGACCACATGGTCTTGAGTCAAATTTTGAATTTGGCTTAAACTTTGCCTACTTCAAAAAGCAACCTAGAAATCATGTGGAGATTCTTCCAAGATTTCCCACAACATGATTTGTATTCTTATTTGAGCTGTGTGCAAGATTTGAGCAAAGTTGCAATTTTGACCAAAACTCAAAGGGGGGACCACATGGTCTTGAGTCAAATTTTGAATTTGGCTTAAACTTTGCCTACTTCAAAAAGCAACCTACAAATGATGTGCAGATGCTTCCAAGAACTCCGACAACATGATTTCTATTCTTATTTGAGCTGTGTGCAAGATTTGAGCAAAGTTGAAATTTTGACCAAAACCCAAAGGGGGGACCACATGGTCTTGAGTCAAATTTGGAATTTGGCTTAAACTTTGCCTACTTCAAAAAGCAACCTAGAAATCATGTGGAGACTCTTCCAAGACCTCCAACAACATGATATCTATTCTTATTTGAGCTGTGTGCAAGATTTGAGCAAAGTTGCAATTTTGACCAAAACCCAAAGGGGGGACCACATGGTCTTGAGTCAAATTTGGAATTTGGCTTAAACTTTGCCTACTTCAAAAAGTAACCTAGAAATCATGTGCAGATGCTTCTAAGAACTCCGACAACATGATTTCTATTCTTATTTGAGCTGTGTGCAAGATTTGAGCAAAGTTGAAAGTTTGACCAAAACCCAAAGGGGGGACCACATGGTCTTGAGTCAAATTTTGAATTTGGGGTAAACTTTGCCTACTTCAAAAAGCAACCTAGAAATCATGTGCAGATCCTTCCAAGAACTCCGACAACATGATTTCTATTCTTATTTGAGCTGTGTGCAAGATTTGAGCAAAGTTGAAAGTTTGACCAAAACCCAAAGGGGGGACCACATGGTCTTGAGTCAAATTTTGAATTTGGCGTAAACTTTGCCTACTTCAAAAAGAAACCTAGAAATCATGTGCAGATGCTTCCAAGAACTCCAACAACATGATATCTATTCTTATTTGAGCTGTGTGCAAGATTTGAGCAAAGTTGAAATTTTGACCAAAACCCAAAGGAGGGACCACATGGTCTTGAGTCAAATTTTCAATTTGGCTTAAACTTTGCCTACTTCAAAAAGCAACCTAGAAATCATGTGCAGATGCTTCCAAGAACTCCGACAACATGATTTCTATTCTTATTTGCGCTGTGTGGAAGATTTGAGCAAAGTTGAAATTTTGACCAAAACCCAAAGGGGGGACCACATGGTCTTGAGTCAAATTTGGAATATGGCTTAAACTTTGCCTACTTCAAAAAGCAACCTAGAAATCATGTGCAGATGCTTCCAAGAACTCCGACAACATGATTTCTATTCTTATTTGAGCTGTGTGCAAGATTTGAGCAAAGTTGAAATTTTGACCAAAACCCAAAGGGGGGACCACATGGTCTTGAGTCAAATTTTGAATTTGGCTTAAACTTTGCCTACTTCAAAAAGCAACCTAGAAATCATGTGGAGATTCTTCCAAGATTTCCCACAACATGATTTGTATTCTTATTTGAGCTGTGTGCAAGATTTGAGCAAAGTTGCAATTTTGACCAAAACTCAAAGGGGGGACCACATGGTCTTGAGTCAAATTTTGAATTTGGCTTAAACTTTGCCTACTTCAAAAAGCAACCTACAAATGATGTGCAGATGCTTCCAAGAACTCCGACAACATGATTTCTATTCTTATTTGAGCTGTGTGCAAGATTTGAGCAAAGTTGAAATTTTGACCAAAACCCAAAGGGGGGACCACATGGTCTTGAGTCAAATTTTGAATTTGGCTTAAACTTTGCCTACTTCAAAAAGCAACCTAGAAATCATGTGGAGACTCTTCCAAGACCTCCAACAACATGATATCTATTCTTATTTGAGCTGTGTGCAAGATTTGAGCAAAGTTGCAATTTTGACCAAAACCCAAAGGGGGGACCACATGGTCTTGAGTCAAATTTGGAATTTGGCTTAAACTTTGCCTACTTCAAAAAGTAACCTAGAAATCATGTGCAGATGCTTCTAAGAACTCCGACAACATGATTTCTTTTCTTATTTGCGCTGTGTGCAAGATTTGAGCAAAGTTGCAATTTTGACCAAAACCCAAAGGGGGGACCACATGGTCTTGAGTCAAATTTTTAATTTTGGGTAAACTTTGCCTACTTCAAAAAGCAACCTAGAAATCATGTGCAGATGCTTCCAAGAACTCCGACAACATGATTTCTATTCTTATTTGAGCTGTGTGCAAGATTTGAGCAAAGTTGAAAGTTTGACCAAAACCCAAAGGGGGGACCACATGGTCTTGAGTCAAATTTTGAATTTGGCGTAAACTTTGCCTACTTCAAAAAGAAACCTAGAAATCATGTGCAGATGCTTCCAAGAACTCCAACAACATGATATCTATTCTTATTTGAGCTGTGTGCAAGATTTGAGCAAAGTTGAAATTTTGACCAAAACCCAAAGGAGGGACCACATGGTCTTGAGTCAAATTTTGAATTTGGCTTAAACTTTGCCTACTTTAAAAAGCAACCTAGAAATCATGTGCAGATGCTTCCAAGAACTCCGACAACATGATTTCTATTCTTATTTGCGCTGTGTGGAAGATTTGAGCAAAGTTGAAATTTTGACCAAAACCCAAAGGGGGGACCACATGGTCTTGAGTCAAATTTTGAATTTGGCTTAAACTTTGCCTACTTCAAAAAGCAACCTAGAAATCATGTGGAGACTCTTCCAAGACCTCCAACAACATGATATCTATTCTTATTTGAGCTGTGTGCAAGATTTGAGGAAAGTTGCAATTTTAACCAAAACCCAAAGGGGGGACCACATGGTCTTGAGTCAAATTTGGAATTTGGCTTAAACTTTGCCTACTTCAAAAAGTAACCTAGAAATCATGTGCAGTTGCTTCTAAGAACTCCGACAACATGATTTGTTTTCTTATTTGCGCTGTGTGCAAGATTTGAGCAAAGTTGCAATTTTGACCAAAACCCAAAGGGGGGACCACATGGTGTTGAGTCAAATTTTGAATTTGGGGTAAACTTTGCCTACTTCAAAAAGCAACCTAGAAATCATGTGCAGATGCTTCCAAGAACTCCGACAACATGATTTCTATTCTTATTTGAGCTGTGTGCAAGATTTGACCAAAGTTGAAAGTTTGACCAAAACCCAAAGGGGGGACCACATGGTCTTGAGTCAAATTTTGAATTTGGCGTAAACTTTGCCTACTTCAAAAAGAAACCTTGAAATCATGTGCAGATGCTTCCAAGAACTCCAACAACATGATATCTATTCTTATTTGAGCTGTGTGCAAGATTTGAGCAAAGTTGAAATTTTGACCAAAACCCAAAGGAGGGACCACATGGTCTTGAGTCAAATTTTGAATTTGGCTTAAACTTTGCCTACTTCAAAAAGCAACCTAGAAATCATGTGCAGATGCTTCCAAGAACTCCGATAACATGATTTCTATTCTTATTTGCGCTGTGTGGAAGATTTGAGCAAAGTTGAAATTTTGACCAAAACCCAAAGGGGGGACCACATGGTCTTGAGTCAAATTTTGAATTTGGCTTAAACTTTGCCTACTTCAAAAAGCAACCTAGAAATCATGTGCAGATGCTTTCAAGAACTCCGACAACATGATTTCTATTCTTATTTGAGCTGTGTGCAAGATTTGAGCAAAGTTGCAATTTTGACCAAAACCCAAAGAGGGGACCACATGGTCTTGAGTCAAATTTTTAATTTTGGGTAAACTTTGCCTACTTCAAAAAGCAACCTAGAAATCATGTGCAGATGCTTCCAAGAACTCCGACAACATGATTTCTATTCTTATTTGAGCTGTGTGCAAGATTTGAGCAAAGTTGAAAGTTTGACCAAAACCCAAAGGGGGGACCACATGGTCTTGAGTCAAATTTTGAATTTGGCGTAAACTTTGCCTACTTCAAAAAGAAACCTAGAAATCATGTGCAGATGCTTCCAAGAACTCCAACAACATGATATCTATTCTTATTTGAGCTGTGTGCAAGATTTGAGCAAAGTTGAAATTTTGACCAAAACCCAAAGGAGGGACCACATGGTCTTGAGTCAAATTTTGAATTTGGCTTAAACTTTGCCTACTTTAAAAAGCAACCTAGAAATCATGTGCAGATGCTTCCAAGAACTCCGACAACATGATTTCTATTCTTATTTGCGCTGTGTGGAAGATTTGAGCAAAGTTGAAATTTTGACCAAAACCCAAAGGGGGGACCACATGGTCTTGAGTCAAATTTTGAATTTGGCTTAAACTTTGCCTACTTCAAAAAGCAACCTAGAAATCATGTGGAGACTCTTCCAAGACCTCCAACAACATGATATCTATTCTTATTTGAGCTGTGTGCAAGATTTGAGGAAAGTTGCAATTTTAACCAAAACCCAAAGGGGGGACCACATGGTCTTGAGTCAAATTTGGAATTTGGCTTAAACTTTGCCTACTTCAAAAAGTAACCTAGAAATCATGTGCAGTTGCTTCTAAGAACTCCGACAACATGATTTCTTTTCTTATTTGCGCTGTGTGCAAGATTTGAGCAAAGTTGCAATTTTGACCAAAACCCAAAGGGGGGACCACATGGTGTTGAGTCAAATTTTGAATTTGGGGTAAACTTTGCCTACTTCAAAAAGCAACCTAGAAATCATGTGCAGATGCTTCCAAGAACTCCGACAACATGATTTCTATTCTTATTTGAGCTGTGTGCAAGATTTGACCAAAGTTGAAAGTTTGACCAAAACCCAAAGGGGGGACCACATGGTCTTGAGTCAAATTTTGAATTTGGCGTAAACTTTGCCTACTTCAAAAAGAAACCTTGAAATCATGTGCAGATGCTTCCAAGAACTCCAACAACATGATATCTATTCTTATTTGAGCTGTGTGCAAGATTTGAGCAAAGTTGAAATTTTGACCAAAACCCAAAGGAGGGACCACATGGTCTTGAGTCAAATTTTGAATTTGGCTTAAACTTTGCCTACTTCAAAAAGCAACCTAGAAATCATGTGCAGATGCTTCCAAGAACTCCGATAACATGATTTCTATTCTTATTTGCGCTGTGTGGAAGATTTGAGCAAAGTTGAAATTTTGACCAAAACCCAAAGGGGGGACCACATGGTCTTGAGTCAAATTTTGAATTTGGCTTAAACTTTGCCTACTTCAAAAAGCAACCTAGAAATCATGTGCAGATGCTTTCAAGAACTCCGACAACATGATTTCTATTCTTATTTGAGCTGTGTGCAAGATTTGAGCAAAGTTGCAATTTTGACCAAAACCCAAAGAGGGGACCACATGGTCTTGAGTCAAATTTTGAATTTGGCTTAAACTTTGCCTACTTCAAAAAGCAACCTAGAAATCATGTGCAGATGCTTCCAAGAACTCCGACAACATGATTTCTATTCTTATTTGAGCTGTGTGCAAGATTTGAGCAAAGTTGAAATTTTGACCAAAACCCAAAGGGGGGACCACATGGTCTTGAGTCAAATTTGGAATTTGGCGTAAACTTTGCCTACTTCAAAAAGAAACCTAGAAATCATGTGCAGATGCTTCCAAGAACTCCAACAACATGATATCTATTCTTATTTGAGCTGTGTGCAAGATTTGAGCAAAGTTGAAATTTTGACCAAAACCCAAAGGAGGGACCACATGGTCTTGAGTCAAATTTTGAATTTGGCTTAAACTTTGCCTACTTCAAAAAGCAACCTAGAAATCATGTGCAGATGCTTCCAAGAACTCCGACAACATGATTTCTATTCTTATTTGCGCTGTGTGGAAGATTTGAGCAAAGTTGAAATTTTGACCAAAACCCAAAGGGGGGACCACATGGTCTTGAGTCAAATTTTGAATTTGGCTTAAACTTTGCCTACTTCAAAAAGCAACCTAGAAATCATGTGCAGATGCTTCCAAGAACTCCGACAACATGATTTCTATTCTTATTTGAGCTGTGTGCAAGATTTGAGCAAAGTTGCAATTTTGACCAAAACCCAAAGAGGGGACCACATGGTCTTGAGTCAAATTTTGAATTTGGCTTAAACTTTGCCTACTTCAAAAAGCAACCTAGAAATCATGTGCAGATGCTTCCAAGAACTCCGACAACATGATTTCTATTCTTATTTGAGCTGTGTGCAAGATTTGAGCAAAGTTGAAATTTTGACCAAAACCCAAAGGGGGGACCACATGGTCTTGAGTCAAATTTGGAATTTGGCTTAAACTTTGCCTACTTCAAAAAGCAACCTAGAAATCATGTGGAGATTCTTCCAAGATTTCCCACAACATGATTTGTATTCTTATTTGAGCTGTGTGCAAGATTTGAGCAAAGTTGCAATTTTGACCAAAACTCAAAGGGGGGACCACATGGTCTTGAGTCAAATTTGAAATTTGGCTTAAACTTTGCCTACTTCAAAAAGCAAGCTACAAATCATGTGCAGATGCTTCCAAGAACTCCGACAAAATGATTTCTATTCTTATTTGAGCTGTGTGCAAGATTTGAGCAAAGTTGAAATTTTGACCAAAACCCAAAGGGGGGACCACATGGTCTTGAGTCAAATTTGGAATTTGGCTTAAACTTTGCCTACTTCAAAAAGCAACCTAGAAATCATGTGGAGACTCTTCCAAGACCTCCAACAACATGATATCTCTTCTTATTTGAGCTGTCTGCAAGATTTGAGCAAAGTTGCAATTTTGACCAAAACCCAAAGGGGGGACCACATGGTGTTGAGTCAAATTTTGAATTTCGGGTAAACTTTGCCTACTTAAAAAAGCAACCTAGAAATCATGTGCAGATGCTTGCAAGAACTCCGACAACATGATTTCTATTCTTATTTGAGCTGTGTGCAAGATTTGAGCAAAGTTGAAAGTTTGACCAAAACCCAAAGGGGGGACCACATGGTCTTGAGTCAAATTTTGAATTTGGCGTAAACTTTGCCTACTTCAAAAAGCAACCTAGAAATCATGTGCAGATGCTTCCAAGAACTCCAACAACATGATATCTATTCTTATTTGAGCTGTGTGCAAGATTTGAGCAAAGTTGAAATTTTGACCAAAACCCAAAGGAGGGACCACATGGTCTTGAGTCAAATTTGGAATTTGGCTTAAACTTTGCCTACTTCAAAAAGCAACCTAGAAATCATGTGCAGATGCTTCCAAGAACTCCGACAACCTGATTTCTATTCTTATTTGAGCTGTGTGCAAGCTTTGAGCAAAGTTGCAATTTTGACCAAAACCCAGAGGGGGGACCACATGGTCTTGAGTCAAATTTGGAATTTGGCTTAAACTTTGCCTACTTCAAAAAGCAAGCTAGAAATCATGTGCAGATGCTTCCAAGAACTCCGACAACATGATTTCTATTCTTATTTGAGCTGTGTGCAAGATTTGAGCAAAGTTGAAAGTTTGACCAAAACCCAAAGGGGGGACCACATGGTCTTGAGTCAAATTTTGAATTTGGCTTAAACTTTGCCTACTTCAAAAAGCAACCTACAAATCATGTGCAGATGCTTCCAAGAACTCTGACAACATGATTTCTATTCTGATTTGAGCTGTGTGCAAGATTTGAGCAAAGTTGAAATTTTGACCAAAACCCAAAGGGGGGACCACATGGTCTTGAGTCAAATTTGAAATTTGGCTTAAACTTTGCCTACTTCAAAAAGCAAGCTAGAAATCATGTGCAGATGCTTCCAAGAACTCCGACAACATGATTTCTATTCTTATTTGAGCTGTGTGCAAGATTTGAGCAAAGTTGAAATTTTGACCAAAACCCAAAGGGGGGACCACATGGTCTTGAGTCAAATTTGGAATTTGGCTTAAACTTTGCCTACTTCAAAAAGCAACCTAGAAATCATGTGGAGACTCTTCCAAGACCTCCAACAACATGATATCTATTCTTATTTGAGCTGTCTGCAAGATTTGAGCAAAGTTGCAATTTTGACCAAAACCCAAAGGGGGGACCACATGGTCTTGAGTCAAATTTGGAATTTGGCTTAAACTTTCCCTACTTAAAAAAGCAACCTATAAATCATGTGGAGATTCTTCCAAGAACTCCGACAACATGATTTCTATTCTTATTTGAGCTGTGTGCAAGATTTGAGCAAAGTTGCAATTTTGACCAAAACCCAAAGGGGGGACCACATGGTGTTGAGTCAAATTTTGAATTTCGGGTAACCTTTGCCTACTTAAAAAAGCAACCTAGAAATCATGTGCAGATGCTTCCAAGAACTCCGACAACATGATTTCTATTCTTATTTGAGCTGTGTGCAAGATTTGAGCAAAGTTGAAAGTTTGACCAAAACCCAAAGGGGGGACCACATGGTCTTGAGTCAAATTTGGAATTTGGCTTAAACTTTGCCTACTTCAAAAAGCAACCTAGAAATCATGTGGAGATTCTTCCAAGATTTCCCACAACATGATTTGTATTCTTATTTGAGCTGTGTGCAAGATTTAAGCAAAGTTGCAATTTTGACCAAAACTCAAAGGGGGGACCACATGGTCTTGAGTCAAATTTGAAATTTGGCTTAAACTTTGCCTACTTCAAAAAGCAAGCTACAAATCATGTGCAGATGCTTCCAAGAACTCCGACAACATGATTTCTATTCTTATTTGAGCTGTGTGCAAGATTTGAGCAAAGTTGAAATTTTGACCAAAACCCAAAGGGGGGACCACATGGTCTTGAGTCAAATTTGGAATTTGGCTTAAACTTTGCCTACTTCAAAAAGCAACCTAGAAATCATGTGGAGACTCTTCCAAGACCTCCAACAACATGATATCTATTCTTATTTGAGCTGTCTGCAAGATTTGAGCAAAGTTGCAATTTTGACCAAAACCCAAAGGGGGGACCACATGGTCTTGAGTCAAATTTGGAATTTGGCTTAAACTTTCCCTACTTAAAAAAGCAACCTAGAAATCATGTGGAGATTCTTCCAAGAACTCCGACAACATGATTTCTATTCTTATTTGAGCTGTGTGCAAGATTTGAGCAAAGTTGCAATTTTGACCAAAACCCAAAGGGGGGACCACATGGTGTTGAGTCAAATTTTGAATTTCGGGTAAACTTTGCCTACTTAAAAAAGCAACCTAGAAATCATGTGCAGATGCTTGCAAGAACTCCGACAACATGATTTCTATTCTTATTTGAGCTGTGTGCAAGATTTGAGCAAAGTTGAAAGTTTGACCAAAACCCAAAAGGGGGACCACATGGTCTTGAGTCAAATTTGGAATTTGGCTTAAACTTTGCCTACTTCAAAAAGCAACCTAGAAATCATGTGGAGACTCTTCCAAGACCTCCAACAACATGATATCTATTCTTATTTGAGCTGTCTGCAAGATTTGAGCAAAGTTGCAATTTTGACCAAAACCCAAAGGGGGGACCACATGGTCTTGAGTCAAATTTGGAATTTGGCTTAAACTTTCCCTACTTAAAAAAGCAACCTATAAATCATGTGGAGATTCTTCCAAGAACTCCGACAACATGATTTCTATTCTTATTTGAGCTGTGTGCAAGATTTGAGCAAAGTTGCAATTTTGACCAAAACCCAAAGGGGGGACCACATGGTGTTGAGTC
Organism: Galaxea fascicularis; assembly: GCA_948470475.1. Classification (NCBI taxonomy): domain Eukaryota; kingdom Metazoa; phylum Cnidaria; class Anthozoa; order Scleractinia; family Euphylliidae; genus Galaxea; species Galaxea fascicularis. The sequence continues at coordinate 9,620,465 of OX419340.1, read as the reverse complement.
AAATTTTGAATTTCGGGTAAACTTTGCCTACTTAAAAAAGCAACCTAGAAATCATGTGCAGATGCTTGCAAGAACTCCGACAACATGATTTCTATTCTTATTTGAGCTGTGTGCAAGATTTGAGCAAAGTTGAAAGTTTGACCAAAACCCAAAGGGGGGACCACATGGTCTTGAGTCAAATTTTGAATTTGGCGTAAACTTTGCCTACTTTAAAAAGCAACCTAGAAATAATGTGCAGATGCTTCCAAGAATTCCAACAACATGATATCTATTCTTATTTGAGCTGTGTGCAAGATTTGAGCAAAGTTGAAATTTTGACCAAAACCCAAAGGAGGGACCACATGGTCTTGAGTCAAATTTGGAATTTGGCTTAAACTTTGCCTACTTCAAAAAGCAACCTAGAAATCATGTGCAGATGCTTCCAAGAACTCCGACAACATGATTTCTATTCTTATTTGAGCTGTGTGCAAGATTTGAGCAAAGTTGCAATTTTGACCAAAACCCAAAGGGGGGACCACATGGTCTTGAGTCAAATTTGGAATTTGGCTTAAACTTTCCCTACTTCAAAAAGCAACCTACAAATCATGTGCAGATGGTTCCAAGAACTCTGACAACATGATTTCTATTCTTATTTGAGCTGTGTGCAAGATTTGAGCAAAGTTGAAATTTTGACCAAAACCCAAAGCGGGGACCACATGGTCTTGAGTCAAATTTTGAATTTGGCTTAAACTTTGCCTACTTCAAAAAGCAACCTAGAAATCATGTGGAGATTCTTCCAAGATTTCCCACAACATGATTTGTATTCTTATTTGAGCTGTGTGCAAGATTTTAGCAAAGTTGCAATTTTGACCAAAACTCAAAGGGGGGACCACATGGTCTTGAGTCAAATTTGAAATTTGGCTTAAACTTTGCCTACTTCAAAAAGCAAGCTAGAAATCATGTGCAGATGCTTCCAAGAACTCCGACAACATGATTTCTATTCTTATTTGAGCTGTGTGCAAGATTTGAGCAAAGTTGAAATTTTGACCAAAACCCAAAGGGGGGACCACATGGTCTTGAGTCAAATTTTGAATTTGGCTTAAACTTTGCCTACTTCAAAAAGAAACCTACAAATCATGTGGAGACTCTTCCAAGACCTCCAACAACATGATATCTATTCTTATTTGAGCTGTGTGCAAGATTTGAGCAAAGTTGCAATTTTGACCAAAACCCAAAGGGGGGACCACATGGTCTTGAGTCAAATTTGGAATTTGGCTTAAACTTTGCCTACTTCAAAAAGTAACCTAGAAATCATGTGCAGATGCTTCTAAGAACTCCGACAACATGATTTCTTTTCTTATTTGCGCTGTGTGCAAGATTTGAGCAAAGTTGCAATTTTGACCAAAACCCAAAGGGGGGACCACATGGTCTTGAGTCAAATTTGGAATTTGGCTTAAACTTTGCCTACTTCAAAAAGCAACCTAGAAATCATGTGCAGATGCTTCTAAGAACTCCGACAACATGATTTCTTTTCTTTTTTGCGCTGTGTGCAAGATTTGAGCAAAGTTGCAATTTTGACCAAAACCCAAAGGGGGGACCACATGGTCTTGAGTCAAATTTTGAATTTGGCTTAAACTTTGCCTACTTCAAAAACAAACCTAAAACTCATGTGGAGATTCTTCCAAGATTTCCCACAACATGATTTGTATTCTTATTTGAGCTGTGTGCAAGATTTGAGCAAAGTTGCAATTTTGACCAAAACCCAAAGGGGGTACCACATGGTCTTGAGTCAAATTTGGAATTTGGCTTAAACTTTGCCTACTTCAAAAAGCAATCTAGAAATCATGTGCAGATGCTTCCAAGAACTCCGACAACATGATTTCTATTTTTATTTGAGCTGTGTGCAAGATTTGAGCAAAGTTGAAAGTTTGACCAAAACCCAAAGGGGGGACCACATGGTCTTGAGTCAAATTTTGAATTTGGCGTAAACTTTGCCTACTTCAAAAAGCAACCTAGAAATAATGTGCAGATGCTTCCAAGAACTCCAACAACATGATATCTATTCTTATTTGAGCTGTGTGCAAGATTTGAGCAAAGTTGAAATTTTGACCAAAACCCAAAGGAGGGACCACATGGTCTTGAGTCAAATTTTGAATTTGGCTTAAACTTTGCCTACTTCAAAAAGTAACCTAGAAATCATGTGCAGATGCTTCCAAGAACTCCGACAACATGATTTCTATTCTTATTTGCGCTGTGTGGAAGATTTGAGCAAAGTTGAAATTTTGACCAAAACCCAAAGGGGGGACCACATGGTCTTGAGTCAAATTTTGAATTTGGCTTAAACTTTCCCTACTTCAAAAAGCAACCTAGAAATCATGTGCAGATGCTTCCAAGAACTCCGACAACCTGATTTCTATTCTTATTTGAGCTGTGTGCAAGATTTGAGCAAAGTTGAAAGTTTGACCAAAACCCAAAGGGGGGACCACATGGTCTTGAGTCAAATTTGGAATTTGGCTTAAACTTTGCCTACTTCAAAAAGCAACCTACAAATCATGTGCAGATGCTTCCAAGAACTCTGACAACATGATTTCTATTCTGATTTGAGCTGTGTGCAAGATTTGAGCAAAGTTGAAATTTTGACCAAAACCCAAAGGGGGGACCACATGGTCTTGAGTCAAATTTGAAATTTGGCTTAAACTTTGCCTACTTCAAAAAGCAAGCTAGAAATCATGTGCAGATGCTTCCAAGAACTCCGACAACATGATTTCTATTCTTATTTGAGCTGTGTGCAAGATTTGAGCAAAGTTGAAATTTTGACCAAAACCCAAAGGGGGGACCACATGGTCTTGAGTCAAATTTGGAATTTGGCTTAAACTTTGCCTACTTCAAAAAGCAACCTAGAAATCATGTGGAGACTCTTCCAAGACCTCCAACAACATGATATCTATTCTTATTTGAGCTGTCTGCAAGATTTGAGCAAAGTTGCAATTTTGACCAAAACCCAAAGGGGGGACCACATGGTCTTGAGTCAAATTTGGAATTTGGCTTAAACTTTCCCTACTTAAAAAAGCAACCTAGAAATCATGTGGAGATTCTTCCAAGAACTCCGACAACATGATTTCTATTCTTATTTGAGCTGTGTGCAAGATTTGAGCAAAGTTGCAATTTTGACCAAAACCCAAAGGGGGGACCACATGGTGTTGAGTCAAATTTTGAATTTCGGGTAAACTTTGCCTACTTAAAAAAGCAACCTAGAAATCATGTGCAGATGCTTGCAAGAACTCCGACAACATGATTTCTATTCTTATTTGAGCTGTGTGCAAGATTTGAGCAAAGTTGAAAGTTTGACCAAAACCCAAAGGGGGGACCACATGGTCTTAAGTCAAATTTTGAATTTGGCGTAAACTTTGCCTACTTCAAAAAGCAACCTAGAAATAATGTGCAGATGCTTCCAAGAACTCCAACAACATGATATCTATTCTTATTTGAGCTGTGTGCAAGATTTGAGCAAAGTTGAAATTTTGACCAAAACCCAAAGGAGGGACCACATGGTCTTGAGTCAAATTTGGAATTTGGCTTAAACTTTGCCTACTTCAAAAAGCAACCTAGAAATCATGTGCAGATGCTTCCAAGAACTCCGACAACATGATTTCTATTCTTATTTGAGCTGTGTGCAAGATTTGAGCAAAGTTGAAATTTTGACCAAAACCCAAAGGGGGGACCACATGGTCTTGAGTCAAATTTTGAATTTGGCTTAAACTTTCCCTACTTAAAAAAGCAACCTAGAAATCATGTGGAGATTCTTCCAAGAACTCCGACAACATGATTTCTATTCTTATTTGAGCTGTGTGCAAGATTTGAGCAAAGTTGCAATTTTGACCAAAACCCAAAGGGGGGACCACATGGTGTTGAGTCAAATTTTGAATTTCGGGTAAACTTTGCCTACTTAAAAAAGCAACCTAGAAATCATGTGCAGATGCTTGCAAGAACTCCGACAACATGATTTCTATTCTTATTTGAGCTGTGTGCAAGATTTGAGCAAAGTTGAAAGTTTGACCAAAACCCAAAGGGGGGACCACATGGTCTTGAGTCAAATTTTGAATTTGGCGCAAACTTTGCCTACTTCAAAAAGCAACCTAGAAATAATGTGCAGATGCTTCCAAGAACTCCAACAACATGATATCTATTCTTATTTGAGCTGTGTGCAAGATTTGAGCAAAGTTGAAATTTTGACCAAAACCCAAAGGAGGGACCACATGGTCTTGAGTCAAATTTTGAATTTGGCTTAAACTTTGCCTACTTCAAAAAGTAACCTAGAAATCATGTGCAGATGCTTCCAAGAACTCCGACAACATGATTTCTATTCTTATTTGCGCTGTGTGGAAGATTTGAGCAAAGTTGAAATTTTGACCAAAACCCAAAGGGGGGACCACATGGTCTTGAGTCAAATTTTGAATTTGGCTTAAACTTTGCCTACTTCAAAAAGCAACCTAGAAATCATGTGCAGATGCTTCCAAGAACTCCGACAACATGATTTCTTTTCTTATTTGAGCTGTGTGCAAGATTTGAGCAAAGTTGCAATTTTGACCAAAACCCAGAGGGGGGACCACATTGTCTTGAGTCAAATTTGGAATTTGGCTTAAACTTTCCCTACTTCAAAAAGCAACCTAGAAATCATGTGCAGATGCTTCCAAGAACTCCGACAACATGATTTCTATTCTTATTTGAGCTGTGTGCAAGATTTGAGCAAAGTTGAAAGTTTGACCAAAACCCAAAGGGGGGACCACATGGTCTTGAGTCAAATTTGGAATTTGGCTTAAACTTTGCCTACTTCAAAAAGCAACCTACAAATCATGTGCAGATGCTTCCAAGAACTCTGACAACATGATTTCTATTCTTATTTGAGCTGTGTGCAAGATTTGAGCAAAGTTGAAATTTTGACCAAAACCCAAAGGGGGGACCACATGGTCTTGAGTCAAATTTGGAATTTGGCTTAAACTTTGCCTACTTCAAAAAGCAACCTAGAAATCATGTGGAGATTCTTCCAAGATTTCCCACAACATGATTTTATTCTTATTTGAGCTGTGTGCAAGATTTGAGCAAAGTTGAAATTTTGACCAAAACTCAAAGGGGGGACCACATGGTCTTGAGTCAAATTTGAAATTTGGCTTAAACTTTGCCTACTTCAAAAAGCAAGCTAGAAATCATGTGCAGATGCTTCCAAGAACTCCGACAACATGATTTCTATTCTTATTTGAGCTGTGTGCAAGATTTGAGCAAAGTTGAAATTTTGACCAAAACCCAAAGGGGGGACCACATGGTCTTGAGTCAAATTTTGAATTTGGCTTAAACTTTGCCTACTTCAAAAAGAAATTTAGAAATCATGTGGAGACTCTTCCAAGACCTCCAAGAACATGATATCTATTCTTATTTGAGCTGTGTGCAAGATTTGAGCAAAGTTGCAATTTTGACCAAAACCCAAAGGGGGGACCACATGGTCTTGAGTCAAATTTGGAATTTGGCTTAAACTTTGCCTACTTCAAAAAGTAACCTAGAAATCATGTGCAGATGCTTCTAAGAACTCCGACAACATGATTTCTTTTCTTATTTGCGCTGTGTGCAAGATTTGAGCAAAGTTGCAATTTTGACCAAAACCCAAAGGGGGGACCACATGGTCTTGAGTCAAATTTGGAATTTGGCTTAAACTTTGCCTACTTCAAAAAGCAACCTAGAAATCATGTGCAGATGCTTCTAAGAACTCCGACAACATGATTTCTTTTCTTTTTTGCGCTGTGTGCAAGATTTGAGCAAAGTTGCAATTTTGACCAAAACCCAAAGGAGGGACCACATGGTCTTGAGTCAAATTTTGAATTTGGCTTAAACTTTGCCTACTTCAAAAAGCAACCTAGAACTTAGTTGGAGATTCTTCCAAGATTTCCCACAACATGATTTGTATTCTTATTTGAGCTGTGTGCAAGATTTGAGCAAAGTTGCAATTTTGACCAAAACCCAAAGGGGGTACCACATGGTCTTGAGTCAAATTTGGAATTTGGCTTAAACTTTGCCTACTTCAAAAAGCAATCTAGAAATCATGTGCAGATGCTTCCAAGAACTCCGACAACATGATTTCTATTCTTATTTGAGCTGTGTGCAAGATTTGAGCAAAGTTGAAAGTTTGACCAAAACCCAAAGGGGGGACCACATGGTCTTGAGTCAAATTTTGAATTTGGCGTAAACTTTGCCTACTTCAAAAAGGAACCTAGAAATAATGTGCAGATGCTTCTAAGAACTCCAACAACATGATATCTATTCTTATTTGAGCTGTGTGCAAGATTTGAGCAAAGTTGAAATTTTGACCAAAACCCAAAGGAGGGACCACATGGTCTTGAGTCAAATTTTGAATTTGGCTTAAACTTTGCCTACTTCAAAAAGTAACCTAGAAATCATGTGCAGATGCTTCCAAGAACTCCGACAACATGATTTCTATTCTTATTTGCGCTGTGTGGAAGATTTGAGCAAAGTTGAAATTTTGACCAAAACCCAAAGGGGGGACCACATGGTCTTGAGTCAAATTTTGAATTTGGCTTAAACTTTGCCTACTTCAAAAAGCAAACTAGAAATCATGTGCAGATGCTTCCAAGAACTCCGACAACATTATTTCTATTCTTATTTGAGCTGTGTGCAAGATTTGAGCAAAGTTGAAAGTTTGACCAAAACCCAAAGGGGGGACCACATGGTCTTGAGTCAAATTTGGAATTTGGCTTAAACTTTGCCTACTTCAAAAAGCAACCTACAAATCATGTGCAGATGCTTCCAAGAACTCTGACAACATGATTTCTATTCTGATTTGAGCTGTGTGCAAGATTTGAGCAAAGTTGCAATTTTGACCAAAACTCAAAGGGGGGACCACATGGTCTTGAGTCAAATTTGAAATTTGGGTTAAACTTTGCCTACTTTAAAAAGCAACCTAGAAATCATGTGCAGATGCTTCCAAGAACTCCGACAACATGATTTCTATTCTTATTTGAGCTGTGTGCAAGATTTGAGCAAAGTTGAAATTTTGACCAAAACCCAAAGGGGGGACCACATGGTCTTAAGTCAAATTTGGAATTTGGCTTAAACTTTGCCTACTTCAAAAAGCAACCTAGAAATCATGTGGAGACTCTTCCAAGACCTCCAACAACATGATATCTATTCTTATTTGAGCTGTGTGCAAGATTTGAGCAAAGGTGAAATTTTGACCAAAACCCAAAGGGGGGACCACATGGTCTTGAGTCAAATTTGGAATTTGGCTTAAACTTTGCCTACTTCAAAAAGTAACCTAGAAATCATGTGCAGATGCTTCCAAGAACTCCGACAACATGATTTCTTTTCTTATTTGCGCTGTGTGCAAGATTTGAGCAAAGTTGCAATTTTGACCAAAACCCAAAGGGGGGACCACATGGTCTTGAGTCAAATTTTGAATTTGGCTTAAACTTTGCCTACTTCAAAAAGGAACCTAGAAATAATGTGCAGATGCTTCCAAGAACTCCGGCAACATGATTTCTTTTCTTATTTGCGCTGTGTGCAAGATTTGAGCAAAGTTGAAATTTTGACCAAAACCCAAAGGGGGGACCACATGGTCTTGAGTCAAATTTTGAATTTGGCTTAAACTTTGCCTACTTCAAAAAGCAACCTAGAACTCATGTGGAGATTCTTCCAAGATTTCCCACAACATGATTTGTATTCTTATTTGAGCTGTGTGCAAGATTTGAGCAAAGTTGCAATTTTGACCAAAACCCAAAGGGGGTACCACATGGTCTTGAGTCAAATTTGGAATTTGGCTTAAACTTTGCCTACTTCAAAAAGCAACCTAGAAATCATGTGCAGATGCTTCCAAGATTTCCCACAACATGATTTGTATTCTTATTTGAGCTGTGTGCAAGATTTGAGCAAAGTTGCAATTTTGACCAAAACCCAAAGGGGGTACCACATGGTCTTGAGTCAAATTTTGAATTTGGCGTAAACTTTGCCTACTTCAAAAAGCAACCTAGAAATAATGTGCAGATGCTTCCAAGAACTCCAAAACATGATATCTATTCTTATTTGAGCTGTGTGCAAGATTTGAGCAAAGGTGCAATTTTGACCAAAACCCAAAGGGGGGACCACATGGTCTTGAGTCAAATTTGGAATTTGGCTTAAACTTTGCCTACTTCAAAAAGCAACCTAGAAATCATGTGGAGATTCTTCCAAGATTTCCCACAACATGATTTGTATTCTTATTTGAGCTGTGTGCAAGATTTTAGCAAAGTTGGAATATTGACCAAAACCCAGAGGGGGGACCACATGGTCTTGAGTCAAATTTGGAATTTGGCTTAAACTTTCCCTACTTCAAAAAGCAACCTAGAAATCATGTGCAGATGCTTCCAAGAACTCCGACAACATGATTTCTATTCTTATTTGAGCTGTGTGCAAGATTTGAGCAAAGTTTAAAGTTTGACCAAAACCCAAAGGGGGGACCACATGGTCTTGAGTCAAATTTGGAATTTGGCTTAAACTTTGCCTACTTCAAAAAGCAACCTACAAATCATGTGCAGATGCTTCCAAGAACTCCGACAACATGATTTCTATTCTTATTTAAGGTGTGTGCAAGATTTGAGCAAAGTTGAAATTTTGACGAAAACCCAAAGGGGGGACCACATGGTCTTGAGTCAAATTTTGAATTTGGCTTAAACTTTGCCTACTTCAAAAAGCAACCTAGAAATCATGTGGAGATTCTTCCAAGATTTCCCACAACATGATTTGTATTCTTATTTGAGCTGTGTGCAAGATTTGAGCAAAGTTGCAATTTTGACCAAAACCCAAAGGGGGGACCACATGGTGTTGAGTCAAATTTTGAATTTCGGGTAAACTTTGCCTACTTAAAAAAGCAACCTAGAAATCATGTGCAGATGCTTCCAAGAACTCCGACAACATGATTTCTATTCTTATTTGAGCTGTGTGCAAGATTTGAGCAAAGTTGAAAGTTTGACCAAAACCCAAAGGGGGGACCACATGGTCTTGAGTCAAATTTTGAATTTGGCTTAAACTTTGCCTACTTCAAAAAGCAACCTACAAATCATGTGGAGATTCTTCCAAGAACTCTGACAACATGATTTCTATTCTTAAATGAGCTGTGTGCAAGATTTGAGCAAAGTTGAAATTTTGACGAAAACCCAAAGGGGGGACCACATGGTCTTGAGTCAAATTTTGAATTTGGCTTAAACTTTGCCTACTTCAAAAAGCAACCTAGAAATCATGTGGAGATTCTTCCAAGATTTCCCACAACATGATTTGTATTCTTATTTGAGCTGTGTGCAAGATTTGAGCAAAGTTGCAATTTTGACCAAAACCCAAAGGGGGTACCACATGGTCTTGAGTCAAATTTGGAATTTGGCTTAAACTTTGCCTACTTCAAAAAGCAACCTAGAAATCATGTGCAGATGCTTCCAAGATTTCCCACAACATGATTTGTATTCGTATTTGAGCTGTGTGCAAGATTTGAGCAAAGTTGCAATTTTGACCAAAACCCAAAGGGGGTACCACATGGTCTTGAGTCAAATTTGGAATTTGGCTTAAACTTTGCCTACTTCAAAAAGCAACCTACAAATCATGTGCAGATGCTTCCAAGAACTCCGACAACATGATTTCTATTCTTATTTGAGCTGTGTGCAAGATTTGAGCAAAGTTGAAAGTTTGACCAAAACCCAAAGGGGGGACCACATGGTCTTGAGTCAAATTTTGAATTTGGCGTAAACTTTGCCTACTTCAAAAAGCAACCTAGAAATAATGTGCAGATGCTTCCAAGAACTCCAAAACATGATATCTATTCTTATTTGAGCTGTGTGCAAGATTTGAGCAAAGTTGAAATTTTGACCAAAACCCAAAGGGGGGACCACATGGTCTTGAGTCAAATTTTGAATTTGGCTTAAACTTTGCCTACTTCAAAAAGCAACCTAGAAATCATGTGGAGATTCTTCCAAGATTTCCCACAACATGATTTGTATTCTTATTTGACCTGTGTGCAAGATTTTAGCAAAGTTGGAATATTGACCAAAACCCAGAGGGGGGACCACATGGTCTTGAGTCAAATTTGGAATTTGGCTTAAACTTTCCCTACTTCAAAAAGCAACCTACAAATCATGTGCAGATGCTTCCAAGAACTCCGACAACATGATTTCTATTCTTATTTGAGCTGTGTGCAAGATTTGAGCAAAGTTTAAAGTTTGACCAAAACCTAAAGGGGGGACCACATGGTCTTGAGTCAAATTTGGAATTTGGCTTAAACTTTGCCTACTTCAAAAAGCAACCTACAAATCATGTGCAGATGCTTCCAAGAACTCTGACAACATGATTTCTATTCTTATTTAAGCTGTGTGCAAGATTTGAGCAAAGTTGAAATTTTGACCAAAACCCAAAGGGGGGACCACATGGTCTTGAGTCAAATTTGGAATTTGGCTTAAACTTTGCCTACTTCAAAAAGCAACCTAGAAATTATGTGGAGATTCTTCCAAGATTTCCCACAACATGATTTGTATTCTTATTTGAGCTGTGTGCAAGATTTTAGCAAAGTTGCAATTTTGACCAAAACTCAAAGGGGGGACCACATGGTCTTGAGTCAAATTTGAAATTTGGCTTAAACTTTGCCTACTTCAAAAAGCAAGCTAGAAATCATGTGCAGATGCTTCCAAGAACTCCGACAACATGATTTCTATTCTTATTTGAGCTGTGTGCAAGATTTGAGCAAAGTTGAAATTTTGACCAAAACCCAAAGGGGGGACCACATGGTCTTGAGTCAAATTTTGAATTTGGCTTAAACTTTGCCTACTTCAAAAAGCAACCTAGAAATCATGTGCAGATGCTTCTAAAACCTCCGACAACATGATTTCTTTTCTTATTTGCGCTGTGTGCAAGATTTGAGCAAAGTTGCAATTTTGACCAAAACCCAAAGGGGGGACCACATGGTCTTGAGTCAAATTTTGAATTTGGCTTAAACTTTGCCTACTTCAAAAAGCAACCTAGAAATCATGTGCAGATGCTTCTAAGAACTCCGACAACATGATTTCTTTTCTTATTTGCGCTGTGTGCAAGATTTGAGCAAAGTTGAAATTTTGACCAAAACCCAAAGGGGGGACCACATGGTCTTGAGTCAAATTTGGAATTTGGCTTAAACTTTGCCTACTTCAAAAAGCAACCTAGAAATCATGTGCAGATGCTTCCAAGAACTCCGACAACATGATTTCTATTCTTATTTGAGCTGTGTGCAAGATTTGAGCAAAGTTGCAATTTTGACCAAAACCCAGAGGGGGGACCACATGGTCTTGAGTCAAATTTGGAATTTGGCTTAAACTTTCCCTACTTCAAAAAGCAACCTAGAAATCATGTGCAGATGCTTCCAAGAACTCCGACAACATGATTTCTATTCTTATTTGAGCTGTGTGCAAGATTTGAGCAAAGTTGAAAGTTTGACCAAAACCCAAAGGGGGGACCACATGGTCTTGAGTCAAATTTGGAATTTGGCTTAAACTTTGCCTACTTCAAAAAGCAACCTACAAATCATGTGCAGATGCTTCCAAGAACTCTGACAACATGATTTCTATTCTTATTTGAGCTGTGTGCAAGATTTGAGCAAAGTTGAAATTTTGACCAAAACCCAGAGGGGGGACCACCTGGTCTTGAGTCAAATTTTGAATTTGGCTTAAACTTTCCCTACTTAAAAAAGCAACCTAGAAATCATGTGGAGATTCTTCCAAGAACTCTGACAACATGATTTGTATTCTTATTTGAGCTGTGTGCAAGATTTGAGCAAAGTTGCAATTTTGACCAAAACCCAAAGGGGGGACCACATGGTGTTGAGTCAAATTTTGAATTTCGGGTAAACTTTGCCTACTTAAAAAAGCAACCTAGAAATCATGTGCAGATGCTTCCAAGAACTCCGACAACATGATTTCTATTCTTATTTGAGCTGTGTGCAAGATTTGAGCAAAGTTGAAATTTTGACCAAAACCCAAAGGGGGGACCACATGGTCTTGAGTCAAATTTGGAATTTGGCTTAAACTTTGCCTACTTCAAAAAGTAACCTAGAAATCATGTGCAGATGCTTCTAAGAACTCCGACAACATGATTTCTTTTCTTATTTGCGCTGTGTGCAAGATTTGAGCAAAGTTGCAATTTTGACCAAAACCCAAAGGGGGGACCACATGGTCTTGAGTCAAATTTTGAATTTGGCTTAAACTTTGCCTACTTCAAAAAGCAACCTAGAAATCATGTGCAGATGCTTCTAAGAACTCCGACAACATGATTTCTTTTCTTATTTGCGCTGTGTGCAAGATTTGAGCAAAGTTGAAATTTTGACCAAAACCCAAAGGGGGGACCACATGGTCTTGAGTCAAATTTGGAATTTGGCTTAAACTTTGCCTACTTCAAAAAGCAACCTAGAAATCATGTGCAGATGCTTCCAAGAACTCCGACAACATGATTTCTATTCTTATTTGAGCTGTGTGCAAGATTTGAGCAAAGTTGCAATTTTGACCAAAACCCAGAGGGGGGACCACATGGTCTTGAGTCAAATTTGGAATTTGGCTTAAACTTTCCCTACTTCAAAAAGCAACCTAGAAATCATGTGCAGATGCTTCCAAGAACTCCGACAACATGATTTCTATTCTTATTTGAGCTGTGTGCAAGATTTGAGCAAAGTTGAAAGTTTGACCAAAACCCAAAGGGGGGACCACATGGTCTTGAGTCAAATTTGGAATTTGGCTTAAACTTTGCCTACTTCAAAAAGCAACCTACAAATCATGTGCAGATGCTTCCAAGAACTCTGACAACATGATTTCTATTCTTATTTGAGCTGTGTGCAAGATTTGAGCAAAGTTGAAATTTTGACCAAAACCCAGAGGGGGGACCACCTGGTCTTGAGTCAAATTTTGAATTTGGCTTAAACTTTCCCTACTTAAAAAAGCAACCTAGAAATCATGTGGAGATTCTTCCAAGAACTCTGACAACATGATTTGTATTCTTATTTGAGCTGTGTGCAAGATTTGAGCAAAGTTGCAATTTTGACCAAAACCCAAAGGGGGGACCACATGGTGTTGAGTCAAATTTTGAATTTCGGGTAAACTTTGCCTACTTAAAAAAGCAACCTAGAAATCATGTGCAGATGCTTCCAAGAACTCCGACAACATGATTTCTATTCTTATTTGAGCTGTGTGCAAGATTTGAGCAAAGTTGAAATTTTGACCAAAACCCAAAGGGGGGACCACATGGTCTTGAGTCAAATTTTGAATTTGGCGTAAACTTTGCCTACTTCAAAAAGCAACCTAGAAATAATGTGCAGATGCTTCCATGAACTCCAACAACATGATATCTATTCTTATTTGAGCTGTGTGCAAGATTTGAGCAAAGTTGAAATTTTGACCAAAACCCAAAGGAGGGACCACATGGTCTTGAGTCAAATTTTGAATTTGGCTTAAACTTTGCCTACTTCAAAAAGTAACCTAGAAATCATGTGCAGATGCTTCCAAGAACTCCGAACACATGATTTCTATTCTTATTTGCGCTGTGTGGAAGATTTGAGCAAAGTTGAAATTTTGACCAAAACCCAAAGGGGGGACAACATGGTCTTGAGTCAAATTTGGAATTTGGCTTAAACTTTGCCTACTTCAAAAAGCAACCTAGAAATCATGTGCAGATGCTTCCAAGAACTCCGACAACATGATTTCTATTCTTATTTGAGCTGTGTGCAAGATTTGAGCAAAGTTGCAATTTTGACCAAAACCCAGAGGGGGGACCACATGGTCTTAAGTCAAATTTGGAATTTGGCTTAAACTTTCCCTACTTCAAAAAGCAACCTAGAAATCATGTGCAGATTCTTCCAAGATTTCCCACAACATGATTTGTATTCTTATTTGAGCTGTGTGCAAGATTTTAGCAAAGTTGCAATTTTGACCAAAACTCAAAGGGGGGACCACATGGTCTTGAGTCAAATTTGAAATTTGGCTTAAACTTTGCCTACTTCAAAAAGCAAGCTAGAAATCATGTGCAGATGCTTCCAAGAACTCCGACAACATGATTTCTATTCTTATTTGAGCTGTGTGCAAGATTTGAGCAAAGTTGAAATTTTGACCAAAACCCAAAGGGGGGACCACATGGTCTTGAGTCAAATTTTGAATTTGGCTTAAACTTTGCCTACTTCAAAAAGAAACCTAGAAATCATGTGGAGACTCTTCCAAGAACTCCAACAACATGATATCTATTCTTATTTGAGCTGTGTGCAAGATTTGAGCAAAGTTGCAATTTTGACCAAAACCCAAAGGGAACACAACATGGTCTTGAGTCAAATTTGGAATTTGGCTTAAACTTTGCCTACTTCAAAAAGTAACCTAGAAATCATGTGCAGATGCTTCTAAGAACTCCGACAACATGATTTCTTTTCTTATTTGCGCTGTGTGCAAGATTTGAGCAAAGTTGAAATTTTGACCAAAACCCAAAGGGGGGACCACATGGTCTTGAGTCAAATTTTGAATTTGGCTTAAACTTTGCCTACTTCAAAAAGCAACCTAGAAATCATGTGCAGATGCTTCTAAGAACTCCGACAACATGATTTCTTTTCTTATTTGCGCTGTGTGCAAGATTTGAGCAAAGTTGCAATTTTGACCAAAACCCAAAGGGGGGACCACATGGTCTTGAGTGAAATTTTGAATTTGGCTTAAACTTTGCCTACTTTAAAAAGCAACCTAGAACTCATGTGGAGATTCTTCCAAGATTTCCCACAACATGATTTGTATTCTTATTTGAGCTGTGTGCAAGATTTGAGCAAAGTTGCAATTTTGACCAAAACCCAGAGGGGGTACCACATGGTCTTAAGTCAAATTTGGAATTTGGCTTAAACTTTGCCTACTTCAAAAAGCAACCTAGAAATCATGTGCAGATGCTTCCAAGAACTCCGACAACATGACTTCTATTCTTATTTGAGCTGTGTGCAAGATTTGAGCAAAGTTGAAAGTTTGACCAAAACCCAAAGGGGGGACCACATGGTCTTGAGTCAAATTTGGAATTTGGCTTAAACTTTGCCTACTTTAAAAAGCAACCTAGAACTCATGTGGAGATTCTTCCAAGATTTCCCACAACATGATTTGTATTCTTATTTGAGCTGTGTGCAAGATTTGAGCAAAGTTGCAATTTTGACCAAAACCCAGAGGGGGTACCACATGGTCTTGAGTCAAATTTGGAATTTGGCTTAAACTTTGCCTACTTCAAAAAGCAACCTAGAAATAATGTGCAGATGCTTCCAAGAACTCCGAAAACATGACTTCTATTCTTATTTGAGCTGTGTGCAAGATTTGAGCAAAGTTGAAAGTTTGACCAAAACCCAAAGGGGGGACCACATGGTCTTGAGTCAAATTTTGAATTTGGCGTAAACTTTGCCTACTTCAAAAAGCAACCTAGAAATAATGTGCAGATGCTTCCAAGAACTCCAACAACATGATATCTATTCTTATTTGAGCTGTGTGCAAGATTTGAGAAAAGTTGAAATTTTGACCAACACCCAAAGGAGGGACCACATGGTCTTGAGTCAAATTTTGAATTTGGCTTAAACTTTGCCTACTTCAAAAAGTAACCTAGAAATCATGTGCAGATGCTTCCAAGAACTCCGACAACATGATTTCTATTCTTATTTGCGCTGTGTGGAAGATTTGAGCAAAGTTGAAATTTTGACCAAAACCCAAAGGGGGGACCACATGGTCTTGAGTCAAATTTTGAATTTGGCTTAAACTTTGCCTACTTCAAAAAGCAACCTAGAAATCATGTGCAGATGCTTCCAAGAACTCCGACAACATGATTTCTATTCTTATTTGAGCTGTGTGCAAGATTTGAGCAAAGTTGCAATTTTGACCAAAACCCAGAGGGGTACCACATGGTCTTGAGTCAAATTTGGAATTTGGCTTAAACTTTCCCTACTTCAAAAAGCAACCTAGAAATCATGTGCAGATTCTTCCAAGAACTCCGACAACATGATTTCTATTCTTATTTGAAATGTGTGCAAGATTTGAGCAAAGTTGAAAGTTTGACCAAAACCCAAAGGGGGGACCACATGGTCTTGAGTCAAATTTGGAATTTGGCTTAAACTTTGCCTACTTCAAAAAGCAACCTACAAATCATGTGCAGATGCTTCCAAGAACTCTGACAACATGATTTCTATTCTTATTTGAGCTGTGTGCAAGATTTGAGCAAAGTTGCAATTTTGACGAAAACCCAAAGGGGGGACCACATGCTCTTGAGTCAAATTTTGAATTTAGCTTAAACTTTGCCTACTTCAAAAAGCAACCTAAAAATCATGTGGAGATTCTTCCAAGATTTCCCACAACATGATTTGTATTCTTATTTGAGCTGTGTGCAAGATTTGAGCAAAGTTGAAATTTTGACAAAAACTCAAAGGGGGGACCACATGGTCTTGAGTCAAATTTGAAATTTGGCTTAAACTTTGCCTACTTCAAAAAGCAAGCTAGAAATCATGTGCAGATGCTTCCAAGAACTCCGACAACATGATTTCTATTCTTATTTGAGCTGTGTGCAAGATTTGAGCAAAGTTGAAATTTTGACCAAAACCCAAAGGGGGGACCACATGGTCTTGAGTCAAATTTGGAATTTGGCTTAAACTTTGCCTACTTCAAAAAGAAACCTAGAAATCATGTGGAGACTCTTCCAAGAACTCCAACAACATGATATCTATTCTTATTTGAGCTGTGTGCAAGATTTGAGCAAAGTTGCAATTTTGACCAAAACCCAAAGGGGGGACCACATGGTCTTGAGTCAAATTTGGAATTTGGCTTAAACTTTGGCTACTTCAAAAAGTAACCTAGAAATCATGTGCAGATGCTTCTAAGAACTCCGACAACATGATTTCTTTTCTTATTTGCGCTGTGTGCAAGATTTGAGCAAAGTTGCAATTTTGACCAAAACCCAAAGGGGGGACCACATGGTCTTGAGTCAAATTTTGAATTTGGCTTAAACTTTGCCTACTTCAAAAAGCACCCTAGAAATCATGTGCAGATGCTTCTAAGAACTCCGACAACATGATTTCTTTTCTTATTTGCGCTGTGTGCAAGATTTGAGCAAAGTTGCAATTTTGACCAAAACCCAAAGGGGGGACCACATGGTCTTGAGTCAAATTTTGAATTTGGCTTAAACTTTGCCTACTTCAAAAAGCAACCTAGAAATCATGTGCAGATTCTTCCAAGATTTCCCACAACATGATTTGTATTCTTATTTAAGCTGTGTGCAAGATTTGAGCAAAGTTGAAATTTTGACCAAAACCCAAAGGGGGGACCACATGGTCTTGAGTCAAATTTGGAATTTGGCTTAAACTTTGCCTACTTCAAAAAGTAACCTAGAAATCATGTGCAGATGCTTTTAAGAACTCCGACAACATTATTTCTTTTCTTATTTGAGCTGTGTGCAAGATTTGAGCAAAGTTGAAATTTTGACCAAAACCCAAAGGGGGGACCACATGGTCTTGAGTCAAATTTTGAATTTGGCTTAAACTTTGCCTACTTCAAAAAGTAACCTAGAAATCATGTGCAGATGCTTCCAAGAACTCCGACAACATGATTTCTATTCTTATTTGCGCTGTGTGGAAGATTTGAGCAAAGTTGAAATTTTGACCAAAACCCAAAGGGGGGACCACATGGTCTTGAGTCAAATTTTGAATTTGGCTTAAACTTTGCCTACTTCAAAAAGCAACCTAGAAATCATGTGCAGATGCTTCCAAGAACTCCGACAACATGATTTCTATTCTTATTTGAGCTGTGTGCAAGATTTGAGCAAAGTTGCAATTTTGACCAAAACCCAGAGGGGTACCACATGGTCTTGAGTCAAATTTGGAATTTGGCTTAAACTTTGCCTACTTCAAAAAGCAACCTAGAAATCATGTGCAGATTCTTCCAAGAACTCCGACAACATGATTTCTATTCTTATTTGAAATGTGTGCAAGATTTGAGCAAAGTTGAAAGTTTGACCAAAACCCAAAGGGGGGACCACATGGTCTTGAGTCAAATTTGGAATTTGGCTTAAACTTTGCCTACTTCAAAAAGCAACCTACAAATCATGTGCAGATGCTTCCAAGAACTCTGACAACATGATTTCTATTCTTATTTGAGCTGTGTGCAAGATTTGAGCAAAGTTGCAATTTTGACGAAAACCCAAAGGGGGGACCACATGCTCTTGAGTCAAATTTTGAATTTAGCTTAAACTTTGCCTACTTCAAAAAGCAACCTAAAAATCATGTGGAGATTCTTCCAAGATTTCCCACAACATGATTTGTATTCTTATTTGAGCTGTGTGCAAGATTTGAGCAAAGTTGAAATTTTGACAAAAACTCAAAGGGGGGACCACATGGTCTTGAGTCAAATTTGAAATTTGGCTTAAACTTTGCCTACTTCAAAAAGCAAGCTAGAAATCATGTGCAGATGCTTCCAAGAACTCCGACAACATGATTTCTATTCTTATTTGAGCTGTGTGCAAGATTTGAGCAAAGTTGAAATTTTGACCAAAACCCAAAGGGGGGACCACATGGTCTTGAGTCAAATTTGGAATTTGGCTTAAACTTTGCCTACTTCAAAAAGAAACCTAGAAATCATGTGGAGACTCTTCCAAGAACTCCAACAACATGATATCTATTCTTATTTGAGCTGTGTGCAAGATTTGAGCAAAGTTGCAATTTTGACCAAAACCCAAAGGGGGGACCACATGGTCTTGAGTCAAATTTGGAATTTGGCTTAAACTTTGCCTACTTCAAAAAGTAACCTAGAAATCATGTGCAGATGCTTCTAAGAACTCCGACAACATGATTTCTTTTCTTATTTGCGCTGTGTGCAAGATTTGAGCAAAGTTGCAATTTTGACCAAAACCCAAAGGGGGGACCACATGGTCTTGAGTCAAATTTTGAATTTGGCTTAAACTTTGCCTACTTCAAAAAGCAACCTAGAAATCATGTGCAGATGCTTCTAAGAACTCCGACAACATGATTTCTTTTCTTATTTGCGCTGTGTGCAAGATTTGAGCAAAGTTGCAATTTTGACCAAAACCCAAAGGGGGGACCACATGGTCTTGAGTGAAATTTTGAATTTGGCTTAAACTTTGCCTACTTCAAAAAGCAACCTAGAAATCATGTGCAGATTCTTCCAAGATTTCCCACAACATGATTTGTATTCTTATTTAAGCTGTGTGCAAGATTTGAGCAAAGTTGAAATTTTGACCAAAACCCAAAGGGGGGACCACATGGTCTTGAGTCAAATTTGGAATTTGGCTTAAACTTTGCCTACTTCAAAAAGTAACCTAGAAATCATGTGCAGATGCTTCTAAGAACTCCGACAACATTATTTCTTTTCTTATTTGAGCTGTGTGCAAGATTTGAGCAAAGTTGCAATTTTGACCAAAACCCAAAGGGGGGACCACATGGTCTTGAGTCAAATTTTGAATTTGGCTTAAACTTTGCCTACTTCAAAAAGTAACCTAGAAATCATGTGCAGATGCTTCCAAGAACTCCGACAACATGATTTCTATTCTTATTTGAGCTGTGTGCAAGATTTGAGCAAAGTTGAAACTTTGACCAAAACCCAAAGGGGGGACCACATGGTCTTGAGTCAAATTTGGAATTTGGCTTAAACTTTCCCTACTTCAAAAAGCAACCTAGAAATCATGTGCAGATGGTTCCAAGAACTCCGACAACATGATTTCTATTCTTATTTGAGCTGTGTGCAAGATTTAAGCAAAGTTGAAATTTTGACCAACACCCAAAGGGGGGACCACATGGTCTTGAGTCAAATTTTGAATTTGGCTGAAACTTTGCCTACTTCAAAAAGCAACCTAGAAATCATGTGGAGAGTCTTCCAAGAACTCCAACAAGATGATATCTATTCTTATTTGAGCTGTGTGCAACATTTAAGCAAAGTTGCAATTTTGACCAAAACCCAAAGGGGGGACCACATGGTCTTGAGTCAAATTTGGAATTTGGCTTAAACTTTACCTACTTCAAAAAGCAACCTAGAAATCATGTGCAGATGCTTCTAAGAACTCCGACAACATGATTTCTTTTCTTATTTGCGCTGTGTGCAAGATTTGAGCAAAGTTGCAATTTTGACCAAAACCCAAAGGGGGGACCACATGGTCTTGAGTCAAATTTTGAATTTGGCTTAAACTTTGCCTACTTCAAAAAGCAACCTAGAAATCATGTGCAGATGCTTCTAAGAACTCCGACAACATGATTTCTTTTCTTATTTGCGCTGTGGGCAAGATTTGAGCAAAGTTGCAATTTTGACCAAAACCCAAAGGGGGGACCACATGGTCTTGAGTCAAATTTTGAATTTGGCTTAAACTTTGCCTACTTCAAAAAGCAAGCTAGAAATCATAAGCAGATTCTTCCAAGATTTCCCACAACATGATTTGTATTCTTATTTGAGCTGTGTGCAAGATTTGAGCAAAGTTGAAATTTTGACCAAAACCCAAAGGGGGGACCACATGGTCTTGAGTCAAATTTTGAATTTGGCTTAAACTTTGCCTACTTCAAAAAGCAACCTACAAATCATGTGCAGATGCTTCCAAGAACTCCGACAACATGATTTCTATTCTTATTTGAGCTGTGTGCAAGATTTGAGCAAAGTTGAAATTTTGACCAAAACCCAAAGGGGGGACCACATGGTCTTGAGTCAAATTTTGAATTTGGCTTAAACTTTGCCTACTTCAAAAAGTAACCTAGAAATCATGTGCAGATGCTTCTAAGAACTCCGACAACATTATTTCTTTTCTTATTTGAGCTGTGTGCAAGATTTGAGCAAAGTTGCAATTTTGACCAAAACCCAAAGGGGGGACCACATGGTCTTGAGTCAAATTTTGAATTTGGCTTAAACTTTGCCTACTTCAAAAAGTAACCTAGAAATCATGTGCAGATGCTTCCAAGAACTCCGACAACATGATTTCTATTCTTATTTGAGCTGTGTGCAAGATTTGAGCAAAGTTGAAACTTTGACCAAAACCCAAAGGGGGGACCACATGGTCTTGAGTCAAATTTGGAATTTGGCTTAAACTTTGCCTACTTCAAAAAGCAACCTAGAAATCATGTGCAGATGCTTCCAAGAACTCCGACAACATGATATCTATTCTTATTTGAGCTGTGTGCAAGATTTGAGCAAAGTTGAAACTTTGACCAAAACCCAAAGGGGGGACCACATGGTCTTGAGTCAAATTTGGAATTTGGCTTAAACTTTGCCTACTTCAAAAAGCAACCTAGAAATCATGTGCAGATGCTTCCAAGAACTCCGACAACATGATTTCTATTCTTATTTGAGCTGTGTGCAAGATTTGAGCAAAGTTGCAATTTTGACCAAAACCCAAAGGGGGGACCACATGGTCTTGAGTCAAATTTGGAATTTGGCTTAAACTTTCCCTACTTCAAAAAGGAACCTAGAAATCATGTGCAGATTCTTCCAAGAACTCCGACAACATGATTTCTATTCTTATTTGAGCTGTGTGGAAGATTTGAGCAAAGTTGAAATTTTGACCAAAACCCAAAGGGGGGACCACATGGTCTTGAGTCAAATTTTGAATTTGGCTTAAACTTTGCCTACTTCAAAAAGCAACCTAGAAATCATGTGCAGATGCTTCCAAGAACTCCGACAACATTATTTCTATTCTTATTTGAGCTGTGTGCAAGATTTGAGCAAAGTTGCAATTTTGACCAAAACCCAAAGGGGGGACCACATGGCCTTGAGTAAAATTTGGAATTTGGCTTAAACTTTGCCTACTTCAAAAAGCAACCTAGAAATCATGTGCAGATGCTTCCAAGAACTCCGACAACATGATTTCTATTCTTATTTGAGCTGTGTGCAAGATTTGAGCAAAGTTGCAATTTTGACCAAAACCCAAAGGGGGGACCACATGGTCTTGAGTCAAATTTGGAATTTGGCTTAAACTTTCCCTACTTCAAAAAGGAACCTAGAAATCATGTGCAGATGCTTCCAAGAACTCTGACAACATGATTTCTATTCTTATTTGAGCTGTGTGCAAGATTTGAGCAAAGTTGAAATTTTGACCAAAACCCAAAGGGGGGACCACATGGTCTTGAGTCAAATTTGGAATTTGGCTTAAACTTTGCCTACTTCAAAAAGTAACCTAGAAATCATGTGCAGATGCTTCTAAGAACTCCGACAACATTATTTCTTTTCTTATTTCCGCTGTGTGCAAGTTTTGAGCAAAGTTGAAATTTTGACCAAAACCCAAAGGGGGGACCACATGGTCTTGAGTCAAATTTGGAATTTGGCTTAAACTTTGCCTACTTCAAAAAGCAACCTAGAAATCATGTGCAGATGCTTCCAAGAACTCCGACAACATGATTTCTATTCTTATTTGAGCTGTGTGCAAGATTTGAGCAAAGTTGAAATTTTGACCAAAACCCAAAGGGGGTACCACATGGTCTTGAGTCAAATTTTGAATTTGGCTTAAACTTTGCCTACTTCAAAAAGCAACCTAGAAATCATGTGCAGATGCTTCCAAGAACTCCGACAACATGATATCTATTCTTATTTGAGCTGTGTGCAAGATTTGAGCAAAGTTGCAATTTTGACCAAAACCCAAAGGGGGGACCAAATGGTCTTGAGTCAAATTTTGAATTTGGCTTAAACTTTGCCTACTTCAAAAAGCAACCTAGAAATCATGTGCAGATTCTTCCAAGAACTCCGACAACATGATTTCTATTCCTATTTGAGCTGTGTGCAAGATTTGAGCAAAGTTGAAATTTTGACCAAAACCCAAAGGGGGGACCACATGGTCTTGAGTCAAATTTGGAATTTGGCTTAAACTTTGCCTACTTCAAAAAGAAACCTAGAAATCATGTGGAGACTCTTCCAAGAACTCCAACAACATGATATCTATTCTTATTTGAGCTGTGTGCAAGATTTGAGCAAAGTTGCAATTTTGACCAAAACCCAAAGGGGGGACCACATGGTCTTGAGTCAAATTTGGAATTTGGCTTAAACTTTGCCTACTTCAAAAAGTAACCTAGAAATCATGTGCAGATGCTTCTAAGAACTCCGACAACATGATTTCTTTTCTTATTTGCGCTGTGTGCAAGATTTGAGCAAAGTTGCAATTTTGACCAAAACCCAAAGGGGGGACCACATGGTCTTGAGTCAAATTTTGAATTTGGCTTAAACTTTGCCTACTTCAAAAAGCAACCTAGAAATCATGTGCAGATGCTTCTAAGAACTCCGACAACATGATTTCTTTTCTTATTTGCGCTGTGTGCAAGATTTGAGCAAAGTTGCAATTTTGACCAAAACCCAAAGGGGGGACCACATGGTCTTGAGTCAAATTTTGAATTTGGCTTAAACTTTGCCTACTTCAAAAAGCAACCTAGAAATCATGTGCAGATTCTTCCAAGATTTCCCACAACATGATTTGTATTCTTATTTAAGCTGTGTGCAAGATTTGAGCAAAGTTGAAATTTTGACCAAAACCCAAAGGGGGGACCACATGGTCTTGAGTCAAATTTGGAATTTGGCTTAAACTTTGCCTACTTCAAAAAGTAACCTAGAAATCATGTGCAGATGCTTCTAAGAACTCCGACAACATCATTTCTTTTCTTATTTGAGCTGTGTGCAAGATTTGAGCAAAGTTGCAATTTTGACCAAAACCCAAAGGGGGGACCACATGGTCTTGAGTCAAATTTTGAATTTGGCTTAAACTTTGCCTACTTCAAAAAGTAACCTAGAAATCATGTGCAGATGCTTCCAAGAACTCCGACAACATGATTTCTATTCTTATTTGAGCTGTGTGCAAGATTTGAGCAAAGTTGAAACTTTGACCAAAACCCAAAGGGGGGACCACATGGTCTTGAGTCAAATTTGGAATTTGGCTTAAACTTTCCCTACTTCAAAAAGCAACCTAGAAATCATGTGCAGATGGTTCCAAGAACTCCGACAACATGATTTCTATTCTTATTTGAGCTGTGTGCAAGATTTAAGCAAAGTTGAAATTTTGACCAACACCCAAAGGGGGGACCACATGGTCTTGAGTCAAATTTTGAATTTGGCTGAAACTTTGCCTACTTCAAAAAGCAACCTAGAAATCATGTGGAGAGTCTTCCAAGAACTCCAACAAGATGATATCTATTCTTATTTGAGCTGTGTGCAACATTTAAGCAAAGTTGCAATTTTGACCAAAACCCAAAGGGGGGACCACATGGTCTTGAGTCAAATTTGGAATTTGGCTTAAACTTTACCTACTTCAAAAAGCAACCTAGAAATCATGTGCAGATGCTTCTAAGAACTCCGACAACATGATTTCTTTTCTTATTTGCGCTGTGTGCAAGATTTGAGCAAAGTTGCAATTTTGACCAAAACCCAAAGGGGGGACCACATGGTCTTGAGTCAAATTTTGAATTTGGCTTAAACTTTGCCTACTTCAAAAAGCAACCTAGAAATCATGTGCAGATGCTTCTAAGAACTCCGACAACATGATTTCTTTTCTTATTTGCGCTGTGGGCAAGATTTGAGCAAAGTTGCAATTTTGACCAAAACCCAAAGGGGGGACCACATGGTCTTGAGTCAAATTTTGAATTTGGCTTAAACTTTGCCTACTTCAAAAAGTAACCTAGAAATCATGTGCAGATGCTTCCAAGAACTCCGACAACATTATTTCTTTTCTTATTTGAGCTGTGTGCAAGATTTGAGCAAAGTTGCAATTTTGACCAAAACCCAAAGGGGGGACCACATGGTCTTGAGTCAAATTTTGAATTTGGCTTAAACTTTGCCTACTTCAAAAAGTAACCTAGAAATCATGTGCAGATGCTTCCAAGAACTCCGACAACATGATTTCTATTCTTATTTGAGCTGTGTGCAAGATTTGAGCAAAGTTGAAACTTTGACCAAAACCCAAAGGGGGGACCACATGGTCTTGAGTCAAATTTGGAATTTGGCTTAAACTTTGCCTACTTCAAAAAGCAACCTAGAAATCATGTGCAGATGCTTCCAAGAACTCCGACAACATGATATCTATTCTTATTTGAGCTGTGTGCAAGATTTGAGCAAAGTTGAAACTTTGACCAAAACCCAAAGGGGGGACCACATGGTCTTGAGTCAAATTTGGAATTTGGCTTAAACTTTGCCTACTTCAAAAAGCAACCTAGAAATCATGTGCAGATGCTTCCAAGAACTCCGACAACATGATTTCTATTCTTATTTGAGCTGTGTGCAAGATTTGAGCAAAGTTGCAATTTTGACCAAAACCCAAAGGGGGGACCACATGGTCTTGAGTCAAATTTGGAATTTGGCTTAAACTTTCCCTACTTCAAAAAGGAACCTAGAAATCATGTGCAGATTCTTCCAAGAACTCCGACAACATGATTTCTATTCTTATTTGAGCTGTGTGGAAGATTTGAGCAAAGTTGAAATTTTGACCAAAACCCAAAGGGGGGACCACATGGTCTTGAGTCAAATTTTGAATTTGGCTTAAACTTTGCCTACTTCAAAAAGCAACCTAGAAATCATGTGCAGATGCTTCCAAGAACTCCGACAACATTATTTCTATTCTTATTTGAGCTGTGTGCAAGATTTGAGCAAAGTTGCAATTTTGACCAAAACCCAAAGGGGGGACCACATGGCCTTGAGTCAAATTTGGAATTTGGCTTAAACTTTGCCTACTTCAAAAAGCAACCTAGAAATCATGTGCAGATGCTTCCAAGAACTCCGACAACATGATTTCTATTCTTATTTGAGCTGTGTGCAAGATTTGAGCAAAGTTGAAATTTTGACCAAAACCCAAAGGGGGGACCACATGGTCTTGAGTCAAATTTGGAATTTGGCTTAAACTTTCCCTACTTCAAAAAGGAACCTACAAATCATGTGCAGATGCTTCCAAGAACTCTGACAACATGATTTCTATTCTTATTTGAGCTGTGTGCAAGATTTGAGCAAAGTTGAAATTTTGACCAAAACCCAAAGGGGGGACCACATGGTCTTGAGTCAAATTTGGAATTTGGCTTAAACTTTGCCTACTTCAAAAAGTAACCTAGAAATCATGTGCAGATGCTTCTAAGAACTCCGACAACATTATTTCTTTTCTTATTTCCGCTGTGTGCAAGTTTTGAGCAAAGTTGAAATTTTGACCAAAACCCAAAGGGGGGACCACATGGTCTTGAGTCAAATTTTGAATTTGGCTTAAACTTTGCCTACTTCAAAAAGCAACCTAGAAATCATGTGGAGATTCTTCCAAGAACTCCGACAACATGATATCTATTCTTATTTGAGCTGTGTGCAAGATTTGAGCAAAGTTGAAATTTTGACCAAAACCCAAAGTGGGGACCACATGGTCTTGAGTCAAATTTTGAATTTGGCTTAAACTTTGCCTACTTCAAAAAGCAACCTAGAAATCATGTGCAGATGCTTCCAAGAACTCCGACAACATGATTTCTATTCTTATTTGAGCTGTGTGCAAGATTTGAGCAAAGTTGAAATTTTGACCAAAACCCAAAGGGGGGACCACATGGTCTTGAGTCAACTTTTGAATTTGGCTTAAACTTTGCCTACTTCAAAAAGCAACCTAGAAATCATGTGCAGATGCTTCCAAGAACTCCGACAACATGATTTCTATTCCTATTTGAGCTGTGTGCAAGATTTGAGCAAAGTTGAAATTTTGACCAAAACCCAAAGGGGGGACCACATGGTCTTGAGTCAAATTTTGAATTTGGCTTAAACTTTGCCTACTTCAAAAAGCAACCTACAAATCATGTGCAGATCCTTCCAAGAACTCCGACAACATGATTTCTATTCTTATTTGAGCTGTGTGCAAGATTTGAGCAAAGTTGAAATTTTGACCAAAACCCAAAGGGGGGACCACATGGTCTTGAGTCAAATTTGGAATTTGGCTTAAACTTTGCCTACTTCAAAAAGCAACCTAGAAATCATGTGCAGATGCTTCCAAGAACTCCGACAACATGATTTCTATTCTTATTTGAGCTGTGTGCAAGATTTGAGCAAAGTTGCAATTTTGACCAAAACCCAAAGGGGGGACCAGATTGTCTTGAGTCAAATTTTGAATTTGGCTTAAACTTTGCCTACTTCAAAAAGCAACCTAGAAATCATGTGCAGATGCTTCGAAGACCTCTGACAACATGATTTCTATTCTTATTTGAGCTGTGTGCAAGATTTGAGCAAAGTTGAAATTTTGACCAAAACCCAAAGGGGGGACCACATGGTCTTGAGTCAAATTTGGAATTTGGCTTAAACTTTGCCTACTTCAAAAAGCAACCTAGAAATCATGTGCAGATGCTTCCAAGAACTCCGACAACATGATTTCTATTCCTATTTGAGCTGTGTGCGAGATTTGAGCAAAGTTGAAATTTTGACCAAAACCCAAAGGGGGGACCACATGGTCTTAAGTCAAATTTTGAATTACGCTTAAACTTTGCCTACATCAAAAAGCAACTTAGAAATCATGTGCAGATGCTTCCAAGAACTACAACAACATGATATCTATTCTTATTTGAGCTGTGTGCAAGATTTGAGCAAAGTTGAAATTTTGACAAAAACCCAAAGGGGGGACCACATGGTCTTGAGTCAAATTTGGAATTTGGCTTAAACTTTGCCTACTTCAAAAAGCAACCTAGAAATCATGTGCAGATGCTTCCAAGAACTCCGACAACATGATTTCTATTCTTATTTGAGCTGTGTGCAAGATTTGAGCAAAGTTGAAATTTTGACCAAAACCCAAAGGGGGGACCACATGGTCTTGAGTCAAATTTGGAATTTGGCTTAAACTTTGCCTACTTCAAAAAGCAACCTAGAAATCCTGTGCAGATGCTTCCAAGAACTCCGACAACATGATTTCTATTCTTATTTGAGCTGTGTGCAAGATTTGAGCAAAGTTGCAATTTTGACCAAAACCCAAAGGGGGGACCACATAGTCTTGAGTCAAATTTTGAATTTGGCTTAAACTTTCCCTACTTCAAAAAGCAACCTAGAAATCGTGTGGAGATTCTTCCAAGAACTCCGACAACATGATTTCTATTCTTATTTGAGCTGTGTGCAAGATTTGAGCAAAGTTGAAATTTTGACCAAAACCCAAAGGGGGGACCACATGGTCTTGAGTCAAATTTTGAATTTGGCTTAAACTTTCCCTACTTCAAAAAGCAACCTAGAAATCATGTGCAGATGCTTCCAAGAACTCCGACAACATGATTTCTATTCTTATTTGAGCTGTGTGCAAGATTTGAGCAAAGTTGAAATTTTGACCAAAACCCAAAGGGGGGACCACATGGTCTTGAGTCAAATTTTGAATTTGGCTTAAACTTTGCCTACTTCAAAAAGCAACCTAGAAATCATGTGGAGATTCTTCCAAGAACTCCAACAACATGATATCTATTCTTATTTGAGCTGTGTGCAAGATTTGAGCAAAGTTGAAATTTTGACCAAAACCCAAAGTGGGGACCACATGGTCTTGAGTCAAATTTTGAATTTGGCTTAAACTTTGCCTACTTCAAAAAGCAACCTAGAAATCATGTGCAGATGCTTCCAAGAACTCCGACAACATGATTTCTATTCTTATTTGAGCTGTGTGCAAGATTTGAGCAAAGTTGAAATTTTGACCAAAACCCAAAGGGGGGACCACATGGTCTTGAGTCAACTTTGGAATTTGGCTTAAACTTTGCCTACTTCAAAAAGCAACCTAGAAATCATGTGCAGATGCTTCCAAGAACTCCGACAACATGATTTCTATTCCTATTTGAGCTGTGTGCAAGATTTGAGCAAAGTTGAAATTTTGACCAAAACCCAAAGGGGGGACCACATGGTCTTGAGTCAAATTTTGAATTTGGCTTAAACTTTGCCTACTTCAAAAAGCAACCTACAAATCATGTGCAGATGCTTCCAAGAACTCCGACAACATGATTTCTATTCTTATTTGAGCTGTGTGCAAGATTTGAGCAAAGTTGAAATTTTGACCAAAACCCAAAGGGGGGACCACATGGTCTTGAGTCAAATTTGGAATTTGGCTTAAACTTTGCCTACTTCAAAAAGCAACCTAGAAATCATGTGCAGATGCTTCCAAGAACTCCGACAACATGATTTCTATTCTTATTTGAGCTGTGTGCAAGATTTGAGCAAAGTTGAAATTTTGACCAAAACCCAAAGGGGGGACCAGATTGTCTTGAGTCAAATTTTGAATTTGGCTTAAACTTTGCCTACTTCAAAAAGCAACCTAGAAATCATGTGCAGATGCTTCGAAGAACTCTGACAACATGATTTCTATTCTTATTTGAGCTGTGTGCAAGATTTGAGCAAAGTTGAAATTTTGACCAAAACCCAAAGGGGGGACCACATGGTCTTGAGTCAAATTTTGAATTTGGCTTAAACTTTGCCTACTTCAAAAAGCAACCTAGAAATCATGTGCAGATGCTTCCAAGAACTCCGACAACATGATTTCTATTCCTATTTGAGCTGTGTGCGAGATTTGAGCAAAGTTGAAATTTTGACCAAAACCCAAAGGGGGGACCACATGGTCTTAAGTCAAATTTTGAATTACGCTTAAACTTTGCCTACATCAAAAAGCAACTTAGAAATCATGTGCAGATGCTTCCAAGAACTACAACAACATGATATCTATTCTTATTTGAGCTGTGTGCAAGATTTGAGGAAAGTTGCAATTTTCACCAAAACCCAACGGGGCGACCACATGGTCTTAAGTCAAATTTTGAATTTGGCTTAAACTTTGCCTACTTTAAAAAGCAACCTAGAAATCATGCGCAGATGCTTCCAAGAACTCCGACAACATGATTTCTATTCTTATTTGAGCTGTGTGCAAGATTTAAGCAAAGTTGCAGTTTTGTCCAAAACCTAAAGGGGGGACCACATGGTCTTAAATCAAATTTGGAATTTGGCTTAAACTTTGCCTACTTCAAAAAGCAACCTAGAAATCATGTGCAGATGCTTCCAAGAACTCTGACAACATGATTTCTATTCTTATTTGAGCTGTGTGCAAGATTTGAGCAAAGTTGAAATTTTGACCAAAACCCAAAGGGGGGACCACATGGTCTTGAGTCAAATTTTGAATTTGGCTTAAACTTTGCCTACTTCAAAAAGTAACCTAGAAATCATGTGCAGATGCTTCCAAGAACTCCAACAACATGATTTCTATTCTTATTTGCGCTGTGTGCAAGATTTGAGCAAAGTTGAAATTTTGACCAAAACCCAAAGGGGGGACCACATGGTCTTGAGTCAAATTTGGAATTTGGCTTAAACTTTGCCTACTTCAAAAAGCAACCTAGAAATTGTGGAGACTCTTCCAAGAACTCCAACAACATGATATCTATTCTTATTTGAGCTGTGTGCAAGATTTGAGCAAAGTTGCAATTTTGACCAAAACCTGAACGGGGCACCACATGGTCTTGAGTCAAATTTTGAATTTGGCTTAAACTTTGCCTACTTCAAAAAGCAACCTAGAAATCATGTGCAGATGCTTCCAAGAACTCCGACAACATGATTTCAATTCTTATTTGCGCTGTGTGCAAGATTTGAGCAAAATTGAAATTTTGACCAAAAGCCAAAGGGGGGACCACATGGTCTTGAGTCAAATTTTAAATTTGGCTTAAACTTTGCCTACTTCAAAAAGCAACCTAGAAATCATGTGGAGTTTCTTCTAAGAACTCCGACAACATGATTTCTATTCTTATTTGAGGTGTGTGCAAGATTTGAGCAAGGTTGAAATTTTCACCAAAACCCAAAGGGGGGACCACATGGTCTTGAGTCAAATTTTGAATTTGGCTTAAACTTTGCCTACTTCAAAAAGCAACCTAGAAATCATGTGCAGATGCTTCCAAGAACTCCAACAACATAATTTCTATTCTTATTTGAGCTGTGTGCAAGATTTGAGCAAAGTTGAAATTTTGACCAAAACCCAAAGGGGGGACCACATAGTCTTGAGTCAAATTTTGAATTTGGCTTAAACTTTGCCTACTTCAAAAAGCAACCTAGAAATCATGTGGAGACTCTTCCAAGAACTCCAACAACATGATATCTTTTCTTATTTGAGCGGTGTGCAAGATTTGAGCAAAGTTGAAATTTTGACCAAAACCCAAAGGGGGGACCACATGGTCTTGAGTCAAATTTTGAATTTGGCTTAAACTTTGCCTACTTCAAAAAGCAACCTAGAAATCATGTGCAGATGCTTCCAAGAACTACGACAACGTGATTTGTATTCTTATTTGAGCTGTGTGCAAGATTTGAGCAAAGTTGAAATTTTGACCAAAACCCAAAGGGGGGACCACATGGTCTTGAGTCAAATTTTGAATTTGGCTTAAACTTTGCCTACTTCAAAAAGCAACCTAGAAATCATGTGCAGATGCTTCCAAGAACTCCGACAACATGATTTCTATTCTTATTTGAGCTGTGTGCAAGATTTGAGCAAAGTTGCAATTTTGACCAAAACCCAAAGGGGGGACCACATGGTCTTGAGTCAAATTTGGAATTTGGCTTAAACTTTGCCTACTTCAAAAAGCAACCTAGAAATCATGTGCAGATGCTTCCAAGAACTCCGACAACATGATTTCGATTCTTATTTGAGCTGTGTGCAAGATTTGAGCAAAGTTGCAATTTTGACCAAAACCCAAAGGGGGGACCACATGGTCTTGAGTCAAATTTTGAATTTGGCTTAAACTTTGCCTACTTCAAAAAGCAACCTAGAAATCATGTGCAGATGCTTCCAAGAACTCCGACAACATGATTTCTATTCTTATTTGAGCTGTGTGCAAGATTTGAGCAAAGTTGAAATTTTGACCAAAACCCAAAGGGGGGACCACATGGTCTTGAGTCAAATTTTGAATTTGGCTTAAACTTTCCCTACTTCAAAAAGCAACCTAGAAATCATGTGGAGATTTTTCCAAGAACTCCGACAACATGATATCTATTCTTATTTGAGCTGTGTGCAAGATTTGAGCAAAGTTGAAATTTTGACCAAAACCCAAAGTGGGGACCACATGGTCTTGAGTCAAATTTTGAATTTGGCTTAAACTTTGCCTACTTCAAAAAGCAACCTAGAAATCATGTGCAGATGCTTCCAAGAACTCCGACAACATGATTTCTATTCTTATTTGAGCTGTGTGCAAGATTTGAGCAAAGTTGAAATTTTGACCAAAACCCAAAGGGGGGACCACATGGTCTTGAGTCAAATTTTGAATTTGGCTTAAACTTTGCCTACTTCAAAAAGCAACCTAGAAATCATGTGCAGATGCTTCCAAGAACTCCGACAACATGATTTCTATTTCTATTTGAGCTGTGTGCAAGATTTGAGCAAAGTTGAAATTTTGACCAAAACCCAAAGGGGGGACCACATGGTCTTGAGTCAAATTTTGAATTTGGCTTAAACTTTGCCTACTTCAAAAAGCAACCTACAAATCATGTGCAGATCCTTCCAAGAACTCCGACAACATGATTTCTATTCTTATTTGAGCTGTGTGCAAGATTTGAGCAAAGTTGAAATTTTGACCAAAACCCAAAGGGGGGACCACATGGTCTTGAGTCAAATTTTGAATTTGGCTTAAACTTTGCCTACTTCAAAAAGCAACCTAGAAATCATGTGCAGATGCTTCCAAGAACTCCGACAACATGATATCTATTCTTATTTGAGCTGTGTGCAAGATTTGAGCAAAGTTGCAATTTTGACCAAAACCCAAAGGGGGGACCACATGGTCTTGAGTCAAATTTTGAATTTGGCTTAAACTTTGCCTACTTCAAAAAGCAACCTAGAAATCATGTGCAGATGCTTCCAAGAACTCCGACAACATGATATCTATTCTTATTTGAGCTGTGTGCAAGATTTGAGCAAAGTTGAAATTTTGACCAAAACCCAAAGGGGGGACCACATGGTCTTGAGTCAAATTTGGAATTTGGCTTAAACTTTGCCTACTTCAAAAAGCAACCTAGAAATCATGTGCAGATGCTTCCAAGAACTCCGACAACATGATTTCTATTCTTATTTGAGCTGTGTGCAAGATTTGAGCAAAGTTGAAATTTTGACCAAAACCCAAAGGGGGGACCACATGGTCTTGAGTCAAATTTTGAATTTGGCTTAAACTTTGCCTACTTCAAAAAGCAACCTACAAATCATGTGCAGATTCTTCTAAGAACTCCGACAACATGATTTCTATTCTTATTTGAGCTGTGTGCAAGATTTGAGCAAAGTTGAAATTTTGACCAAAACCCAAAGGGGGGACCACATGGTCTTGAGTCAAATTTTGAATTTGGCTTAAACTTTGCCTACTTCAAAAAGCAACCTAGAAATCATGTGCAGATGCTTCCAAGAACTCCGACAACATGATTTCTATTCTTATTTGAGCTGTGTGCAAGATTTGAGGAAAGTTGCAATTTTGACCAAAACCCAAAGGGGGGACCACATGGTCTTGAGTCAAATTTTGAATTTGGCTTAAACTTTGCCTACTTCAAAAAGCAACCTAGAAATCATGTGCAGATGCTTCCAAGAACTCCGACAACATGATTTCTATTCTTATTTGAGCTGTGTGCAAGATTTGAGCAAAGTTGCAATTTTGACCAAAACCCAAAGGGGGGACCACATGGTCTTGAGTCAAATTTGGAATTTGGCTTAAACTTTGCCTACTTCAAAAAGCAACCTAGAAATCATGTGCAGATGCTTCCAAGAACTCCGACAACATGATTTCTATTCTTATTTGAGCTGTGTGCAAGATTTGAGCAAAGTTGAAATTTTGACCAAAACCCAAAGGGGGGACCACATGGTCTTGAGTCAAATTTTGAATTTGGCTTAAACTTTGCCTACTTCAAAAAGCAACCTAGAAATCATGTGCAGATGCTTCCAAGAACTCCGACAACATGATTTCTATTCTTATTTGAGCTGTGTGCAAGATTTGAGCAAAGTTGAAATTTTGACCAAAACCCAAAGGGGGGACCACATGGTCTTGAGTCAAATTTTGAATTTGGCTTAAACTTTCCCTACTTCAAAAAG
The DNA here is from genome assembly GCA_948470475.1 of Galaxea fascicularis. Lineage (NCBI taxonomy): Eukaryota > Metazoa > Cnidaria > Anthozoa > Scleractinia > Euphylliidae > Galaxea > Galaxea fascicularis. Next base: position 9,586,448 of record OX419340.1, on the reverse strand, counting down.
CAACCTAGAAATCATGTGGAGATTTTTCCAAGAACTCTGACAACATGATTTGTATTCTTATTTGAGCTGTGTGCAAGATTTGAGCAAAGTTGCAATTTTGACCAAAACCCAAAGGGGGGACCACATGGTCTTGAGTCAAATTTTGAATTTGGCTTAAACTTTGCCTACTTCAAAAAGCAACCTAGAAATCATGTGCAGATGCTTCCAAGAACTCCGACAACATGATATCTATTCTTATTTGAGCTGTGTGCAAGATTTGAGCAAAGTTGAAATTTTGACCAAAACCCAAAGGGGGGACCACATGGTCTTGAGTCAAATTTGGAATTTGGCTTAAACTTTGCCTACTTCAAAAAGCAACCTAGAAATCATGTGCAGATGCTTCCAAGAACTCCGACAACATGATTTCTATTCTTATTTGAGCTGTGTGCAAGATTTGAGCAAAGTTGAAATTTTGACCAAAACCCAAAGGGGGGACCACATGGTCTTGAGTCAAATTTTGAATTTGGCTTAAACTTTGCCTACTTCAAAAAGCAACCTACAAATCATGTGCAGATTCTTCTAAGAACTCCGACAACATGATTTCTATTCTTATTTGAGCTGTGTGCAAGATTTGAGCAAAGTTGAAATTTTGACCAAAACCCAAAGGGGGGACCACATGGTCTTGAGTCAAATTTTGAATTTGGCTTAAACTTTGCCTACTTCAAAAAGCAACCTAGAAATCATGTGCAGATGCTTCCAAGAACTCCGACAACATGATTTCTATTCTTATTTGAGCTGTGTGCAAGATTTGAGGAAAGTTGCAATTTTGACCAAAACCCAAAGGGGGGACCACATGGTCTTGAGTCAAATTTTGAATTTGGCTTAAACTTTGCCTACTTCAAAAAGCAACCTAGAAATCATGTGCAGATGCTTCCAAGAACTCCGACAACATGATTTCTATTCTTATTTGAGCTGTGTGCAAGATTTGAGCAAAGTTGCAATTTTGACCAAAACCCAAAGGGGGGACCACATGGTCTTGAGTCAAATTTGGAATTTGGCTTAAACTTTGCCTACTTCAAAAAGCAACCTAGAAATCATGTGCAGATGCTTCCAAGAACTCCGACAACATGATTTCTATTCTTATTTGAGCTGTGTGCAAGATTTGAGCAAAGTTGAAATTTTGACCAAAACCCAAAGGGGGGACCACATGGTCTTGAGTCAAATTTTGAATTTGGCTTAAACTTTGCCTACTTCAAAAAGCAACCTAGAAATCATGTGCAGATGCTTCCAAGAACTCCGACAACATGATTTCTATTCTTATTTGAGCTGTGTGCAAGATTTGAGCAAAGTTGAAATTTTGACCAAAACCCAAAGGGGGGACCACATGGTCTTGAGTCAAATTTTGAATTTGGCTTAAACTTTCCCTACTTCAAAAAGCAACCTAGAAATCATGTGGAGATTTTTCCAAGATTTCCCACAACATGATATCTATTCTTATTTGAGCTGTGTGCAAGATTTGAGCAAAGTTGAAATTTTGACCAAAACCCAAAGGGGGGACCACATGGTCTTGAGTCAAATTTTGAATTTGGCTTAAACTTTGCCTACTTCAAAAAGCAACCTAGAAATCATGTGCAGATGCTTCCAAGAACTCCGACAACATGATTTCTATTCTTATTTGAGCTGTGTGCAAGATTTGAGGAAAGTTGCAATTTTGACCAAAACCCAAAGGGGGGACCACATGGTCTTGAGTCAAATTTTGAATTTGGCTTAAACTTTGCCTACTTCAAAAAGCAACCTAGAAATCATGTGCAGATGCTTCCAAGAACTCCGACAACATGATTTCTATTCTTATTTGAGCTGTGTGCAAGATTTGAGCAAAGTTGCAATTTTGACCAAAACCCAAAGGGGGGACCACATGGTCTTGAGTCAAATTTGGAATTTGGCTTAAACTTTGCCTACTTCAAAAAGCAACCTAGAAATCATGTGCAGATGCTTCCAAGAACTCCGACAACATGATTTCTATTCTTATTTGAGCTGTGTGCAAGATTTGAGCAAAGTTGAAATTTTGACCAAAACCCAAAGGGGGGACCACATGGTCTTGAGTCAAATTTTGAATTTGGCTTAAACTTTGCCTACTTCAAAAAGCAACCTAGAAATCATGTGCAGATGCTTCCAAGAACTCCGACAACATGATTTCTATTCTTATTTGAGCTGTGTGCAAGATTTGGGCAAAGTTGAAATTTTGACCAAAACCCAAAGGGGGGACCACATGGTCTTGAGTCAAATTTTGAATTTGGCTTAAACTTTCCCTACTTCGAAAAGCAACCTAGAAATTATGTGGAGATTCTTCCAAGAACTCCGACAACATGATTTCTATTCTTATTTGAGCTGTGTGCAAGATTTGAGCAAAGTTGAAATTTTGACCAAAACCCAAAGGGGGGACCACATGGTCTTGAGTCAAATTTTGAATTTGGCTTAAACTTTGCCTACTTCAAAAAGCAACCTAGAAATCATGTGGAGATTCTTCCAAGAACTCCGACAACATGATTTCTATTCTTATTTGAGCTGTGTGCAAGATTTGAGCAAAGTTAAATTTTGACCAAAACCCAAAGGGGGGACCACATGGTCTTGAGTCAAATTTTGAATTTGGCTTAAACTTTGCCTACTTCAAAAAGCAACCTAGAAATCATGTGCAGATGCTTCCAAGAACTCCGACAACATGATTTCTATTCTTATTTGAGCTGTGTGCAAGATTTGAGCAAAGTTGAAATTTTGACCAAAACCCAAAGGGGGGACCACATGGTCTTGAGTCAAATTTTGAATTCGGCTTAAACTTTGCCTACTTCAAAAAGCAACCTAGAAATCATGTGCAGATGCTTCCAAGAACTCCGACAACATGATTTCTATTCTTATTTGAGCTGTGTGCAAGATTTGAGCAAAGTTGAAATTTTGACGAAAACCCAAAGGGGGGACCACATGGTCTTGAGTCAAATTTTGAATTTGGCTTAAACTTTGCCTACTTCAAAAAGCAACCTAGAAATCATGTGCAGATGCTTCCTAAAACTCCAACAACATAATTTCTATTCTTATTTGGGCTGTGTGCAAGATTTGAGCAAAGTTGAAATTTTGACCAAAACCCAAAGGGGGGACCACATAGTCTTGAGTCAAATTTTGAATTTGGCTTAAACTTTGCCTACTTCAAAAAGCAACCTAGAAATCATGTGCAGATGCTTCCAAGAACTCCGACAACATGATATCTATTCTTATTTGAGCTGTGTGCAAGATTTGAGCAAAGTTGAAATTTTGACCAAAACCCAAAGGGGGGACCACATGGTCTTGAGTCAAATTTGGAATTTGGCTTAAACTTTGCCTACTTCAAAAAGCAACCTAGAAATCATGTGCAGATGCTTCCAAGAACTCCGACAACATGATTTCTATTCTTATTTGAGCTGTGTGCAAGATTTGAGCAAAGTTGAAATTTTGACCAAAACCCAAAGGGGGGACCACATGGTCTTGAGTCAAATTTTGAATTTGGCTTAAACTTTGCCTACTTCAAAAAGCAACCTACAAATCATGTGCAGATTCTTCTAAGAACTCCGACAACATGATTTCTATTCTTATTTGAGCTGTGTGCAAGATTTGAGCAAAGTTGAAATTTTGACCAAAACCCAAAGGGGGGACCACATGGTCTTGAGTCAAATTTTGAATTTGGCTTAAACTTTGCCTACTTCAAAAAGCAACCTAGAAATCATGTGCAGATGCTTCCAAGAACTCCGACAACATGATTTCTATTCTTATTTGAGCTGTGTGCAAGATTTGAGGAAAGTTGCAATTTTGACCAAAACCCAAAGGGGGGACCACATGGTCTTGAGTCAAATTTTGAATTTGGCTTAAACTTTGCCTACTTCAAAAAGCAACCTAGAAATCATGTGCAGATGCTTCCAAGAACTCCGACAACATGATTTCTATTCTTATTTGAGCTGTGTGCAAGATTTGAGCAAAGTTGCAATTTTGACCAAAACCCAAAGGGGGGACCACATGGTCTTGAGTCAAATTTGGAATTTGGCTTAAACTTTGCCTACTTCAAAAAGCAACCTAGAAATCATGTGCAGATGCTTCCAAGAACTCCGACAACATGATTTCTATTCTTATTTGAGCTGTGTGCAAGATTTGAGCAAAGTTGAAATTTTGACCAAAACCCAAAGGGGGGACCACATGGTCTTGAGTCAAATTTTGAATTTGGCTTAAACTTTGCCTACTTCAAAAAGCAACCTAGAAATCATGTGCAGATGCTTCCAAGAACTCCGACAACATGATTTCTATTCTTATTTGAGCTGTGTGCAAGATTTGAGCAAAGTTGAAATTTTGACCAAAACCCAAAGGGGGGACCACATGGTCTTGAGTCAAATTTTGAATTTGGCTTAAACTTTCCCTACTTCAAAAAGCAACCTAGAAATCATGTGGAGATTTTTCCAAGATTTCCCACAACATGATATCTATTCTTATTTGAGCTGTGTGCAAGATTTGAGCAAAGTTGAAATTTTGACCAAAACCCAAAGGGGGGACCACATGGTCTTGAGTCAAATTTTGAATTTGGCTTAAACTTTGCCTACTTCAAAAAGCAACCTAGAAATCATGTGCAGATGCTTCCAAGAACTCCGACAACATGATTTCTATTCTTATTTGAGCTGTGTGCAAGATTTGAGGAAAGTTGCAATTTTGACCAAAACCCAAAGGGGGGACCACATGGTCTTGAGTCAAATTTTGAATTTGGCTTAAACTTTGCCTACTTCAAAAAGCAACCTAGAAATCATGTGCAGATGCTTCCAAGAACTCCGACAACATGATTTCTATTCTTATTTGAGCTGTGTGCAAGATTTGAGCAAAGTTGCAATTTTGACCAAAACCCAAAGGGGGGACCACATGGTCTTGAGTCAAATTTGGAATTTGGCTTAAACTTTGCCTACTTCAAAAAGCAACCTAGAAATCATGTGCAGATGCTTCCAAGAACTCCGACAACATGATTTCTATTCTTATTTGAGCTGTGTGCAAGATTTGAGCAAAGTTGAAATTTTGACCAAAACCCAAAGGGGGGACCACATGGTCTTGAGTCAAATTTTGAATTTGGCTTAAACTTTGCCTACTTCAAAAAGCAACCTAGAAATCATGTGCAGATGCTTCCAAGAACTCCGACAACATGATTTCTATTCTTATTTGAGCTGTGTGCAAGATTTGGGCAAAGTTGAAATTTTGACCAAAACCCAAAGGGGGGACCACATGGTCTTGAGTCAAATTTTGAATTTGGCTTAAACTTTCCCTACTTCGAAAAGCAACCTAGAAATTATGTGGAGATTCTTCCAAGAACTCCGACAACATGATTTCTATTCTTATTTGAGCTGTGTGCAAGATTTGAGCAAAGTTGAAATTTTGACCAAAACCCAAAGGGGGGACCACATGGTCTTGAGTCAAATTTTGAATTTGGCTTAAACTTTGCCTACTTCAAAAAGCAACCTAGAAATCATGTGGAGATTCTTCCAAGAACTCCGACAACATGATTTCTATTCTTATTTGAGCTGTGTGCAAGATTTGAGCAAAGTTAAATTTTGACCAAAACCCAAAGGGGGGACCACATGGTCTTGAGTCAAATTTTGAATTTGGCTTAAACTTTGCCTACTTCAAAAAGCAACCTAGAAATCATGTGCAGATGCTTCCAAGAACTCCGACAACATGATTTCTATTCTTATTTGAGCTGTGTGCAAGATTTGAGCAAAGTTGAAATTTTGACCAAAACCCAAAGGGGGGACCACATGGTCTTGAGTCAAATTTTGAATTCGGCTTAAACTTTGCCTACTTCAAAAAGCAACCTAGAAATCATGTGCAGATGCTTCCAAGAACTCCGACAACATGATTTCTATTCTTATTTGAGCTGTGTGCAAGATTTGAGCAAAGTTGAAATTTTGACGAAAACCCAAAGGGGGGACCACATGGTCTTGAGTCAAATTTTGAATTTGGCTTAAACTTTGCCTACTTCAAAAAGCAACCTAGAAATCATGTGCAGATGCTTCCTAAAACTCCAACAACATAATTTCTATTCTTATTTGGGCTGTGTGCAAGATTTGAGCAAAGTTGAAATTTTGACCAAAACCCAAAGGGGGGACCACATAGTCTTGAGTCAAATTTTGAATTTGGCTTAAACTTTGCCTACTTCAAAAAGCAACCTAGAAATCATGTGGAGACTCTTCCAAGAACTCCAACAACATGATATCTTTTCTTATTTGAGCGGTGTGCAAGATTTGAGCAAAGTTGAAATTTTGACCAAAACGCAAAGGGGGGACCACATGGTCTTGAGTCAAATTTTGAATTTGGCTTAAACTTTGCCTACTTCAAAAAGCAACCTAGAAATCATGTGCAGATGCTTCCAAGAACTCCGACAACATGATTTCTATTCTTATTTGAGCTGTGTGCAAGATTTGAGCAAAGTTGAAATTTTGACCAAAACCCAAAGGGGGGACCACATGGTCTTGAGCCAAATTTTGAATTTGGCTTAAACTTTGCCTACTTCAAAAAGCAACCTAGAAATCATGTGCAGATGCTTCCAAGAACTCCGACAACATGATTTCTATTCTTATTTGAGCTGTGTGCAAGATTTGAGCAAAGTTGAAATTTTGACCAAAACCCAAAGGGGGGACCACATGGTCTTGAGTCAAATTTTGAATTTGGCTTAAACTTTGCCTACTTCAAAAAGCAACCTAGAAATCATGTGCAGATGCTTCCAAGAACTCCGACAACATGATTTCTATTCTTATTTGAGCTGTGTGCAAGATTTGAGCAAAGTTGCAATTTTGACCAAAACGCAAAGGGGGGACCACATAGTCTTGAGTCAAATTTTGAATTTGGCTTAAACTTTCCCTACTTCAAAAAGCAACCTAGAAATCGTGTGGAGATTCTTCCAAGAACTCCGACAACATGATTTCTATTCTTATTTGAGCTGTGTGCAAGATTTGAGCAAAGTTGAAATTTTGACCAAAACCCAAAGGGGGGACCACATGGTCTTGAGTCAAATTTTGAATTTGGCTTAAACTTTGCCTACTTCAAAAAGCAACCTAGAAATCATGTGCAGATGCTTCCAAGAACTCCGACAACATGATTTCTATTCTTATTTGAGCTGTGTGCAAGATTTGAGCAAAGTTGAAATTTTGACCAAAACCCAAAGGGGGGACCACATGGTCTTGAGTCAAATTTGGAATTTGGCTTAAACTTTGCCTACTTCAAAAAGCAACCTAGAAATCATGTGGAGATTCTTCCAAGAAATCCGACAACATGATATCTATTCTTATTTGAGCTGTGTGCAAGATTTGAGCAAAGTTGAAATTTTGACCAAAACCCAAAGTGGGGACCACATGGTCTTGAGTCAAATTTTGAATTTGGCTTAAACTTTGCCTACTTCAAAAAGCAACCTAGAAATCATGTGCAGATGCTTCCAAGAACTCCGACAACATGATTTCTATTCTTATTTGAGCTGTGTGCAAGATTTGAGCAAAGTTGAAATTTTGACCAAAACCCAAAGGGGGGACCACATGGTCTTGAGTCAACTTTTGAATTTGGCTTAAACTTTGCCTACTTCAAAAAGCAACCTAGAAATCATGTGCAGATGCTTCCAAGAACTCCGACAACATGATTTCTATTCCTATTTGAGCTGTGTGCAAGATTTGAGCAAAGTTGAAATTTTGACCAAAACCCAAAGGGGGGACCACATGGTCTTGAGTCAAATTTTGAATTTGGCTTAAACTTTGCCTACTTCAAAAAGCAACCTAGAAATCATGTGCAGATGCTTCCAAGAACTCCGACAACATGATTTCTATTCCTATTTGAGCTGTGTGCGAGATTTGAGCAAAGTTGAAATTTTGACCAAAACCCAAAGGGGGGACCACATGGTCTTAAGTCAAATTTTGAATTACGCTTAAACTTTGCCTACATCAAAAAGCAACTTAGAAATCATGTGCAGATGCTTCCAAGAACTACAACAACATGATATCTATTCTTATTTGAGCTGTGTGCAAGATTTGAGGAAAGTTGCAATTTTCACCAAAACCCAACGGGGCGACCACATGGTCTTAAGTCAAATTTTGAATTTGGCTTAAACTTTGCCTACTTTAAAAAGCAACCTAGAAATCATGCGCAGATGCTTCCAAGAACTCCGACAACATGATTTCTATTCTTATTTGAGCTGTGTGCAAGATTTAAGCAAAGTTGCAATTTTGTCTAAAACCCAAAGGGGGGACCACATGGTCTTAAATCAAATTTGGAATTTGGCTTAAACTTTGCCTACTTCAAAAAGCAACCTACAAATCATGTGCAGATTCTTCTAAGAACTCCGACAACATGATTTCTATTCTTATTTGAGCTGTGTGCAAGATTTGAGCAAAGTTGAAATTTTGACCAAAACCCAAAGGGGGGACCACATGGTCTTGAGTCAAATTTTGAATTTGGCTTAAACTTTGCCTACTTCAAAAAGCAACCTAGAAATCATGTGGAGATTCTTCCAAGAACTCCAACAACATGATATCTATTCTTATTTGAGCTGTGTGCAAGATTTGAGCAAAGTTGAAATTTTGACCAAAACCCAAAGTGGGGACCACATGGTCTTGAGTCAAATTTTGAATTTGGCTTAAACTTTGCCTACTTCAAAAAGCAACCTAGAAATCATGTGCAGATGCTTCCAAGAACTCCGACAACATGATTTCTATTCTTATTTGAGCTGTGTGCAAGATTTGAGCAAAGTTGAAATTTTGACCAAAACCCAAAGGGGGGACCACATGGTCTTGAGTCAACTTTGGAATTTGGCTTAAACTTTGCCTACTTCAAAAAGCAACCTAGAAATCATGTGCAGATGCTTCCAAGAACTCCGACAACATGATTTCTATTCCTATTTGAGCTGTGTGCAAGATTTGAGCAAAGTTGAAATTTTGACCAAAACCCAAAGGGGGGACCACATGGTCTTGAGTCAAATTTTGAATTTGGCTTAAACTTTGCCTACTTCAAAAAGCAACCTACAAATCATGTGCAGATCCTTCCAAGAACTCCGACAACATGATTTCTATTCTTATTTGAGCTGTGTGCAAGATTTGAGCAAAGTTGAAATTTTGACCAAAACCCAAAGGGGGGACCACATGGTCTTGAGTCAAATTTTGAATTTGGCTTAAACTTTGCCTACTTCAAAAAGCAACCTAGAAATCATGTGCAGATGCTTCCAAGAACTCCGACAACATGATTTCTATTCTTATTTGAGCTGTGTGCAAGATTTGAGCAAAGTTGCAATTTTGACCAAAACGCAAAGGGGGGACCACATAGTCTTGAGTCAAATTTTGAATTTGGCTTAAACTTTCCCTACTTCAAAAAGCAACCTAGAAATCGTGTGGAGATTCTTCCAAGAACTCCGACAACATGATTTCTATTCTTATTTGAGCTGTGTGCAAGATTTGAGCAAAGTTGAAATTTTGACCAAAACCCAAAGGGGGGACCACATGGTCTTGAGTCAAATTTTGAATTTGGCTTAAACTTTGCCTACTTCAAAAAGCAACCTAGAAATCATGTGCAGATGCTTCCAAGAACTCCGACAACATGATTTCTATTCTTATTTGAGCTGTGTGCAAGATTTGAGCAAAGTTGAAATTTTGACCAAAACCCAAAGGGGGGACCACATGGTCTTGAGTCAAATTTGGAATTTGGCTTAAACTTTGCCTACTTCAAAAAGCAACCTAGAAATCATGTGGAGATTCTTCCAAGAAATCCGACAACATGATATCTATTCTTATTTGAGCTGTGTGCAAGATTTGAGCAAAGTTGAAATTTTGACCAAAACCCAAAGTGGGGACCACATGGTCTTGAGTCAAATTTTGAATTTGGCTTAAACTTTGCCTACTTCAAAAAGCAACCTAGAAATCATGTGCAGATGCTTCCAAGAACTCCGACAACATGATTTCTATTCTTATTTGAGCTGTGTGCAAGATTTGAGCAAAGTTGAAATTTTGACCAAAACCCAAAGGGGGGACCACATGGTCTTGAGTCAACTTTGGAATTTGGCTTAAACTTTGCCTACTTCAAAAAGCAACTTAGAAATCATGTGCAGATGCTTCCAAGAACTCCGACAACATGATTTCTATTCCTATTTGAGCTGTGTGCAAGATTTGAGCAAAGTTGAAATTTTGACCAAAACCCAAAGGGGGGACCACATGGTCTTGAGTCAAATTTTGAATTTGGCTTAAACTTTGCCTACTTCAAAAAGCAACCTAGAAATCATGTGCAGATGCTTCCAAGAACTCCGACAACATGATTTCTATTCCTATTTGAGCTGTGTTCGAGATTTGAGCAAAGTTGAAATTTTGACCAAAACCCAAAGGGGGGACCACATGGTCTTAAGTCAAATTTTGAATTACGCTTAAACTTTGCCTACATCAAAAAGCAACTTAGAAATCATGTGCAGATGCTTCCAAGAACTACAACAACATGATATCTATTCTTATTTGAGCTGTGTGCAAGATTTGAGGAAAGTTGTAATTTTCACCAAAACCCAACGGGGCGACCACATGGTCTTAAGTCAAATTTTGAATTTGGCTTAAACTTTGCCTACTTTAAAAAGCAACCTAGAAATCATGCGCAGATGCTTCCAAGAACTCCGACAACATGATTTCTATTCTTATTTGAGCTGTGTGCAAGATTTAAGCAAAGTTGCAATTTTGTCTAAAACCCAAAGGGGGGACCACATGGTCTTAAATCAAATTTGGAATTTGGCTTAAACTTTGCCTACTTCAAAAAGCAACCTACAAATCATGTGCAGATTCTTCTAAGAACTCCGACAACATGATTTCTATTCTTATTTGAGCTGTGTGCAAGATTTGAGCAAAGTTGAAATTTTGACCAAAACCCAAAGGGGGGACCACATGGTCTTGAGTCAAATTTTGAATTTGGCTTAAACTTTGCCTACTTCAAAAAGCAACCTAGAAATCATGTGGAGATTCTTCCAAGAACTCCAACAACATGATATCTATTCTTATTTGAGCTGTGTGCAAGATTTGAGCAAAGTTGAAATTTTGACCAAAACCCAAAGTGGGGACCACATGGTCTTGAGTCAAATTTTGAATTTGGCTTAAACTTTGCCTACTTCAAAAAGCAACCTAGAAATCATGTGCAGATGCTTCCAAGAACTCCGACAACATGATTTCTATTCTTATTTGAGCTGTGTGCAAGATTTGAGCAAAGTTGAAATTTTGACCAAAACCCAAAGGGGGGACCACATGGTCTTGAGTCAACTTTGGAATTTGGCTTAAACTTTGCCTACTTCAAAAAGCAACCTAGAAATCATGTGCAGATGCTTCCAAGAACTCCGACAACATGATTTCTATTCCTATTTGAGCTGTGTGCAAGATTTGAGCAAAGTTGAAATTTTGACCAAAACCCAAAGGGGGGACCACATGGTCTTGAGTCAAATTTTGAATTTGGCTTAAACTTTGCCTACTTCAAAAAGCAACCTACAAATCATGTGCAGATCCTTCCAAGAACTCCGACAACATGATTTCTATTCTTATTTGAGCTGTGTGCAAGATTTGAGCAAAGTTGAAATTTTGACCAAAACCCAAAGGGGGGACCACATGGTCTTGAGTCAAATTTGGAATTTGGCTTAAACTTTGCCTACTTCAAAAAGCAACCTAGAAATCATGTGCAGATGCTTCCAAGAACTCCGACAACATGATTTCTATTCTTATTTGAGCTGTGTGCAAGATTTGAGCAAAGTTGAAATTTTGACCAAAACCCAAAGGGGGGACCAGATTGTCTTGAGTCAAATTTTGAATTTGGCTTAAACTTTGCCTACTTCAAAAAGCAACCTAGAAATCATGTGCAGATGCTTCGAAGAACTCTGACAACATGATTTCTATTCTTATTTGAGCTGTGTGCAAGATTTGAGCAAAGTTGAAATTTTGACCAAAACCCAAAGGGGGGACCACATGGTCTTGAGTCAAATTTTGAATTTGGCTTAAACTTTGCCTACTTCAAAAAGCAACCTAGAAATCATGTGCAGATGCTTCCAAGAACTCCGACAACATGATTTCTATTCCTATTTGAGCTGTGTGCGAGATTTGAGCAAAGTTGAAATTTTGACCAAAACCCAAAGGGGGGACCACATGGTCTTAAGTCAAATTTTGAATTACGCTTAAACTTTGCCTACATGAAAAAGCAACTTAGAAATCATGTGCAGATGCTTCCAAGAACTACAACAACATGATATCTATTCTTATTTGAGCTGTGTGCAAGATTTGAGGAAAGTTGCAATTTTCACCAAAACCCAACGGGGCGACCACATGGTCTTAAGTCAAATTTTGAATTTGGCTTAAACTTTGCCTACTTTAAAAAGCAACCTAGAAATCATGCGCAGATGCTTCCAAGAACTCCGACAACATGATTTCTATTCTTATTTGAGCTGTGTGCAAGATTTAAGCAAAGTTGCAATTTTGTCCAAAACCCAAAGGGGGGACCACATGGTCTTAAATCAAATTTGGAATTTGGCTTAAACTTTGCCTACTTCAAAAAGCAACCTAGAAATCATGTGCAGATGCTTCCAAGAACTCCGACAACATGATTTCTATTCTTATTTGAGCTGTGTGCAAGATTTGAGCAAAGTTGAAATTTTGACCAAAACCCAAAGGGGGGACCACATGGTCTTGAGTCAAATTTGGAATTTGGCTTAAACTTTGCCTACTTCAAAAAGTAACCTAGAAATCATGTGCAGATGCTTCCAAGAACTCCAACAACATGATTTCTATTCTTATTTGCGCTGTGTGCAAGATTTGAGCAAAGTTGAAATTTTGACCAAAACCCAAAGGGGGGACCACATGGTCTTGAGTCAAATTTGGAATTTGGCTTAAACTTTGCCTACTTCAAAAAGCAACCTAGAAATTGTGGAGACTCTTCCAAGAACTCCAACAACATGATATCTATTCTTATTTGAGCTGTGTGCAAGATTTGAGCAAAGTTGCAATTTTGACCAAAACCTGAACGGGGCACCACATGGTCTTGAGTCAAATTTTGAATTTGGCTTAAACTTTGCCTACTTCAAAAAGCAACCTAGAAATCATGTGCAGATGCTTCCAAGAACTCCGACAACATGATTTCAATTCTTATTTGCGCTGTGTGCAAGATTTGAGCAAAATTGAAATTTTGACCAAAAGGCAAAGGGGGGACCACATGGTCTTGAGTCAAATTTTAAATTTGGCTTAAACTTTGCCTACTTCAAAAAGCAACCTAGAAATCATGTGGAGTTTCTTCTAAGAACTCCGACAACATGATTTCTATTCTTATTTGAGGTGTGTGCAAGATTTGAGCAAGGTTGAAATTTTCACCAAAACCCAAAGGGGGGACCACATGGTCTTGAGTCAAATTTTGAATTTGGCTTAAACTTTGCCTACTTCAAAAAGCAACCTAGAAATCATGTGCAGATGCTTCCAAGAACTCCAACAACATAATTTCTATTCTTATTTGAGCTGTGTGCAACATTTGAGCAAAGTTGAAATTTTGACCAAAACCCAAAGGGGGGACCACATAGTCTTGAGTCAAATTTTGAATTTGGCTTAAACTTTGCCTACTTCAAAAAGCAACCTAGAAATCATGTGGAGACTCTTCCAAGAACTCCAACAACATGATATCTTTTCTTATTTGAGCGGTGTGCAAGATTTGAGCAAAGTTGAAATTTTGACCAAAACCCAAAGGGGGGACCACATGGTCTTGAGTCAAATTTTGAATTTGGCTTAAACTTTGCCTACTTCAAAAAGCAACCTAGAAATCATGTGCAGATGCTTCCAAGAACTACGACAACGTGATTTGTATTCTTATTTGAGCTGTGTGCAAGATTTGAGCAAAGTTGAAATTTTGACCAAAACCCAAAGGGGGGACCACATGGTCTTGAGTCAAATTTTGAATTTGGCTTAAACTTTGCCTACTTCAAAAAGCAACCTAGAAATCATGTGCAGATGCTTCCAAGAACTCCGACAACATGATTTCTATTCTTATTTGAGCTGTGTGCAAGATTTGAGCAAAGTTGAAATTTTGACCAAAACCCAAAGGGGGGACCACATGGTCTTGAGTCAAATTTGGAATTTGGCTTAAACTTTGCCTACTTCAAAAAGCAACCTAGAAATCATGTGCAGATGCTTCCAAGAACTCCGACAACATGATTTCTATTCTTATTTGAGCTGTGTGCAAGATTTGAGCAAAGTTGCAATTTTGACCAAAACCCAAAGGGGGGACCACATGGTCTTGAGTCAAATTTTGAATTTGGCTTAAACTTTGCCTACTTCAAAAAGCAACCTAGAAATCATGTGCAGATGCTTCCAAGAACTCCGACAACATGATTTCTATTCTTATTTGAGCTGTGTGCAAGATTTGAGCAAAGTTGAAATTTTGACCAAAACCCAAAGGGGGGACCACATGGTCTTGAGTCAAATTTTGAATTTGGCTTAAACTTTGCCTACTTCAAAAAGCAACCTAGAAATCATGTGGAGATTTTTCCAAGAACTCCGACAACATGATATCTATTCTTATTTGAGCTGTGTGCAAGATTTGAGCAAAGTTGAAATTTTGACCAAAACCCAAAGTGGGGACCACATGGTCTTGAGTCAAATTTGGAATTTTGCTTAAACTTTGCCTACTTCAAAAAGCAACCTAGAAATCATGTGCAGATGCTTCCAAGAACTCCGACAACATGATTTCTATTCTTATTTGAGCTGTGTGCAAGATTTGAGCAAAGTTGAAATTTTGACCAAAACCCAAAGGGGGGACCACATGGTCTTGAGTCAAATTTTGAATTTGGCTTAAACTTTGCCTACTTCAAAAAGCAACCTAGAAATCATGTGCAGATGCTTCCAAGAACTCCGACAACATGATTTCTATTTCTATTTGAGCTGTGTGCAAGATTTGAGCAAAGTTGAAATTTTGACCAAAACCCAAAGGGGGGACCACATGGTCTTGAGTCAAATTTTGAATTTGGCTTAAACTTTGCCTACTTCAAAAAGCAACCTACAAATCATGTGCAGATGCTTCCAAGAACTCCGACAACATGATTTCTATTCTTATTTGAGCTGTGTGCAAGATTTGAGCAAAGTTGAAATTTTGACCAAAACCCAAAGGGGGGACCACATGGTCTTGAGTCAAATTTTGAATTTGGCTTAAACTTTGCCTACTTCAAAAAGCAACCTAGAAATCATGTGCAGATGCTTCCAAGAACTCCGACAACATGATATCTATTCTTATTTGAGCTGTGTGCAAGATTTGAGCAAAGTTGCAATTTTGACCAAAACCCAAAGGGGGGACCACATGGTCTTGAGTCAAATTTTGAATTTGGCTTAAACTTTGCCTACTTCAAAAAGCAACCTAGAAATCATGTGCAGATGCTTCCAAGAACTCCGACAACATGATATCTATTCTTATTTGAGCTGTGTGCAAGATTTGAGCAAAGTTGAAATTTTGACCAAAACCCAAAGGGGGGACCACATGGTCTTGAGTCAAATTTGGAATTTGGCTTAAACTTTGCCTACTTCAAAAAGCAACCTAGAAATCATGTGCAGATGCTTCCAAGAACTCCGACAACATGATTTCTATTCTTATTTGAGCTGTGTGCAAGATTTGAGCAAAGTTGAAATTTTGACCAAAACCCAAAGGGGGGACCACATGGTCTTGAATCAAATTTTGAATTTGGCTTAAACTTTGCCTACTTCAAAAAGCAACCTACAAATCATGTGCAGATTCTTCTAAGAACTCCGACAACATGATTTCTATTCTTATTTGAGCTGTGTGCAAGATTTGAGCAAAGTTGAAATTTTGACCAAAACCCAAAGGGGGGACCACATGGTCTTGAGTCAAATTTTGAATTTGGCTTAAACTTTGCCTACTTCAAAAAGCAACCTAGAAATCATGTGCAGATGCTTCCAAGAACTCCGACAACATGATTTCTATTCTTATTTGAGCTGTGTGCAAGATTTGAGGAAAGTTGCAATTTTGACCAAAACCCAAAGGGGGGACCACATGGTCTTGAGTCAAATTTTGAATTTGGCTTAAACTTTGCCTACTTCAAAAAGCAACCTAGAAATCATGTGCAGATGCTTCCAAGAACTCCGACAACATGATTTCTATTCTTATTTGAGCTGTGTGCAAGATTTGAGCAAAGTTGCAATTTTGACCAAAACCCAAAGGGGGGACCACATGGTCTTGAGTCAAATTTGGAATTTGGCTTAAACTTTGCCTACTTCAAAAAGCAACCTAGAAATCATGTGCAGATGCTTCCAAGAACTCCGACAACATGATTTCTATTCTTATTTGAGCTGTGTGCAAGATTTGAGCAAAGTTGCAATTTTGACCAAAACCCAAAGGGGGGACCACATGGTCTTGAGTCAAATTTTGAATTTGGCTTAAACTTTGCCTACTTCAAAAAGCAACCTAGAAATCATGTGCAGATGCTTCCAAGAACTCCGACAACATGATTTCTATTCTTATTTGAGCTGTGTGCAAGATTTGAGCAAAGTTGAAATTTTGACCAAAACCCAAAGGGGGGACCACATGGTCTTGAGTCAAATTTTGAATTTGGCTTAAACTTTGCCTACTTCAAAAAGCAACCTAGAAATCATGTGGAGATTTTTCCAAGAACTCCGACAACATGATATCTATTCTTATTTGAGCTGTGTGCAAGATTTGAGCAAAGTTGAAATTTTGACCAAAACCCAAAGTGGGGACCACATGGTCTTGAGTCAAATTTGGAATTTTGCTTAAACTTTGCCTACTTCAAAAAGCAACCTAGAAATCATGTGCAGATGCTTCCAAGAACTCCGACAACATGATTTCTATTCTTATTTGAGCTGTGTGCAAGATTTGAGCAAAGTTGAAATTTTGACCAAAACCCAAAGGGGGGACCACATGGTCTTGAGTCAAATTTTGAATTTGGCTTAAACTTTGCCTACTTCAAAAAGCAACCTAGAAATCATGTGCAGATGCTTCCAAGAACTCCGACAACATGATTTCTATTTCTATTTGAGCTGTGTGCAAGATTTGAGCAAAGTTGAAATTTTGACCAAAACCCAAAGGGGGGACCACATGGTCTTGAGTCAAATTTTGAATTTGGCTTAAACTTTGCCTACTTCAAAAAGCAACCTACAAATCATGTGCAGATCCTTCCAAGAACTCCGACAACATGATTTCTATTCTTATTTGAGCTGTGTGCAAGATTTGAGCAAAGTTGAAATTTTGACCAAAACCCAAAGGGGGGACCACATGGTCTTGAGTCAAATTTTGAATTTGGCTTAAACTTTGCCTACTTCAAAAAGCAACCTAGAAATCATGTGCAGATGCTTCCAAGAACTCCGACAACATGATATCTATTCTTATTTGAGCTGTGTGCAAGATTTGAGCAAAGTTGCAATTTTGACCAAAACCCAAAGGGGGGACCACATGGTCTTGAGTCAAATTTTGAATTTGGCTTAAACTTTGCCTACTTCAAAAAGCAACCTAGAAATCATGTGCAGATGCTTCCAAGAACTCCGACAACATGATATCTATTCTTATTTGAGCTGTGTGCAAGATTTGAGCAAAGTTGAAATTTTGACCAAAACCCAAAGGGGGGACCACATGGTCTTGAGTCAAATTTGGAATTTGGCTTAAACTTTGCCTACTTCAAAAAGCAACCTAGAAATCATGTGCAGATGCTTCCAAGAACTCCGACAACATGATTTCTATTCTTATTTGAGCTGTGTGCAAGATTTGAGCAAAGTTGAAATTTTGACCAAAACCCAAAGGGGGGACCACATGGTCTTGAATCAAATTTTGAATTTGGCTTAAACTTTGCCTACTTCAAAAAGCAACCTACAAATCATGTGCAGATTCTTCTAAGAACTCCGACAACATGATTTCTATTCTTATTTGAGCTGTGTGCAAGATTTGAGCAAAGTTGAAATTTTGACCAAAACCCAAAGGGGGGACCACATGGTCTTGAGTCAAATTTTGAATTTGGCTTAAACTTTGCCTACTTCAAAAAGCAACCTAGAAATCATGTGCAGATGCTTCCAAGAACTCCGACAACATGATTTCTATTCTTATTTGAGCTGTGTGCAAGATTTGAGGAAAGTTGCAATTTTGACCAAAACCCAAAGGGGGGACCACATGGTCTTGAGTCAAATTTTGAATTTGGCTTAAACTTTGCCTACTTCAAAAAGCAACCTAGAAATCATGTGCAGATGCTTCCAAGAACTCCGACAACATGATTTCTATTCTTATTTGAGCTGTGTGCAAGATTTGAGCAAAGTTGCAATTTTGACCAAAACCCAAAGGGGGGACCACATGGTCTTGAGTCAAATTTGGAATTTGGCTTAAACTTTGCCTACTTCAAAAAGCAACCTAGAAATCATGTGCAGATGCTTCCAAGAACTCCGACAACATGATTTCTATTCTTATTTGAGCTGTGTGCAAGATTTGAGCAAAGTTGAAATTTTGACCAAAACCCAAAGGGGGGACCACATGGTCTTGAGTCAAATTTTGAATTTGGCTTAAACTTTGCCTACTTCAAAAAGCAACCTAGAAATCATGTGCAGATGCTTCCAAGAACTCCGACAACATGATTTCTATTCTTATTTGAGCTGTGTGCAAGATTTGAGCAAAGTTGAAATTTTGACCAAAACCCAAAGGGGGGACCACATGGTCTTGAGTCAAATTTTGAATTTGGCTTAAACTTTGCCTACTTCAAAAAGCAACCTAGAAATCATGTGGAGATTTTTCCAAGAACTCCGACAACATGATATCTATTCTTATTTGAGCTGTGTGCAAGATTTGAGCAAAGTTGAAATTTTGACCAAAACCCAAAGGGGGGACCACATGGTCTTGAGTCAAATTTTGAATTTGGCTTAAACTTTGCCTACTTCAAAAAGCAACCTAGAAATCATGTGCAGATGCTTCCAAGAACTCCGACAACATGATTTCTATTCTTATTTGAGCTGTGTGCAAGATTTGAGGAAAGTTGCAATTTTGACCAAAACCCAAAGGGGGGACCACATGGTCTTGAGTCAAATTTTGAATTTGGCTTAAACTTTGCCTACTTCAAAAAGCAACCTAGAAATCATGTGCAGATGCTTCCAAGAACTCCGACAACATGATTTCTATTCTTATTTGAGCTGTGTGCAAGATTTGAGCAAAGTTGCAATTTTGACCAAAACCCAAAGGGGGGACCACATGGTCTTGAGTCAAATTTGGAATTTGGCTTAAACTTTGCCTACTTCAAAAAGCAACCTAGAAATCATGTGCAGATGCTTCCAAGAACTCCGACAACATGATTTCTATTCTTATTTGAGCTGTGTGCAAGATTTGAGCAAAGTTGAAATTTTGACCAAAACCCAAAGGGGGGACCACATGGTCTTGAGTCAAATTTTGAATTTGGCTTAAACTTTGCCTACTTCAAAAAGCAACCTAGAAATCATGTGCAGATGCTTCCAAGAACTCCGACAACATGATTTCTATTCTTATTTGAGCTGTGTGCAAGATTTGAGCAAAGTTGAAATTTTGACCAAAACCCAAAGGGGGGACCACATGGTCTTGAGTCAAATTTTGAATTTGGCTTAAACTTTCCCTACTTCAAAAAGCAACCTAGAAATCATGTGGGGATTTTCCCAAGAACTCCGACAACATGATATCTATTCTTATTTGAGCTGTGTGCAAGATTTGAGCAAAGTTGAAATTTTGACCAAAACCCAAAGTGGGGACCACATGGTCTTGACTCAAATTTGGAAATTTGCTTAAACTTTGCCTACTTCAAAAAGCAACCTAGAAATCATGTGCAGATGCTTCCAAGAACTCCGACAACATGATTTCTATTCTTATTTGAGCTGTGTGCAAGATTTGGGCAAAGTTGAAATTTTGACCAAAACCCAAAGGGGGGACCACATGGTCTTGAGTCAAATTTTGAATTTGGCTTAAACTTTCCCTACTTCGAAAAGCAACCTAGAAATTATGTGGAGATTCTTCCAAGAACTCCGACAACATGATTTCTATTCTTATTTGAGCTGTGTGCAAGATTTGAGCAAAGTTGAAATTTTGACCAAAACCCAAAGGGGGGACCACATGGTCTTGAGTCAAATTTGGAATTTGGCGTAAACTTTGCCTACTTCAAAAAGCAACCTAGAAATCATGTGCAGATGCTTCCTAAAACTCCAACAAAATAATTTCTATTCTTATTTGAGCTGTGTGCAAGATTTGAGCAAAGTTGAAATTTTGACCAAAACCCAAAGGGGGGACCACATAGTCTTGAGTCAAATTTTGAATTTGGCTTAAACTTTGCCTACTTCAAAAAGCAACCTAGAAATCATGTGGAGACTCTTCCAAGAACTCCAACAACATGATATCTTTTCTTATTTGAGCGGTGTGCAAGATTTGAGCAAAGTTGAAATTTTGACCAAAACGCAAAGGGGGGACCACATGGTCTTGAGTCAAATTTTGAATTTGGCTTAAACTTTGCCTACTTCAAAAAGCAACCTAGAAATCATGTGCAGATGCTTCCAAGAACTCCGACAACATGATTTCTATTCTTATTTGAGCTGTGTGCAAGATTTGAGCAAAGTTGAAATTTTGACCAAAACCCAAAGGGGGGACCACATGGTCTTGAGCCAAATTTTGAATTTGGCTTAAACTTTGCCTACTTCAAAAAGCAACCTAGAAATCATGTGCAGATGCTTCCAAGAACTCCGACAACATGATTTCTATTCTTATTTGAGCTGTGTGCAAGATTTGAGCAAAGTTGAAATTTTGACAAAAACCCAAAGGGGGGACCACATGGTCTTGAGTCAAATTTTGAATTTGGCTTAAACTTTGCCTACTTGAAAAAGTAACCAAGAAATCATGTGCAGATGCTTCTAAGAACTCCGACAACATTATTTCTTTTCTTATTTGCGCTGTGTGCAAGATTTGAGCAAAGTTGCAATTTTGACCAAAACCCAAAGGGGGGACCACATGGTCTTGAGTCAAATTTTGAATTTGGCTTAAAGTTTCCCTACTTCAAAAAGCAACCTAGAAATCATGTGGAGATTCTTCCAAGATTTCCAACAACATGATTTGTATTCTTATTTGACCTGTGTGCAAGATTTGAGCAAAGTTGCAATTTTGACCAAAACCCAAAGTGGGGACCACATGGTCTTGAGTCAAATTTTGAATTTGGCTTAAACTTTGCCTACTTCAAAAAGCAACCTAGAAATCATGTGCAGATGCTTCCAAGAACTCCGACAACATGATTTCTATTCTTATTTGAGCTGTGTGCAAGATTTGAGCAAAGTTGAAATTTTGACCAAAACCCAAAGGGGGGACCACATGGTCTTGAGTCAAATTTTGAATTTGGCTTAAACTTTGCCTACTTCAAAAAGCAACCTAGAAATCATGTGCAGATGCTTCCAAGAACTCCGACAACATGATTTCTATTCTTATTTGAGCTGTGTGCAAGATTTGAGCAAAGTTGCAATTTTGACCAAAACGCAAAGGGGGGACCACATAGTCTTGAGTCAAATTTTGAATTTGGCTTAAACTTTCCCTACTTCAAAAAGCAACCTAGAAATCGTGTGGAGATTCTTCCAAGAACTCCGACAACATGATTTCTATTCTTATTTGAGCTGTGTGCAAGATTTGAGCAAAGTTGAAATTTTGACCAAAACCCAAAGGGGGGACCACATGGTCTTGAGTCAAATTTTGAATTTGGCTTAAACTTTGCCTACTTCAAAAAGCAACCTAGAAATCATGTGCAGATGCTTCCAAGAACTCCGACAACATGATTTCTATTCTTATTTGAGCTGTGTGCAAGATTTGAGCAAAGTTGAAATTTTGACCAAAACCCAAAGGGGGGACCACATGGTCTTGAGTCAAATTTGGAATTTGGCTTAAACTTTGCCTACTTCAAAAAGCAACCTAGAAATCATGTGGAGATTCTTCCAAGAACTCCGACAACATGATATCTATTCTTATTTGAGCTGTGTGCAAGATTTGAGCAAAGTTGAAATTTTGACCAAAACCCAAAGGGGGGACCACATGGTCTTGAGTCAAATTTTGAATTTGGCTTAAACTTTGCCTACTTCAAAAAGCAACCTAGAAATCATGTGCAGATGCTTCCAAGAACTCCGACAACATGATTTCTATTCTTATTTGAGCTGTGTGCAAGATTTGAGCAAAGTTGAAATTTTGACCAAAACCCAAAGGGGGGACCACATGGTCTTGAGTCAACTTTGGAATTTGGCTTAAACTTTGCCTACTTCAAAAAGCAACCTAGAAATCATGTGCAGATGCTTCCAAGAACTCCGACAACATGATTTCTATTCCTATTTGAGCTGTGTGCAAGATTTGAGCAAAGTTGAAATTTTGACCAAAACCCAAAGGGGGGACCACATGGTCTTGAGTCAAATTTTGAATTTGGCTTAAACTTTGCCTACTTCAAAAAGCAACCTAGAAATCATGTGCAGATGCTTCCAAGAACTCTGACAACATGATTTGTATTCTTATTTGAGCTGTGTGCAAGATTTGAGCAAAGTTGAAATTTTGACCAAAACCCAAAGGGGGGACCAGATTGTCTTGAGTCAAATTTTGAATTTGGCTTAAACTTTGCCTACTTCAAAAAGCAACCTAGAAATCATGTGCAGATGCTTTGAAGAACTCTGACAACATGATTTCTATTCTTATTTGAGCTGTGTGCAAGATTTGAGCAAAGTTGAAATTTTGACCAAAACCCAAAGGGGGGACCACATGGTCTTGAGTCAAATTTTGAATTTGGCTTAAACTTTGCCTACTTCAAAAAGCAACCTAGAAATCATGTGCAGATGCTTCCAAGAACTCCGACAACATGATTTCTATTCCTATTTGAGCTGTGTGCGAGATTTGAGCAAAGTTGAAATTTTGACCAAAACCCAAAGGGGGGACCACATGGTCTTAAGTCAAATTTTGAATTACGCTTAAACTTTGCCTACATCAAAAAGCAACTTAGAAATCATGTGCAGATGCTTCCAAGAACTACAACAACATGATATCTATTCTTATTTGAGCTGTGTGCAAGATTTGAGGAAAGTTGCAATTTTCACCAAAACCCAACGGGGCGACCACATGGTCTTAAGTCAAATTTTGAATTTGGCTTAAACTTTGCCTACTTTAAAAAGCAACCTAGAAATCATGCGCAGATGCTTCCAAGAACTCCGACAACATGATTTCTATTCTTATTTGAGCTGTGTGCAAGATTTAAGCAAAGTTGCAATTTTGTCTAAAACCCAAAGGGGGGACCACATGGTCTTAAATCAAATTTGGAATTTGGCTTAAACTTTGCCTACTTCAAAAAGCAACCTACAAATCATGTGCAGATGCTTCCAAGAACTCCGACAACATGATTTCTATTCTTATTTGAGCTGTGTGCAAGATTTGAGCAAAGTTGAAATTTTGACCAAAACCCAAAGGGGGGACCACATGGTCTTGAGTCAAATTTTGAATTTGGCTTAAACTTTGCCTACTTCAAAAAGCAACCTAGAAATCATGTGCAGATGCTTCCAAGAACTCCGACAACATGATTTCTATTCTTATTTGAGCTGTGTGCAAGATTTGAGCAAAGTTGCAATTTTGACCAAAACCCAAAGGGGGGACCACATGGTCTTGAGTCAAATTTTGAATTTGGCTTAAACTTTGCCTACTTCAAAAAGCAACCTAGAAATCATGTGCAGATGCTTCCAAGAACTCCGACAACATGATTTCTATTCTTATTTGAGCTGTGTGCAAGATTTGAGCAAAGTTGAAATTTTGACCAAAACCCAAAGGGGGGACCACATGGTCTTGAGTCAAATTTGGAATTTGGCTTAAACTTTGCCTACTTCAAAAAGCAACCTAGAAATCATGTGCAGATGCTTCCAAGAACTCCGACAACATGATTTCTATTCTTATTTGAGCTGTGTGCAAGATTTGAGCAAAGTTGAAATTTTGACCAAAACCCAAAGGGGGGACCACATGGTCTTGAGTCAAATTTTGAATTTGGCTTAAACTTTGCCTACTTCAAAAAGCAACCTACAAATCATGTGCAGATCCTTCCAAGAACTCCGACAACATGATTTCTATTCTTATTTGAGCTGTGTGCAAGATTTGAGCAAAGTTGAAATTTTGACCAAAACCCAAACGGGGGACCACATGGTCTTGAGTCAAATTTTGAATTTGGCTTAAACTTTGCCTACTTCAAAAAGCAACCTAGAAATCATGTGCAGATGCTTCCAAGAACTCCGACAACATGATATCTATTCTTATTTGAGCTGTGTGCAAGATTTGAGCAAAGTTGCAATTTTGACCAAAACCCAAAGGGGGGACCACATGGTCTTGAGTCAAATTTTGAATTTGGCTTAAACTTTGCCTACTTCAAAAAGCAACCTAGAAATCATGTGCAGATGCTTCCAAGAACTCCGACAACATGATTTCTATTCCTATTTGAGCTGTGTGCGAGATTTGAGCAAAGTTGAAATTTTGACCAAAACCCAAAGGGGGGACCACATGGTCTTAAGTCAAATTTTGAATTACGCTTAAACTTTGCCTACATCAAAAAGCAACTTAGAAATCATGTGCAGATGCTTCCAAGAACTACAACAACATGATATCTATTCTTATTTGAGCTGTGTGCAAGATTTGAGGAAAGTTGCAATTTTCACCAAAACCCAACGGGGCGACCACATGGTCTTAAGTCAAATTTTGAATTTGGCTTAAACTTTGCCTACTTTAAAAAGCAACCTAGAAATCATGTGCAGATGCTTCCAAGAACTCTGACAACATGATTTCTATTCTTATTTGAGCTGTGTGCAAGATTTGAGCAAAGTTACAATTTTGACCAAAACCCAAAGGGGGGACCACATGGTCTTGAGTCAAATTTTGAATTTGGCTTAAACTTTGCCTACTTCAAAAAGCAACCTAGAAATCATGTGCAGATGCTTCCAAGAACTCCAACAACATGATTTCTATTCTTATTTGAGCTGTGTGCAAGATTTGAGCAAAGTTGCAATTTTGACCAAAACCCAAAGGGGGGACCACATGGTCTTGAGTCAAATGTGGAATTTGGCTTAAAGTTTGCCTACTTCAAAAAGCAACCTAGAAATCATGTGCAGATGCTTCCAAGAACGCCGACAACATGATTTCTATTCTTATTTGAGCTGTGTGCAAGATTTGAGCAAAGTTGAAATTTTGACCAAAACCCAAAGGGGGGACCACATGGTCTTGAGTCAAATTTGGAATTTGGCTTAAACTTTGCCTACTTTAAAAACCAACCTAGAAATCATGTGCAGATGCTTCCAAGAACTCCGACAACATGATTTCTATTCTTATTTGAGCTGTGTGCAAGATTTGAGCAAAGTTGAAATTTTGACCAAAACCCAAAGGGGGGACCACATGGTATTGAGTCAAATTTTGAATTTGGCTTAAACTTTGCCTACTTCAAAAAGCAATTTAGAAATCATGTGCAGATGCTTCCAAGAACTCCAACAACATAATTTCTATTCTTATTTGAGCTGTGTGCAAGATTTGAGCAAAGTTACAATTTTGACCAAAACCCAAAGGGGGGACCACATGGTCTTGAGTCAAATTTTGAATTTGGCTTAAACTTTGCCTACTTTAAAAAGCAACCTAGAAATCATGTGGATATGCTTCCAAGAACTCCGACAACATGATTTCTATTCTTATTTGACCTGTGTGCAAGATTTGAGCAAAGTTACAATTTTGACCAAAACCCAAAGGGGGGACCACATGGTCTTGAGTCAAATTTTGAATTTGGCTTAAACTTTGCCTACTTTAACAAGCAACCTAGAAATCATGTGCAGATGCTTCCAAGAACTCCGACAACATGATTTCTATTCTTATTTGAGCTGTGTGCAAGATTTGAGCAAAGTTGAAATTTTGACCAAAACCCAAAGGGGGGACCACATGGTCTTGAGTCAAATTTGGAATTTGGCTTAAACTTTGCCTACTTCAAAAAGCAACCTAGAAATCATGTGCAGATGCTTCCAAGAACTCCGACAACATGATTTCTATTCTTATTTGAGCTGTGTGCAAGATTTGAGCAAAGTTGAAATTTTGACCAAAACCCAAAGGGGGGACCACATGGTCTTGAGTCAAATTTTGAATTTGGCTTAAACTTTGCCTACTTCAAAAAGCAACTTAGAAATCATGTGCAGATGCTTCCAAGAACTCCGACAACATGATTTCTATTCTTATTTGAGCTGTGTGCAAGATTTGAGCAAAGTTGAAATTTTGACCAAAACCCAAAGGGGGGACCACATGGTCTTGAGTCAAATTTGGAATTTGGCTTAAACTTTGCCTACTTCAAAAACCAACCTAGAAATCATGTGCAGATGCTTCCAAGAACTCCGACAACATGATTTCTATTCTTATTTGAGCTGTGTGCAAGATTTGAGCAAAGTTGAAATTTTGACCAAAACCCAAAGGGGGGACCACATGGTCTTGAGTCAAATTTGGAATTTGGCTTAAACTTTGCCTACTTCAAAAAGCAACTTAGAAATCATGTGCAGATGCTTCCAAGAACTCCGACAACATGATTTCTATTCTTATTTGAGCTGTGTGCAAGATTTGAGCAAAGTTGAAATTTTGACCAAAACCCAAAGTGGGGACCACATGGTCTCTAGTCAAATTTGGAATTTGGCTTAAACTTTGCCTACTTCAAAAAGCAACCTAGAAGTCATGTGCAGATGTTTCCAAGAACTCCGACAACATGATTTCTATTCTTATTTGAGCTGGGTGCAAGATTTGAGCAAAGTTGCAATTTTGACCAAAACCCAAAGGAGGGACCATATGGTCTTGAGTCAAATTTGGAATTTGGCTTAAACTTTGCCTACTTCAAAAAGCAACCTAGAAATCATGTGCAGATGCTTCCAAGAACTCCGACAACATGATTTCTATTCTTATTTGAGCTGTGTGCAAGATTTGAGCAAAGTTGAAATTTTGACCAAAACCCAAAGGGGGGACCACATGGTCTTGAGTCAAATTTTGAATTTGGCTTAAACTTTGCCTACTTCAAAAAGCAACCTAGAAATCATGTGCAGATGGTTCCAAGAACTACGACAACGTGATTTGTATTCTTATTTGAGCTGTGTGCAAGATTTGAGCAAAGTTGAAATTTTGACCAAAACCCAAAGGGGGGACCACATGGTCTTGAGTCAAATTTGGAATTTGGCTTAAACTTTGCCTACTTCAAAAAGCAACCTAGAAATCATGTGCAGATGCTTCCAAGAACTCCGACAACATGATTTCTATTCTTATTTGCGCTGTGTGCAAGATATGAGCAAAATTGAAATTTTGACCAAAAGGCAAAGGGGGGACCACATGGTCTTGAGTCAAATTTTAAATTTGGCTTAAACTTTGCCTACTTCAAAAAGCAACCTAGAAATCATGTGGAGATTCTTCTAAGAACTCCGACAACATGATTTCTATTCTTATTTGAGCTGTGTGCAAGATTTGAGCAAAGTTGAAATTTTGACCAAAACCCAAAGGGGGGACCACATGGTCTTGAGTCAAATTTGGAATTTGGCTTAAACTTTGCCTACTTCAAAAAGCAACCTAGAAATCATGTGCAGATGCTTCCAAGAACTCCAACAACATGATTTCTATTCTTATTTGAGCTGTGTGCAAGATTTGAGCAAAGTTGAAATTTTGACCAAAACCCAGAGGGGGGACCACATGGTCTTGAGTCAAATTTTGAATTTGGCTTAAACTTTGCCTACTTCAAAAAGCAACCTAGAAATCATGTGCAGATGCTTCCAAGAACTCTGACAACATGATTTCTATTCTTATTTGAGCTGTGTGCAAGATTTGAGCAAAGTTACAATTTTGACCAAAACCCAAAGGGGGGACCACATGGTCTTGAGTCAAATTTTGAATTTGGCTTAAACTTTGCCTACTTCAAAAAGCAACCTAGAAATCATGTGCAGATGCTTCCAAGAACTCCAACAACATGATTTCTATTCTTATTTGAGCTGTGTGCAAGATTTGAGCAAAGTTGCAATTTTGACCAAAACCCAAAGGGGGGACCACATGGTCTTGAGTCAAATGTGGAATTTGGCTTAAAGTTTGCCTACTTCAAAAAGCAACCTAGAAATCATGTGCAGATGCTTCCAAGAACGCCGACAACATGATTTCTATTCTTATTTGAGCTGTGTGCAAGATTTGAGCAAAGTTGAAATTTTGACCAAAACCCAAAGGGGGGACCACATGGTCTTGAGTCAAATTTGGAATTTGGCTTAAACTTTGCCTACTTAAAAAAGCAACCTAGAAATCATGTGCAGATGCTTCCAAGAACTCCCACAACATGATTTCTATTTTTATTTGAGCTGTGTGCAACATTTGAGCAAAGTTGAAAGTTTGACTAAAACCCAAAGGGGGGACCACATGGTCTTGAGTCAAATTTTGAATTTGGCTTAAACTTTGCCTACTTTAACAAGCAACCTAGAAATCATGTGCAGATGCTTCCAAGAACTACGACAACGTGATTTGTATTCTTATTTGAGCTGTGTGCAAGATTTGAGCAAAGTTGAAATTTTGACCAAAACCCAAAGGGGGGACCACATGGTCTTGAGTCAAATTTGGCTTAAACTTTGCCTACTTCAAAAAGGAACCTAGAAATCATGTGCAAATGATTCCAAGAACTCCGACAACATGATGTCTATTCTTATTTGAGCTGTGTGCAAGATTTTAGCAAAGTTGAAATTTTGACCAAATTTCAAAGGGGGGACCACATGGTCTTGAGTCGAATTTGGAATTTTGCTTAAAGTTTGCGTATTTTAAAAAGGAGTCGAGAAATCATGTGTAAATGTATTTTGATGGGAGAATGGATCGGAGAGTAGTGTCAATGTCAGGCATTAGGGAGGGTTGTGGTTTGCTGTAGCGTCCAACGTCTGTGATAGCTGTAATGAGTCGAAAACCGCGAGAGGGTTTTTTTAACGAGAAATGAAGGATTGAGGTACGCAACGGTAACTCCGATGTCCTCCGGAAGTCGAAAGACGTGGCATTGTTCCAGCTCGTCGAAGTTTTGTTGCAATTCAACCAGCTTGTCACGGGAATATTGGGAACACGGCCTTTGCGTTGTGGAGGCCGCACTGGTGCCACATTGACAGAGGCTTGGACAGGACCAGCTATGCCATTGCAACCAACAATGGGAGGATAATTAAACTTCGTCGTGAGTCTGGAGCACTTTGCCTAACTGGTTGCGGATGGTGTCGGGTAGGATGTTGTCAGGGTCAACTTCGACAGCATCTGAGAAGAACCCGGGCTGAGGTGAGATGCTTCCACCAGGTTGGGGAGGTGGTGGGTGTGGACCAACAGGTGACGTGGAAGCCACAGCTGTGGTGTGGCGAGCTTGGCAGAGATGTTTGTGGCGTCGGACTGTCCTTGGCTTAGCAGTGTCGTTGACTAAACGAACTCTACTAGCAACTGCTTCTACAATTTGGGGGTGAGGCCAAGGTTGTGAAACTTTGGAGCATTTGTTGGATAGTGCATCGGTACGGGCTTCTATGGCTAAGGTACAGTCAGGATCTATATAAGGTGGTAGGTCCAGCTCAAGATATTCCCCAGGGAGGACCACTGTTGTAGGGGCGGACGAGCGTAACACATAAGATGGGGTGTGACGGTCAGCGTGAGCCTGGAAACGGCGCTTGACTCGGGATGGTAGGCCAGTATTTTGGAGCCTTGGATAGGAACCTGTCCGTTTGCTGGGCGAACGGATATATGAATGGAGTTCCAGCTAAAACATCAACATCTAAGTCTTCTACTACGAGGGCATCAAGGGTCAGGTGTTTGCCAGCTCGTGAAAGAGTGAGGTGGGTCTCGCCAACAACGACAAGAGGCGTAACTCCATCTGCTTGTAGGGCCTGCTGGGATGTTTTTACAATGGGAGCGGCGATGCTACGGGTGACGGAGGCCTTGATGATGCTGGTTTCGGTACCAGTGTCTAAGGTGAGTTTAAGCGATTGTTGTTTGTAGAAGGCATTGAAATGGGGTGATTGCTTTGTGCTTACACGGCGAGACACAACCCTGGCCGAGGAATGGGGGGAAGAAGCAAATTCCTCCACTTCAGGTGGACAGAAGAAATCAGAATCGGTGGGGTCATCGTCGTCATCGAGGCTACTTGCGAGGCGTGCTTTGACGAGGAAAGCACGGTCTTCGGCGGGTAGGTAAGTGCTTTGACTTAAGAAGTGACGGTCACTACGTCCAGCCTGCTTAAACAAGGGGGAAGACTTGACTTGTGGTTTAGTATATGCCTTTTGGGAGCGGTTTTAAGGGCCCCTCGGAGGCGACTGTCTGAGCTTCGATGCCGGAGTTCGGTACCGTAGCGTTGCTTAACCAAACTGAGGAGGTCAGGTTGGACTAAGCTCAACCATGTTACCACTACAAAATTTTCTAGAGTGGGAGACATTTCCTCGTCGGTGTCGCGAACTTCGCCGTGGTGTGAGTTATTTCCATTTGTCAATAATAAATTATCTTCAATAAAGGACATCAGACGTTGATAGAGATCCTCGGGGCGCTCAGCAGGGGCAAGTGTGATGTTGTTGAAGTCGAGGAAGTGAGCGCCGGTTGATTGGAAACTGAAGTGAAGGCGAATCGCTTGCCAGATGGAGCTCATGGAGATTGAGTTCTTCACGATGGTGTTACGAGAAATTACGGGACAATAGTTCGCAATTTGTCCAAGCACTAATTTAAGATAAGTGCACTTTTGTTGTGCTGCTGTACAGGAAGCTTGAGGAACGGATTCGGGGTCGTTCTGGAGACCGCGACGAGGGCTGCCGGGGGATTTCTTCAACCATGTCACGCCATCAGCGAGAAACCCCGCGAAATTGCGGTCGAGGGAAAGAATGTACTGAAGATTTTGTCTCCAGGCTTCGAACGACGTTATCGTTTCTTGTTTGGTTAAGGACCACTGTTTTGGTGCTCTTGGATTCATTTCGTGTTCTTAAATGAATAGAGGAAAGGCAAAATGTGTACTTATCTGTGAGTCCTTTTGTATTGTTGACACAGCTATCGACTAAGCTGTTTCGCTACTTTCTCGCTTGGAAATCGCTCGACGATCCGTTATGGGCTGGCTGTCTCTAAGTACGAGACGAGGGTAAGTTCCAACTGCTGCCACCACGCCAGTGATAAGGACAGACGACACGATAATAGCGAAATACAAACACTTTACTAAGGACAACAAAGCCTCTACAAAATGGCCGAGTAAAACTACACACCAGGGCTACGAGAAGACACCCGTATAACGCATGCGCGGCCGACAATAACTGCTGGCGCCCGTTGGTCAAACTAAAGCCAATTGTACACGGTTCAACATTTGCTGAGCAACAAATGTTGAACAGTGTATCATGTGATGATGAACGTTGAAATTGATGCCGTTCAACATGTTGAGAGTTGTTGAACGTTGTTGAACGAAAATAGAGCTTGGCTCTATTCCGATCAACAGAGTTGCCATAACATTTGTTGCTCAACAAATGTTGAACTGTGTATCTGTTGTGTCCCGAACTGGTCGGTGATAAGAAGGATTAAACCGGATTACATCAAACAACAACGATAGATTTATTCCGCCATGATAACTCGTGTTCGACTACTCAACCGAGAGGGTCTGGATAACATAAACTACACCATACAGGAAGGGAACTGGGTCCTAATACACTACATCTCTCCCCTTTTTAGACTATGTTTACAAATGATGCAATTGTAAGCATGGTGCCAGGCAAACATTAAAACAAATAAAGTGTCTCATTCAGTGAGACTTGTGTTCAACAGTGTCCCTAATATCTTCAGTCATTACGGTCAGGTATAGTAGTCCTTGAGATAGCTTGGTGCCAGACTTTGCCTCTGCGATCTCCTAAGTGGAATCTCTGGTTTGACAGCTGTGTGTCCTTCGGCGGGAACTTTAGTCTCAGCCACATTTGGTTCCTGCGGCACACTCTGCTGTTGAATTGGTTCCTCTTCTTTTTGACTTGTTTCTGACACTGTTCCTTCCTGCATGCTTGCTGCCTTGTCATGCTGTAGCAATTTCTTAACATGCGCACTGTTGCGGGAGTATTGAGCTCCTTCTTGGGACTGCACAATCAAACTGTTCCCATGCTTGCTTACAACTGTGTATGGGGTTGGGTTGAACTGAGTTGAGAGCTTGTCCCTTTTCTCCTGTTGGACTAATACCTGGTCTCCAGGAAGTACTTCTGAGGGTCTTGCACCTCTCCTTGAGTCAGCATAAGACTTGCTCTTACTCTTCTGTTCACTGTCCCTGTCACGTACTCCTTGCTCTACATGGACATCACTCAGCTCTGGAAGTTTGGTGCGTATCGTTCTTCCAAAGAGTAACTCAGCTGGGCTCACACCGGTTGTTGGGTGAGGTAAGGTTCTGTAAGCCGCAAGATAGATGTTAAGCTCTGTTCTCCAGTTCTTCTTCTCAGCATGTGCGATCTGGAGTCGTTTCAGAAGTGAGCTATTCTGGCGTTCTACTTCGCCATTTGCCTGAGGCCATTTGGCTGTGACTTTATGGTGTTTGATACCTTGCTGTACCATGTACTCTGCGAATTCTGCTGATATGACCTGCGGTCCATTGTCAGACGTCAGGCTCTCGGGTAGGCCATGTCGTGCAAATATCTCTTCTAGGCTTGAGATGACCTTAGAAGCAACGGTGGACTTCAGGATGTCAACCTCATAGTACCGGCTGTAATAATCTACAACAACTAGGATGGATTCGCCAGTAGGAAGTGGTCCAAGCAAATCAATAGCCAAGTCTCTCCACGGTCCAGTGGGTAAGGGTGTGGTCCTAATAGGCTCTGGGGGAGTGGGACGACTAACCAACTGACATCCATAGCAGGTTTTACAGTGTTTCTCTGCATCTCTCTCCATGCCGGGCCACCATACTTTGCTGCGGAGCTTTTGCTTAGTTCCAACAATGCCCAAGTGGCCTTCGTGAGCAATGGATAACACTCTGGGCCTAAGCTTCTTAGGGATGACAATTCTTGTTCCTCTAAGTACCAGCTTTCCAATAGTGCAGAGTTCACCACTGCATGGGAGGTACCGCTTGTAAACTAACTGGTCCCATGGCTTTCCACTGATACACTGCCTCACTGCTGAAAGTTCTTCGTCGGCGGCAGATGCCTCCTCAACTTCACGAGTCGTCATTGCACTGGGTGTTGCTGATACTGCCACAAATCGTACATATTCTTTAGCCTGTGATGAGCGTTTGTTTCCATTTTCCATGCTGCTCACTAGTCTCGAGAGTGGATCAGCAATGTTCTTTGGGCCTGGTTGGTACTTGACCTTGAACCTGTATGGTTGCGTCCTTAGTACCCATCTTTCAATACGTGCACACGGTTTAGATCTCGGGCCATAAATCACCTCGAGTGGCTTGTGATCTGTTATGAGTTCAAATGGGACGCCATAGATGTAAGGGTGGAACTTTTCACAAGCCCATATGAGTGCGAGCGCCTCTTTCTCTGTTTGTGAGTATCTTGTCTCGGTACTTGTCAGACTTCGGCTTGCATAACGGATGATTCTTGGTCCATCCTTGCTTATTTGGGTCAAAACAGCTCCCAGCCCAACAGGGCTCGCGTCTGCAATTACTTGCGTTGGGGCATCTTTGTCGAAATACCCCAAAGTCTCTGAATTTGATAGGCGCTTCTTCAATTCCACGAACGCTTCTTTCTGTTCTTTTCCAAACACAAATGGCGTGCCTGCCTTTGTCAGACGTCTCAGGGGTTCAGAGATAGTTGCTAGGTCTGGTATGAATCGACCACAATAGTTCACCAACCCCAGGAAGCTGCGTGTCTCCGACGCACTTTGAGGTTCTCTTGTGCTAGTAACGGCCTCAACCTTGTCTGCAGCACAGCTGATTCCATTTGCTGACAGAACAATCCCTACGAATGTTAACTTATCCATGCTGAACTGGCACTTTGCTGCGTTCAGGGTCAATCCACGCTCTCCAAGCCTCTTGATCACCAGCTCCAGGTTTGCGTCGTGGTCAGCTTGATCTTTGCCATGCACTATTATATCATTTGAGATGTTTTCCTGCCCATCTATTCCGGCGAGTGCTGTCTGGATCTCGTGTTGATATTGTTCAGAGGCCGAATTAACTCCGAACAACAGTCTCTTATATCTGAACAGTCCACAGTGTGTCACAAACGTTGTGATCTCTCTGGAGTCAGGTGTCAGTTCCAATTGGTGGTAGCCCCACCTCAAATCAAGCTTGCTAAATTCTTTGCTACCATTCAAACTCTGTAAGATTTCATCAACCGTTGGGATAGGGTGCCTCGTTCGCCCTGCGCATGTCGATGCACAGTCGAATGTCTCCTTCTGACTTTGGAACCACAACTACGGGGTTAACCCACGGGCTGGGCCCAGTTGCTGGCTCTATTATGTCCAAGTTAATTAGTTCTTGGATCTTCTCTTCCACCTTTGATCTCAGACTGAAAGGAGTCCTCCGTATCGGCTGCGCTACCGGCTTCACGTTTGGGTCTATGTGAAGTTGTACTGCTCGATCCTTCAGTTTCCCGACGCCACTGAAGACTTTCGGGTATTTCTCTTGCAGGACTTCACCAATGGTTTGCGAGCTTGTGTTTACTGCAGCGATGACAATCCCAATCTTCAATACACCAAGGCTAGTTGCAGTGTCTCTCCCTAGGAGTGGATCTCCTTTGCCATTGATTACACAGAACTCGGCATTAGTGGTGCTTCTTCCTGCAGTGACCTCACAAGAGAATGTTCCTATTACATCCAATGGGGTCTGGGATGCATATGCGAAGAGCTTCTTGTCTGAACGAGCTGATTTACACTTCACTTTGTTTCTCTTCAGCCACTCCCATGTTTGCTTGTCGATGATGTTAGTACTTGCTCCAGAGTCTATTATCATACTCAGCTTACATCCTCCAATGATGACTTCAATTTTCTCTTGCTTTTTATCTCCTACAGTAAATGCATATTCTGGTTCATCTTCATCATCTTGCGTATCTACCATATTTGCGGAGCCTCCCTTGGGGTCCCTGTGCCACTTGGTTTTTCTTTTTCCGCCTTCGCGTTTGTGTTTCGTCTTGCAACGCTCTTGGAAATGTCCTTCCAATCCACATTTGCGACAAGACTGACCTCTTGCTGGGCAATTCGGGTCTCTACCAGGATGTCCGGTTCTACCGCATCGGTAGCAGGTGAGTTGTGAATTCTTCCCAGGACCTTTCTTTTTATCCTCTATGCGGTTTACATTTGCTGAGTCTTCTTCTTTTCCTTTCTCTCCTGGTCCTTCTGTAGCCATTGCAGTGAGTTGTGTGTCCACTTTTTCACAGTTCTCTGCTATTTCTAGCGCTTTGTCTAAGTTAAGACCTTGACCTTCTTCCAAGAGTTTTCGCTTGATGTACGTACTGGTGCACTTGCAAAGGATTTCATCGCGAATTTGATTGTCCGTGTCCGCTCCGTAGCCACAATCTTTTGCTGCCCGCCTTAATCTGGTTGCAAACTGTCGAATTGTTTCCCCAGGTGCTTGTGTTAGCTGTCTGAAGCAGTGCCTAGCGTATGTTGTGTCGACCTTTGGAACGAAGTATGTGTTTAGTGCATCCACAGCTTTCTTATATTCTTTCGCATCTCCTGTGTCTGGGAGTGTGTAGAAGATATCTTGAACGTCAGTACCGGCCAAATGAAGCAGCAACGCTCGTCTTCTCTGCCTGTTGTTTGCATTTTCTTCATTCAAGATCAGGCCTTTGCCGTCGGCAAACAGTTCGAACGCGATAAGCCAGCGTTTCCATCGGAGACCCAACGTGTTTCGGTCGCCGTGACAGTCGAAGGTCTTAATATGGTTTCTTTCGTTGTCGTCCATCCTCGTCGCCAATGTTGTGTCCCGAACTGGTCGGTGATAACAAGGATTAAACCGGATTACATCAAACAACAACGATAGATTTATTCCGCCATGATAACTCGTGTTCGACTACTCAACCGAGAGGGTCTGGGTAACATAAACTACACCATACAGGAGGGGAACTGGGTCCTAATACACTACAGTATCATTCACTTAACGTTCATAGCGGAGCCAGACATATTTGCTTCTACATATTGATGGCGTGACACTTTGTGGGTCACATTATATTTTGTCACCATTTGATTGCAGTTACTAGGCAGAAATTTAAATTTTTAGCTAAACTGCTGAATACCCCACCACTATTGCTGAATACCCCACCACTTATTTGCATGTGAATAGTGTGTATTGTTATCTGTCTCTTTCTTAAAACGATGCCACTACAGGAAGACAATAGTGGTGGGGTATTCAGCAGTTACTCCAAATGTTTAAAAGGGGACTGACTTACCTGCTGCTTAGTATTGTTGCTAAGAGAATTTTCATGTTTTCACACCCTGTTTTGCAAATGCAGTATTTTCAGTGAGGTGCACAAGGGTGAATGAACTTTAAAAATGGGCATTGTGCCTGTGATGCTCAGTCACTAACACTTTTTGTAAATCAATGTTTATTCGTCGTGTGGTAGCATTAACAATGCTAAATTATTAGAGGGGCCAGTAACAAAATACACAAATATTATTGCTCTGACAAATGTTATCAAAGAGCACTGTCCTCAAATAAGCACAAACTTTTGCTACCTACACATAATCACTCAAAACCTATGACATTGCAGATTCAAACTACATCAACAGTAATTTACTTCGAAACTGCTCGAATTAATGGCATTCTATTGTACTTTATATGTTTCACCAGCCTAAAATATTTGTTGCCAACATGTAAGGTTCCATCCCTACTAGCGAACCCAGGGGGAACTCCCATATGAAATGCAGGGGGGAGGGAGTCCTCGTCTTGCTTAGAGTGTAAATTCTGGATTTGGGTCTCACTTATGGTGTTCCAGGCTAAAAAGCCAGTATTTTTGGTCATAAAGGTCTCGTTTAGGATTGAACGCAATGAAATCTAAACTATATTTTTTAAAAAGTTTAGAAATGGTCATTATTACATTTCAAAGTCCATTCAAAACTATTATAAATTAAAGCCACCTTTTAGTTAAAGCCATGGCATCAACGGCCACTTCCATGGACATATCCACGAGTTAACGATAGTGTCACTTTGATTGGACCTCAGAATGGACCTGGTCTGTACAGTTATAACGGAGCAAGAGGAGCCCCATACTTATAGAAACCCTGCTATATTTAGTATAATTTCAGAGCTGAACAAAGAGTTTCCAGCAATCTGGTTGGTCGAACGGTTCCTTATATGACGCTACATAAACCGCTCCAGGCGGTTTTTATAAAGCCAAAACAAAATGGCTGCCAGTAGCCGGTTTGCAAATGTTTTCAAGGAGGAAATTGCGAAACTTAACATTAGTGAAGTCAACGCAATATGCAACTAAGTATGGTATTATAATTTTTAAAGGTAAGACAGCCTCTTTGAACTTATTAGTTTATTTTGAAACTGTACAAAAAGCGACAGTATCGACAGCTGGAGCTGAAATAGTCAACAGGTAAACTACAATCGTAACTCTTAATTTACATTTCACAGAATGGTTTGCACAACAAACCGAAGCAGTCCGGTTGCACCGAGAGAAACCAGCGTCTCCACCATTCAAAGCTACGAAAAATGTCCTAGTTTCCAACGGAATTAATCCGAGTTCGATTCTGCCATCGGGGAACTTTCACGGATGTTCATTCAACATTACCTTGAACATCAACAAGTGATGCGATGTAATTTTTTTCATCCTACAAACTTTCTTCTGATTTACGTCTTCCAAAGTACTGCCTCGCTGCAAATTTGAGTGCAGCTTTTGCTTAGAGACGTCTTTTAAGTTCGTTTGAAAGCTGAAAAGTTTACGCAGTGCGCAGTCTGTTTGAAGTTTGAGTCATGTGATTGATCATTCGCACGCGGGGTTCCTCGCGGAAGGTGACTTTCTCGCGCGCGCTTGTGTTCGCTGGATAAAGATCGCCAAAGTTAGCGACTACTACTCGTAGTATAAAAACAAATATTTCTAAGTATGTTCCAGAAAAAAGTTCTTACAAAAAAGTACTGTATTTTAATGTTAAATGAAAGACTTCCCGTGATTAATCATCAACGCGTCATACAGATAAAATTTCGTGACCATTCTTGACTTTTTCGTCAGTCGCTGAAAAAATTGGCTGTCTTAGTTTTATCGGACACCCTTAATTTACAACGAACATGTTTACTTGTTGACATATTGCACATAACATTCATATATGCAACATAACATTGATATATGCTCATTCGATATTTTGTCTGTAAGGGCCTTCATACACTGTACGTTGATAATTTGAACCGAAGGAATACAAATATGCAAATTTCATGTGTATACGAACTATAACAATAATATTTAAATATGGTCGCTTTGTTAACTATAACAGGCAAGCTAAAGTTTGTTACTGTTACTAACATTTCAAGTTAGTTTTATAAACATTTTTTGGTCGTAAGAAAATTTCCGACTATCCTAAACGCGAGATAACGGGCGCGTTTTTTTGGGAAAATCCAAATGCGGATTTCTGAATCCAAAAACTGATTTTGCGTTGTTGTTTTTTTTTTTGTGAAATCCAAAAGGGATCATGAATCCATAAAATCCACACTTCGGGTGGATTCTTCAGATTAAATCTAAATCCGGATTTTTTAGATTCACCATTTGAGCCTTTTGAGAAAGGATTCGAAAAAAATATTTTTGACAAGCGGCTTTCTTTACAAAATGGTACACAACAGTTACCGTACGTGACGTTCTAACCGAACCGTCCTATTCGTGCCAGTTTAATATCACAAAGAGGTCGAGAAAGGATGGTTTCTGTACAAATGTTACGGAAATACCTTGCGAAAACTGTAATCATGTTACAGAAACTGTAAGCACCTTTTCTACAGCTAAACAATTTGAGTTGAAAAATACTGTTGATGAGTTGTCAATTTCTCGAGGGAGGGAGGGAGGGAGGGAAGGAGGGAGGGGGTGAGTGAGTAAGTGAGGGAGAGAGGGAGGGAGGGAATGAGGGAGTGAGGGAGTGAGGGAGTGATCCCAAGAGTGAGTGATGGACATCAAGATCCACACCGAAATCTCATGGCATGGCCACGTCATCTATAAGCTAAAAGGGGTGAAATTGGTGAAGTGCACCAACCAAAATCGTCATTTCGCAGTATTCTGTCCGGGCCATATCCATTTCTGGATATTTGATGACGTCAACAAAAATGGCGTCTTGGGGCTTTCGACTGAAATCTACATTCAAGTCGATTTTAAACCCCATAGCGTCTTGGTTCCTTTTTACTATCCCATGAGACTACGCGTGATTGAGAAGGGACATTATACGAACACGTTCGGCAAACCAAAGATGGCTTCCTTCGCTTTGACGAGGAGAAACATCCGCCGAAAGTGAAGTTAATCCCTTTGAATTCCTGGATTTCCTGAATTTTTTTCAGGCTTCTTTCGCAATTGCATATAATTGCGTACACAACTGCGAGGATCAGTCTTCATTTGATTTAATTTTAGGTTTGTAATAATTGTTTTGGTCTTCGAAAAAATTGTTTTCAGAAACTAGAGTAAATTTGCTTCTTGTTTATCAAACCAAAACTCATATCCACGATGCTTTAGTTCATATGCACGGCACTTTAAGATTTGTGTATATGGTGTGTATGTAATTTCAACGCCATTACCAGGTCACTGTGAGCCGCGGGATTGCATCGTATCTAAACTGATTCGTGGTATTCATTTTAGCATCGAGTGGGAGAACAGGTAACTTTCCTCACAACTTGCTGCCGAATTTGTACCAAAAGAGTAAGGGCAAGGTTGAAACCTTGAAAATTTGGGCAAGGTATTGTATCAGTGCCAGTGTATTTTGCAGTAAACACTACTGTTAGAAGGGTGTTTTATGAACATACACACATCATTTTAAAAACAGGATTTGACAATCCCTTACAAGAAAATAAATTACGTCATCATTGGACCAATTGGCCGCGAACTTAGCCGCGAACCATTTATACGAGCATTTTGCGTCTTATGTAAGCCGTACTCGTTTAATTAAATGGCCCCGTTCGCGGCTTATGTAAGCCGCGGCTTACTTTCTCTCGTACAAACGGCCCTAATATCAACGGTTCGCAAATCGGTCGGTTTAAACAAATCGCTTGACAACATGTTGCAGAGGGGGCAAATTACCCCAATGGAAGTGTATAGGTTACCGTATCTTGGAGCGCCCCTTTCCGCTCCGACTAATTTTGTCGTCTCGTTCTTTTCTTCGAGATTTTATGACTAGGTAAAGAACAGGGGCTACAATCGGCGCCAAAATTGTTGACACATCTACCTTTTTAACTCCCCATTTCGTCACTGTGATTCCTTTTCGTCCCCCGCGCTTGTCCTTTCAGTCCCCCCTCCCCCAAAACAATGTTGTGCGGCAATTGCGGTGATCTCGAGGTACAAACAAGCAACATTGGATGGGGGAGCGGGGTCTTTTCCACAGTTGATTGCGCGATAAAAAGAGTGGTATCATTTGGTGCACTAAACTACTATAGAAACACAATGTGTCAACTAATTATGTCGCCGATTGTATTTTTGGGTTTCCGTTCATTATTTCACTCGATGCTTCACATCGTAGGGCGATTGTCTTCTTCAATCATTGTCTTCTTTCGGATCAGGACTCTCCGTGGAGAGCCGCTTTATCAGTAAAGCCTCCAGCCACTCAAAAGGGATTTATCCCCGCAGCTCTGTGATCCCATATCGTCGGCCCGCTAATTCACTCAGAGAATGTGCTACTAGAAATTCACAAGACTATTATGTCGTGGGAAAACGAAGAGGAGATGTCGGTAAAGATATTGTAGAAAACGTAGTCAAGGAATGGCAATAAATGTTGTCTTAATGTCCTTTTTGCATGAATTTTGCTTACATGTATTTCAATATGGCCGCTTGGCAAAAACTCACGTCGCCTCTTGGCCAGCCCCAGTTTCTCTTGGCCCACCAGTTACTTTGTTTTGGTTCGTCCTCGTCCAATCACATCTCAGAAAAAAGATATCCAGAAATGGATATGGTCCGGACAGAATAGTCAAGGTCGAGGTAAGAGTTATCAGCCTCAGCTGATAACTCTGAACGAAACAATCCAAACGTATGCATAAGATAATTAAACTAGCAAACCTTACATCTTTTTGGTTCGTTTACAGGTATTACGCGCGAAAGTGTGATTTTAGTAAACAATAACAGGCCATTGTTTGTATTGACCGCCTACTCCAAACTAATGAGCATTGCCGCGCGTGCATAGCAGCCATTGAAATACGTTCTTCTTGCGCGTCTATGAATAATAACGAGCAAACGGCTTACCTTAAACTGCAGTTTGCGGTTGAGAGAACAAACCCGTAGATAAAGGTCTTTAATATGTAGTGATGAACTATTAAACTTGATTTGTTCTTTTTATTCCAGTGCCGGAGGAGGGTTCACCATCTGATGATGAGCTGAGGAGGTTATCACGGAGGCTTGGGGACGACTGGAATCCACTTGCGTATCAACTGGGATTCAATAAAGGAGACGTGGATGGATTTAATTCGGACAACACAAAGTTGTGTCAGAAGGCAGAAGATATGTTGTTTAAATGGAAAATGAGGGACGGCTCTGGTGCGACTTACAAGGTGTTATGTGAGAAATTATGTGATGATGAATTGGTGGGCCGTAAAGACTTGGCTGAAGAATTGGCGTCAGGGCGTCTTGTCCGCTGACGTCGATGGCATATAGCTGGCTATTACAGCCCAAACATTCTTGTGTCTCTAATAACGACAAGTATTCCAATCGCAAAAGAAACACACTTCGATGTACAGGCTCCTCGGGGGATCTGGGGATGTTGTCCTGTTGGCCGGGAAGAATTGTGCCACGACAACCTTCATATACGTTTCCCAAAATTTTTACTGCCACATTTGAACATGTTCTAGGTTGATTTTATCGATCAAATTTTGGCCGTGGTATGTATTCCGCATGGAGATTCATAAGATGCTTTAATATGCTTTTGTAATCTCTTAAGTGGCGTTTTTATTT
>OX419340.1:9469416-9539416 GCA_948470475.1 Galaxea fascicularis | reverse complement strand
AACTTCTTCCTTCTTGAAATTCAACTTAAGCGCTTCAGCAGTCACTTCTAACATGTACTGGATTGCACGCTTCACATCTTCGTCCTTCGCCGTTCCTTTTCCTTCTCTAAAATCCACTCGTTGTTGAAGTACTCCCGCGCTTTCTTTTCGAGCATCCGTTGGTCTTCTTCTTTCTTCCTCGTGAAGTATTCCTCTCTACTACGCTCTATATTCGGGTGGTAAGGACCGGTGACCGACGCTAGCAAGTGGGCGTCTTCCTCCTTCATCATGCCCAGCGAGATCCATCGTTCTTTGGTTTCTTCCAGCACGCGTAATCGTGCGCGCTCTTCCCGGTTGACCCTTTCATCGACTGTGCGTTTTACTTCGGCGGCGATTAGATCAAGTTGCCTCTGCTTGAGACTGTGGCATGGCTGTTGTTCTCTCATGCGTGCAATATGCTCCAGACTCTCCTTCCATCCTCCTGAATTGGCACAATTACTGTCTGACTCTTCGCTCTCTCCCTCCACATCACTGTC
Organism: Galaxea fascicularis; assembly: GCA_948470475.1. NCBI lineage: Eukaryota > Metazoa > Cnidaria > Anthozoa > Scleractinia > Euphylliidae > Galaxea > Galaxea fascicularis. Next base: position 9,538,901 of record OX419340.1, on the reverse strand, counting down.
ATCTGTGGCCGTGTTCATTGCCGCTTGCTCACTCCCTTCTCGCTCGCTTTCGCTTTCGTCCAGCTCGGTGGTTCTAATCCTTTCTTTTTCCTCTTCGTCGATCTCGCCTTGCTGTAAACTGGTCCCCGGCATGGGTGGGGGTAGCTCATCGTCAGGTGTGTGTGCGAGCCCACATGCCCAAACAATACAGTCCATTGCATTGGTTCGCAAGAATTCTTGTACTCCTGCTACACGCGGAGAGGTCAAGCTTTTAAAGGAGAACTTTCTTAGGCGGGCCTCTATGGCGGTGGTGTGCTCCTGGCCGAAATCCATCTCCGTTTGAGAAGTGATAAACATTAGACATCTTATGACTGCTAGACTTGATGTCTTGTACTTGCGGTCGTGTGCCGTGAGCCCACCTTGCTTCAGGATCTTCCAGTCGTCCGGATCCATCAGCTTGGCATGCGCCTCATCAAGGAAAATGATCTGAGTGTGTTCATCGACCAAGCTCTTGTTGAATGCCTTTTGCTTAGTGATCATGGCAATATATCTTGCTGGTATCAAGCTTGTAATGGGCGTAAAAAGGCTCGTTTTTCCGCTGTTAGGCTATCCGATAAGGCACATGACCTTTTCTTTGTGCTGTTTAATTCGACAGTTGAGGAGGCGTATGTAGTATTCGCAAAAGTGCGCCATTTCCAGCTGATTGAGGCTATTCTCCAATATTTGTTTGAAGTATCTTGGATCTGGCGTCTTGGTGTGTTCGTATTCCATGTAAGCCCTGGGAGATTCTTTGCCAATGTCCGTGTCTTTGATGGGATATAAAACGAACTTTCGTTGGCTTATTGAGAAGCACCATCCTCCATTCACTTCGTTAAGGCCGTAGTTGATACGCAGCTGCTTCATGAACTTGCATTCTCTATCACCAAGGATTTCTACGAGCTTGTTTAGATGCCTGATAATGGTGTCTTTGAACTGATCGTTGCTTCCCAAGAGAGACAGGAATTTCTTTACCGAACAGCAGTGCTGATATGTGTATTTCGAATTCTTCACCTTTTTGAAAACTTCTCCACTGTACAGAGCGTAACCCAATTTCCCCATGGCTCGTTCGATGTCATTCATCGCTACCACAATCGGCGATGCGAGGGCTTTTGTGACTTCTGAGGCGTCCGATGGCAAATCGCATGCTTCGATGCCAAACACGTCAAATTGGAGGCCGGAACTGACGAGAGACTGTATTAACTTGTCTCGCAGCCTTGCAGTAAACGAGCTACAAACAACCTGTAACCTGACAACACGTTCACTTGCGTGAACTGACTCCAAGGGCTCCTCGATCAGTTGCTCTTGTAGCAATTGAAGATTGTGGGAAAAAGACATGTCCACTTTGGTCTGCATGAAGTGATTGTTGTCATCTTTTAGTGTGGTGCACAATGGTGCGCATGCTTCCTCTTCACTTCCTCTTTTGCAGACTGGCAGAGCTTTAGCTGTCACTTCCATGCCTGTTCCTAATAGGGCCGAATGCAAGGGTACCGTTGATACACGTGTGCCGTTAGAGGACTGTACTGCAATCCAGTAAGTTATTGCTGTCCAATACTTTTCTCTCAAGTTATCGTTGTGGTCGTCCTCTTGTTCATGGTCGTTTGCATTTCCCCCCTTTGTTTTACTTCGTATCTCCAAGGCGGCAACAGAGGAGAAGAAAAATACTACTCCCTTCAATCTTTTCGTCACATTCGTCACACTTCTGGCAAATGTCTAGCCACAGATCGTCACAAGACATCCCTTCATGTTTGTTGTAGGATAATTTAGCTGATAAGAGCGAGCAAGTTCCCTGGACAGTTGGTAAGACCTTGCTAAGCAGGGCGCTTCGTATACCCTGAAAGATATACAAGTAAAAGAAAGAGAAAAATCAGAACAGAATGTCACTCAAGTGCCCAGGGAAAAAGAAAGCAGCAAAAAAAAAAAAAAAAAAAAATCAGAACAGAATATCACTTAAGTTGAGGTTTTGTCGATATTACAATCTACACGGTATCAGATTAACAGGTTAAGGCCCAAGCGTTTCATTCTTGACATGTTACATTTAAGCTAAACTTCGTTCACTAAAAGTACCGAAAGCAGTTTTCTTCCTTAACTTGTTTGATTTTAATCAAAAAAAAAAAAAGTTTAGCTTTTAAAAAAGCTACGAAGAAGGGACATAAAATCTTTTACATACCTTATTATTGAGTTGCCTTGCTGGTGCTGTGCCCATGACTGTCACCGAGTGAAAGGGGAATTAGTTTTTCGGTGGTCTACTTTTATAGCTTGATGGCTAGATTGTTAAAATTCCACGGTGTGGTATATTTGCGCTGATACATGTAAGACAAAAAAGAAGGCGCTACGGTGCAAAAAAAATGCCCCGAACAATTTACAAGGGTTGTCAACTTCGTTGACAATTCACAAACAGTGGATAATGGGACATTAATCAAAATAATAATTGCCAGAGTTGTTTTTAGAATTTAATTTTTTGTTTGTGCTTCAAAAGTGGGCAAGCATAGTCATTCTGTGCCAAGCATGCGGTTTGTAGATGTTTCGTTATCGCAGAATACATTAGTTTTGTTAAGAATGTGGAAACAAGCATGGTTTTTGGTTGGTATGTCGCTGTGGATATTCTCTCCTCGGCGAAAAGTGCTCCGATAAAGGATCTGGGACAAATCTTGCGGCGCAAATCAAACATACATGCCGGCATGAAATCAACGCGATAAAAGCATGTCATCTGAATGCTTTAACGGTAAATACACAACCCCAGAATTAATGAAACGAACTCTTGGGCTGGAGTATTATTTACTGGAGCGTGATTGTGATTAAATAGCTGTCCTTGGTACATCCAAAGAAAGATCTGCAATTTATGAAAGTTCTCAAAGATACAGCATCCAAAACAACTTAAATGAATGGAAAAAAGTAGCGTTTCTTGAAACTGAACTGCAAGGGGTCTCCCACGTTGTATCCGCTGTATCCGTCACACTTAATAAAAATATGGATTTCCAGTAGACTCCATTGATCAAAAGATGTCAACTATAATGGGATGGCGGATGCAACTGGGACAGAACTTACAGCACATCAGATCTGCTTTAATTACAACTACTCTTACTACTACTACTAAGTACTGTTCCCCGCTGTTTCCGTTGTATCCACCACTCTAAAGAAATAACACCACAGTATTCCAAAGATCTCAAGTATAACGGAGATAGCGGATACAGCGGGGACAGAACTTACAGTACATCAAATACTACTACTACTACTACTAATTTATAATAATAATAATAATAATAATAATAATAATAATAGTAGTAGTAGTATTTGATGTACTGTAAGTTCTGTCCCCGCCGTATCCGCTATCTCCGTTACATGTGAGATGTTTGGAATACTATGGTGTTATTTAGTTAGTGTAGTGGATACAACGGAAACAGCGGTGAACAGTACTTGCAGTTTCTTTAAGTTGATGTTCCCCTTTGCTGTTATAATTTAGTGTGCGTTCTTTTCCTTTCGTGTATGCGTACTATGTCCATTTAGTTTTTCTGTAAGTATGCTTAAAAGGAACCGGGAAGTTTGGGAAACGATCACTGGTAGGGCTTGCCCTCTGCTGTTGCTACTGTGAATGTTTTAGGCGGTTGTTTAGCTTCCCTAACTGTCCCCTATCAACCAGCCGTCTAGGAGACCAAGAGCTTTCGGTTGTAGTTCCAAGTCCTAGCCACTGGAAAGATGTTGTACCATCTGCTCTTGGAGCTGTTTTTAGAAGGCGTCTGCCTCGCGTTTCGTTGGCTCAGCTGACAAGAGAAGCCGGACTGCTTTCAGCACTCTGGTGTCTTGAAATGCCTAATCCAGTTCAGCTGGTGAAGCAGGAAGAATGCTCGGTGCCTGGAAGATTTGTTCTTTTGACCTGTAAAGTCATTGGATGTCTACGGCCCTTGGTTGAGGAGGTCGAGGAGTTATTTCACTTCCAGTTGAGCCTCAGAATGATAGATGTGGTTGGCATCATTTGACTTTCGCTCAGCTAAGTCGGGTTCAAGTGGCCGTTTTGACGGGGAAACATTCAAAGGATCGCTTTTAGGAAAATTTGCGGCCCAAGTATTTTGCGGCGTAGCGAATGCACTCTAAGATCCTTGTGAACCGAAAATTTTATCTCAGTGTTTTCTGTAAAAAACGCGGAGAGTTGAGGTAGGAAGTAGTCGTTTAGATGAGCAACTTTTTTTACTGCGACGATTTCGTAACAGGTGCCAAAATCTTGTTCTCCTTTATGTTAGGACTAAGAAGGTTAAGACCACTTTTGTACATAGGTGTTTATATTGTGTTAAGGTTTTCCTTCGCCAGTTAAATTAGCCATTCAGTTAGTCATTTTGCCAGTCAGTTTGGGCAGCAGGCCAGTCAAGCCGCTTTACACGTTGAAACTTTTAGCTGACACTTAAGTGCAATGGCGAGTAAAGAGAGGCGTTGCACCGTGTAACATAAAAGGTCGAAACTTGTTTCGGAACATTTGGGAACAGTCAGTCAGTCAGTCAGTCAGTCAGCCAGCCAGTCAGTCAGTCAGTCAGTCAGTCAGTCAGTCAGTCAGTCAGTCAGTCAGCCAGCCAGCCAGCCAGCCAGCCAGCCAGCCAGTCAGTCAGTCAGTCAGTCAGTCAGTCAGCCACTCAGCCACTCATTATGAAGACGTTTATTACTCAAATTTAGATTACCAGAATGCGGTGGATTGTCACGCATTCGTCTTTGCTTAATAGAGCGATTTTTCAAGCCTTAGAACCCGGTCCCTTGCAACATACATGTAAATGTACCTTGGCATGTAGATCAGTATTTTTAACTTTTGACGTGCATTAAACAATTATGTTGTTAGTGTTCTGATAATCATGCGCCAATACATTCAACGAAACAGATGGGGTTATAGGCACCAAGGGGTAGAAAACGTCGAATAGGAGGATACGTAAGCAATAGAAATCAGTTAATGAGTCAAACTAAGTATTTTGACAAACATTATATATCAGTTCTCACATGTTATGAGGGAACTCAAACGTCTATTGTACGGATTTTCAAAAGCCCTCTTTTTTTTATTTATCCTTGTCATTCACAAATTAAAAACGTTCTTAAAAAGAAATGTTTTCAGCTGCTTTTTAAAAATGGCGAGGTTGCTACTTGTTCTTACATTTAATGGCAGAAAGGTCCATAAAACAGGCCGAAGGCGCGATCTCCAAGTGTGGAACGGTTGACTTGAGCGAACAGAAGAGACTGTAGACGACCAAAGACAATAATTAGAAGCTGGTTTCATGGTCAAAAAGGCTTTAATGAAGAGCGCACCGTCTTGATTATGCAATCACTTGTAAACAATAAGGAACAATTTGAGCTGAACTCTGAACGTTTCCGGGGACGAGTGTTGGCCAATAAGCTAAGAGCAAGTGTGAAAATTGAAAAAGCACTCTAGTTGCGGCATTCTGAATTTTCCGTGTGTGTAAACGATCAACTCGATATTTAGATAAACCATAACGAAGTGCCGCTACAATAATCAAGGTGTGTCGGAAGATGCAAAGGCATGGACCAATGTCTTCAATTGTAGGGCAGGGAATTTCCTGATCTGTCTTATGCTGTACTTGTGCCTGTTTTTGCAATTTTGAGTAATTCAGCCAGAGTAATTTTGTTTCCACGTCCTCATAGCTATGCGAGTTTGCTTTATCTACGATCTAGTCGGTGGCCATCGGCGCCGAATCTTTTCCGTCCTTTTCGGTGAATAGCGAACAGCTGGCGAGGGAATTTGCTCAATTAAACGGGTTCGTTGGATGGGAGGTCAGTTGCAAGAGGTGTTTTTTTTGGGCTTTTGTTTATGACACATAATCATAAGCATAAGCACGAGAAAAACCAACCGTTCTTTTTTTCTTGTGCTTATGCTTATGCTTACGCCGAGCTCGTTACTAGTGAAAACAGCATAAGACAAATGAGTTGGTTCGTTTTTCTTGTTTCTTGTTATGCTTTTGTTTATGTGGCGACTGTTCTTATTTGCGCTTATGCGCTAATGAAAACCAGCCTTCAGCACTTTATGAGCCGTTTTAGAAAAACCTTAAGGTGGGCTTATACCTGAACTTGCGTGGAATTTTAACTGAGGAGTTTAAACAAGGGATTGTATTGTAAAAAAATGTTTCGAAACACCACCAGACGGTTGGCACCTCACAAGGGCACTCCAGGTTGGTGTGGAACAGTTTTGGTGCCTATCTACTAATTAACTTCAAGTTCCGATTTTGAACCATCATTAAATCTTCAATATTCCCTTTTTCCCTAAATTAATCTAATCCCTTTGAGAAAAATTATCTATTCCCAAATATACCCAAAAAAATTCACAAAATATCCCACAACATAGCTTCGTGTAATGAGCAGAGGGATTTTCGATTGCTTGAAACGCGAACGAGTTATTAACATTAAATCCATGTTAAGCGACGAAAAAACGGCGCTCAGGTGAAACCCCGCTTTAAATAACAACGGCCAGAACAAGGTTTTCTGAGCCTCGATAATTAGCACGCCCAGCAATCCATTGCTTTGACGAAAATCGGAGGTCAGCAACTTGGTTGTGGTCATTGCTGTCTGAGCTCTTCCTCCTTTCCACAGGATATCATTTTGTGTGCCGTGTTAGAACACTGCGCTCACTGACTGTCTTTAGAGTCCGCGGCGAATTCCAACAAAAAAAAGCACTGGAAATATCAATACGCAAAACCATATCGTTTCAACCAGTTTGTGATAAAATTTTTAATCTCGTGACCTTGTAATTTTAACTTATCATTACAAGTAAAACTGTAAAGCAGTTATTTACAAATGATATTGTTGTCCTGAAGCTCGCTTATCAGGTGATTTGATTGGCAGGCGGCGGACTATCCATACCGTAATCAGTTTTATTTTCATTATCATTAATAGTTTTTTTAGTATTTCTTGCTGCACTGCGCTCACGTGATCTATAAGAAGGCCACATGATGTTTTTTTTCAGAGTTGTGTGCCAATCTTGAAGATCGATGTCGTACTGCCCTAAAATTCTGTTACCTTATGATGATTAAAGAGGTCCAAATTTTCTGGAGGCAACTGTTCTGCTGCTGTGGAAAATTTCCGATTTTACCACGTAATGGTTTACTTTAAAAAATATGTCAACAAAGAGTAAAACATATTGCACAGTGGTTTTCCAAGCTCATATCAGCGAGTCTTTTCTATGAGAATGCAGACCTTTACAAAAGCGAATGAATTCTTACATTCTTAACGCTGCATACAAGAAAATTGACTTTAAAATAATTCTACAAGTAAATACGTTACTGGACAAATTTAGAGCTCAACATTTCTCCCGAAAGACGTACACTAACGATTATATTTATATATTACAAATCTATGAAACGAGAATTAGACGATAGCCAATGCTAGCTACCCTTTTCTAACAAGAAATGTTGTTCCTGTCATTGGGGTAGATAACCGATAAACCATCAAGCTAAGGTTTTATGGGACATGTAACGCTATAAATAATATAAACATTGTCTTTGTAAAAATTGTTCTCTGAAGTACAAATGGGGCACAGAAGAGTGGTTTAGACAAGGTAAGTGTCTCTCTGCTGTAGATTGAGTCAAAGTCTGCCATTTCTCCATTTCTCTTCAAATGCTAACCATATGACTTTCTCCTTCGAAAAAGGTTCAAAGAGTCCTCCCCGCGTGTCGCTCGTGTTAAACGCATACACGTCTTTGCTTCGCGCGCGACCAACGCGCATTTTCAATTCTTCGAGAAGTCTCGAGTTTCCTTGCGCTATTACCCTCAAGCTATAAACCTCTTTTTCCTCCTAAGATCCTTGGTAAATGTCGGTGCTCCGGTGTGACGCTACCGCCAGATACACCGTTTCGCCCATGTTAAAAAACACCATATCTCGTGTTCTCTCAGACGGAATGTCTTGCACTTTAGCAAACTTTCTCGAGTGATATCGGTCCCACGCGTATATGCTTGGACTTTGGTCGCTACTCACGATTGCGAGGTATGTTTTCTCACGTGACATGAATGGTGAAGTGATGGTGATCCAATCACGTGCCTATTAAAAGAAATGCACGTGATCAAAACAGTGTATATTGAGTTTAAATCCTTTCAGAATGCAGAATCATATTCAGTTCACAATTCTGGTTTAGAATAGTGTACTATTTTCCACCTAAAATGAAGTGTGGCTGGGAGATTAGACTTCTTGATCAGTGTAGGGATAGCAGACAGCTGGTTGAGGGTATGGATCTCAGAAAACGACGCCACTTGAGAATAAAGAGCCTCAACCAACCAACCAACCACCAAGGGACTAGTGCCTTTTAACTTCAATATGCAGGAGCCAAATCTTTTGTTATTAGCCGGGTGAAATCACTGTAGGTGTAGGGTACGCGTCTGAGACCAGATATCCGAGAGGGGTACTCCCTTATATGGCTTTAACGGGGACGTGCGGTCCGATAGGGTATGGTTTCATTAATTTCATTACTTTCTGTCTTAAACAGGGTATCACTACATGACCTTATGGCTTAAACATGACAAGATTGGATGTTTGTTTATAGAAGCCTGACCACAGGCTAGCAGTTATTGGTGGGCTTCCCTTGACTTTGATAATTACAGTTTATTGCACTGCAAAGAGGTAAGTGATAACTGCAAAACGTTCTTAGATACGGTCTGAAAAATCTGAATTCTGGCTTAAACAGGATTGGGAAATCAGAGATTTGCGTCTTAAACAGGGACAGCGTTTGAGCGCCCGAGCCGCACTTCCCCACCCAAGCATCTGTTGAGTACCCCTCCCTCCCCCTCCGGGGACAAGATATTATACCTTAAATGCCCTTGACGCCCAGTCAATACTTGAAGCTTCAGGATACCCCTTATTTTGGATAAGGTAGGAAGAGTGGCCAACCAGTTGAACTAGAACTAGACTCTGTCAGTAGAACAGGTGTAAAGAGCCAGAGTAGGAAGTGAACCGGGGTTGTCCGGATTTCAAATCCTAACCGCGTCTACGTTTTACATTTTTTCGGATCCAGTCAGGTGCTAGCCTTGGATTGTAGTCTTATCTCATACTGTTAAATAACCAGGACGTCATTTATTAGGCTTCTGGTCTCGATAATTAAGATTGTTTCAGTAATATCGAACCTCGTAGATCGCTAAAGGAAGGAGAGAAATTTTGAAACTTTTTGTTTGAAGTAAATTTGCTTATACAAGCACCTGTCGTTTTTCAGTTCGTCTATAACGTAGGTTTTAACTTTCTCACCCTTTTCGATGGTACTTCTTGGAAGAGCTCAAATTGTGTTCCATTCCAGCGGAAGATAAGAGAGCTCTCTGCTTGCCAGCGAGCCACGGCTAGGAAAGGAGTTCCATCAACGGAGAGAGCTTTGACCCCATAAGCACGCTCACCAGTGGGAAGCCTATGGAACACTTCAAACCTTGTACCAGACCACTTGTAGATTAAAGCGTATGCACCGCGGGCAAAGGGACCTAGAAAGAGGGGAGTGATGAATACAAGGTCATGTTGCGTTTTATAACTAATACATCAATGAGATACATCCGAGGAGGCTGTGGGGGTGGGGGAGGTGGAGGAGGCTACCCTAGATGAGCTTCATACTTTCCTTTGCAAATTGTCAACTTAGTTCCAACGCAATTTAATTTCAAATTTCTTTGGAAAATATCGTAAAGATGTTCCAGCTTCACTTGCAAAAAAGATATGGTATCAAGACCATTCTAGGCTTCATTCCGTTCTGACTGCTAGCTGATGTTGTTCTCGGTAGCCCCGAGTTCAACTTCTCGTCTACGCTTGTAAATAGCCAACTGGTCTGCCTCCCGCCAGTTGGGATTCTTAACCTAGTTATGTTTATTTATCACTATTTGTTTACATTGGTCCTGAAAAGCCCCGATGGGGAGTGGCCAATTACGTATACATACATTGCGTAGTATGGAAGTCAAATTGTTGCAAATGAGACAAGTTTTGCGGCTAAGTCCAAAATACAACGCAACGCGCAGAAAGTTTAAAAGCGCAAAAATGGGAAATATTCATCTTCAGTTCACCAAACACTCAATCAATTTTTCCTTGTCAAATCATCTTTTGCAATTCAATGTTTGACATGACTTATTGTTTGTTTAATCCGGAAACAACATCTACAAAGGAAAAAGGTATTTGTCACACTTGGAAAACTGTACAAATCCGAGCCCTTCCAGAAGCGTTTTCTTTTTAATTTTTGCCTGGCATGGATGTGTCATTTGGTGAAAAATGCCATCTTTCATTTAGTCGAGAGGGGCGAAGTACACCAGAACATTTCTGTACTGGCCAACGTACCTGTAATTGCTAGGAACGTCGATCCATTCATTTTAAAGTGTTCCACATCCGCTCCAACTGCAGCAATTTCTTGGAATTTAACGAACCTTTCACCGTCCCATTTAAAGATATGCGAACCACGCCCATAGTATATAGCCACGGCCAGGTACGTATCTTGACCAATTGTGAACGGTTCAACGTCAAACGCCTTCACCGTGGGCAACGTTTGAAACGGGGAAAACATGCTTCCGTTCCATTTAAAGATGGGCGAATCGTGAGAGCGAGAGTTACTCGCCACTGCGAAATAGACATCATTTCCGATGGTAAATTGGCGCCACTTTCGCGCGAATGGTACTTTGAGGACTTGAAAACTGCGGAACCTTTGAAGAGAAGAACCGTGAAAAGTTTTTTACAGGGTTGTAGACCAAATATGGTATCCACTGCTAATTGATTGTTTGATGAAAGGAAGACCTCACTTTGAAAACTGGAGGGAAAAATTATCATTATACCAATTTTGTCACTTCTGCTACGAAAACTTTGGGTAAAAAAAATTCAAATTCAAATTTTAAGACGATAATGTTCAAGGCGCGGCATGAAAGTTTGAAGAATAAGACATCTTCCAGTCACAAAAATCTAGTAGAAGACATCACAATGAAATGTATATATGCTATATACAGATTGTTCATTTCTCAATCTTATAATGATAAATCGTATCCAATTTTCTGTAGGATAAAATTTTGAATCCAATATAGACGATCCACGCCTTCTTAAAAGTCTTGGTGTGACAAAACGACGTTTTTTGGAATGAACGAACAGAATGGGGACCTAGTAATTCTAATTACTAAAAATAATTTAAGCTAAGTGCTGTGCTCTTATCTAGTTACGCGATGTAACGCATTTGCAATTTAACCCTTTTAGCCATAACATAGATTGGCATTCAATTTCTCAAAACATGTGTTATCATATCAACGTGTTATCATGCAACTATGTCTCACAGTCTGTCAACAAAAAAAGTAAGGAGAATTTGAATGCCTCTAATCGGAGCTTAAAGGGTTAAAAAGCAGCCCAAGAGCTAAGAGCTCAACATGGGGAATTAAGAGTAAAAGAATTTAAGTCGAGAAGAGGAAAGAATTCATAAACACATGTAAACTCATGCAGTAGAACCTCCGTGAGTGAACACCCCTCTTAAGTGGTGGGGAGGGGTGAGTGGGGCTTAAGTGGTGGGGGGTGGTGACGATAGGTGGGTACTCCTGAGAGCTAAGTTTCCTGTATTTTCAGCTCTAGTTCTGTATTATCGCTTTAATTCAAAAAAGCCGTCATAGCTTTAAAGCGTATTTAAAATTATAAAGTAAGAAGTGTCAGCCTAAGAAATTGTCTCTGATACTTATCAAGGAGGTATGTCTTTCTGACGGTGTTCACTTTTTAAAGATGTCTGCTTTAGAAAAAAGGATGTCGGCTCATGATAGAGAGGAGGGTCTGCCTTAGTTCGAGGCAAATGTCAGTTAACGCGAGGTATCGCGTCCGCAGATGATGATCAGAATGAGCTCTCTAAGAGGACACACCTAGCTTCTGTCCGTGTATTAGAAGTGGCTTCCTCAGGAGAGAAAAAGGAACGAATGTACAGTGCGAACCCGCTTACGTGAAGTACAGGAGCACTCAACAAGAAAGTTTGAATACAATTTGTTTCGTGTTCTTTCCTTTGTTCGTAAAATAGTTTAATGCCGTTTGCAATGGCATATGTCTGAAGACAAGCATAATTCCATCAGTCCGGTGGTTTCTGAAAATGCTACCCAGCTTTATTACGCTATTCAAATGCCTCTTCAAAATTAAAGGGAACAACAGTTTCATTACTAGGAAAGTTTGAGGTAAGCTTTCGCCTAAGATTTTTCCTACGAAGTTTTGAGGAGTTTAAGGCCTCGTGAAGTAATAATGGGTCAGAGATCGATCCGTTGGGTGCATCTTGAAAGGAACTTAGATTTACTTCATGCTAAAGACGTAACGTTCTTTGCATGCAAAGTAAGGTGCATGGAATGAGATCCGTGAAAAGACAGAGTGGTAACAATACAACAACATCAACAGCAACAACGCGACAAGAACAAGAACAAGAACAAAGCCCTCTCTGTCAGCTCTCCATTAGAACTCAGTCACAGCAGATTTAGCTGAGTTACTTTCCCCCAGGTGGAGAATAAGGCAAGGTCACAGCAGATTAGAGATTGGAAACAGATTACGGTTATCAGAACTCACAACATTACTGCCTACAGTTCCGACCGTCATCAGTGTAAGACACAGATGCGCAGTAATCCCCATGTGATTGTGAGCGGTTAGTTCTCGGATGTCTCACTATTAAACGTGTTAGGTGCTTTAATTTATTAAAAGTACGGATGGTACACTCACGGACTGTAACTGGGATCTTGTTCCAAAGATTTGGCGCTGAATACAAGAAAGACATTTCCATTCACTCCATGCACATTATGATACGTTGACTTAAATACCAACAACAAATACTGTACACAATGTTTGACAATGCATATAAAACACGACAACGAATGATCACACAATATCATTGGTACATGTACAAACAAGAGTGACCTTATGTAATTTACTCTCATTAACCAATAATGGTTATGCGCAGTTCAGTTTTCTTTATAATTTATTCGCATTAACCATCGATCATTATGCGCGGTTCAGTATAATTTATAATTTATTCAGATTAATTAATCTTCATTATGCGCAATTTAGTATTATTTATAATTTATTCAGATTAAACAATGTTCACCATGCGCAATTCATCATTTATAATTTATTCATTTTAACCAATAATTATCATGCGCAGTTCAGTATTATTTTTTAATTTATTCGTATTAACCAATGATAATTAAGCACTTACCAATGATAATAATGCAAAATGCAGTTTTCAAAATTACATTTACCGACAAGTAAAAACGCCGAAGAGGGGATGTATGCATAGCTAGCCTGACACGAAACCGACCACAACTGTCGTGAAGGACGAGAACACAACTCGACATTGTTAGTTTTCATGTCAAGCCAACCTTTTCACTTATCAGCACGTGTAATTTTCCGAGAAACTCAATAAAATTAACAGGTAAAGACTGCGAAGAAGTACCTGTGTTCGTTATCCCATTTATAGATAACAAAACTCTTTCCTCCCAGCTGCGAGACACCGAGGAAAAGCTGATCGCCAATGTAAAACGTTCCCAGATCCCAGGCATCCATGTAAAGTGTTTGAATCATGTATTTCTTCGTGAACTGAGTCATGTTCACGTATTCTGGAGAGAGAATGGTCCCAGGATTTAGCTAACGGAAGAGCACACTGTTACTGGAAGCAACAAAATTATGTTTGCTTATAGGGCGACCTAAGCCTATCTTGCGCAGCGGGCGTTGAGAAAACAGGCTTGCTCGAGGGAGGAGACACGCGTCCACGCCTATTTATTTCTGGCGCATGCTACACTTGCACCTACCGCTGGAGTGGTCGAAGACGAGTAGCAAGGCCAAGGTTTAAGCAGTTTGAGTCTGACCCCGCATAGTTAAGCTTGCAGGCCATTGAATTGAAAGCTACTGAGCAGAAAAATCCTTCAATAGTTTTTGTGTTTCAGCGCAAAAACAAACTAAGGTTCTTAAAATTTCGTGCATCATTTGAAAATTCTGTTAACAGTTTACAACTCTGCATGATTAGCTTTGTTCACCCACTTTTGCAGCTCTAAAACGAGTATCACTGCTAAAATTCTGTCATCGTTTCTTTCAGTCTCGGTACGTTATGGGAATTTAAGGTTATCCGTCGGAAAAACATAGAATACCATGACAGCCTACAAGTTTAATACAACTTAACCAATAGTTAACCAACATGCTTCGAGCAACTCGGCCCCTCATCGCCATTTTTTAACAGTACAGTCAGCTGAATTGAACATGGCCTAACCTTTCACTTGAGGCTGAGTAGGAACTGGTGCTGGAAGGAGAGATAAAACAATCGGGAAAATAGTAAGCATATTCAGCCCCTTAGAAAATCCAAAATAAATGAATTGTTCATAACAGAAAAGACAAAAGTACACCAGAGAATTCTTTGCACGGGGGTGTGATTTTGTAGAAGTCGGTTATTTTCCTTTTTGAATCCAGCCTGAGGTGTGTTGAACAATTAACGCCGATGGAAAATTAATTCTTTCTAGAAGCTCTGATAACAAATCAATTTCAATCAAGTATCACACGGTCAAGATCAAGAGATTTTTTCTAGATTACTCGATTTGGAATGATTAGATGTTCTAACTATATAGCAGAATAGGGATGAAAAGCAAAAGATCGCCAATTTTTGTTTTGTTTTGGTTTCGAAGGCGACCTGAACAAAGAAACGAGAGGTGCAACTCTGGATGCAAAAAGTTGTAACTATAATCAGTTTGAGAAGACCAGTGTATTTATAATACCCTCGTCTTCACAACTAGAAGGACAACACCCAAGATTTGTAATTGACGCGAAAGTTCTGTGGTTTCTAATGAAGTGAAGTAATTTAACAGAGCCTTTTTTGGCTGTGCCATTCATCTGCACTATTGCATCAATACGGCATTTCAGGAACGTTCCAAATTTGGACCCAGTCAAGCAATCTTGCGTGGTTGCATAAAGGCTGTCTAAATGTGGTATACTAAATAGGAAACTAGAAATTTTCATAAACTTGTTTATTTTTAGCGATTACACAGTCAGTCATTTCTTACTTGTGACAAAGCTGGGTGTGGGAGGCACTTGACGACCTGAAAGCAAAATGAACGAAAATATCGTGATTATGACTTCTTGCAGCATCACGAGTTATCAGCGTTATTAAGGTGCAAACTATCCAAAATAAACAGAGACTTAGCAACGCTACTCAAGCAAACCAAACAAAACACTTTTATATTGTGAGCTGATATCTAAAATATACCCTAGATATGCTTTGTAATAATGAGTGATACAGATCGTCAAAGTACCTTCGCATCTTGATACAGCATTGCAAACTTCTTTACCTGTTAAGAAAATGAATAGTTTTATTTTCCAACACTGCTCTCCCAAAAAAATGTCTAACAGTTGAGGGTTATGTTCAAAACACATTCAAGCCCCCTCCACAATTTCCGTATCCTCTTGACATAATTATGCTAATACATCCTGAGTGTTTTCCATTACGCACTAATAACCTTTTCATACTCATAATTTCCCATTAATTTTATGGTGACAATCAGCACTTTTATTATAACAAAACTACGCAATCAGGAAGCTTTCTGTAAATACTGTTTAGCCCAATTGTAACATTCAACAGCTTTTGGTCCCAAAAAATAAAACAAAAAAAGAAGAGGTTTTTTTTTTTTTAACGAAAATTTGCCTCCCCCTTCTTTGGGCATACTCTAAGATGGAACTTCCTGGTCGAGCAGTCTTCGAGACTTTTTACGTGAATATTTGCATGAAACTGTGCACCTTCGTTGTACAAGTCACTCACTCAACTTTGGCTTAAGCACTTTTGCTATAAAGCAAAAATTAAAGTTTTCTGGTTTAGTGTGAACGGGGCAATAGTTTTAGCTGAACCAAAGTCATCGAAAGTCGCCGTCTCTACGTAAGCATGACAACCAGAGATTGCAAAATGAGTTAAATTTAGAAATGTTGCTTTAAAAAGGTCAGAAGGAACTCGACTTCCTCTGCGTCAGGAAATCGTCTCAGAAGAAACCCTATGGTATATATTTAACGTTTATAGCACGTAACTCAATTACGTGAAACTAGGGGGTGTAGTCATTAAAATTAATTGACGTCAAGAACCGTAACGTGTGACGTATTAATTTTTTCGAGGTAACTGTTTTTGAAAAGTAACAAGTTCAATATAAGGAGAAACGTCAGTATTTAAACATTGCACTGGAACAGGAAGAAACATCACGTAACTATTACATAACGTACCAAAAGGAACGCACAGCAGTTGTTTTCCGTCTGACGTGAGGTATTCTCCGGGCTGACACTTGGGGAGGGACAGAGTAGGAGCGGACTCCCCCTGAATAGATTTACAGCCAGTCATTAGCATGCGCTGGTTTGAAGCTTAAACTTCTACATTGAAACGTCCGTTCAGGGGACACTCTTGGGACCGCGAAAATTATCCCCTGAATAGAAGTGTCCCTTAAACAGATTATATGAACATCTTTTTTCGGGGCCAAAGTTTGTGTCCCCTTGATGAAGGAAGAAGTTCCACTGTATGCTAATACTTGACAAAAATAGAAAACAAACATAAAAACAAACAAATACCAAGCAAAACTGCAAATTTTGTACTCACCTTAGGTCCCTGTGGACCAACTGGACCTTGCTCTCCTTGGGGGCCAGGTGGACCCTAAAAGCATGAATTTTTAAAAGTTAAGTCCAGACACAAAAATGTAGAAGTGCTGAGGTATTCAGCATAAGAGTGAATGGAAAGAGAAAATAAAAGAAACATTTTCAAGTCACATCAACTCGATTCTACCGAAACCTCGCCTACAAAGTGGCAAGTCATTCTTTTTGGCCTTTGTCACAGGCACTAGCAAGGGACGAGGGAGGGGAGAGACGGGTGCATGCGCGAGGCAAGTGGCAGAGCGATAATATCTCTTTTCATAGATAGCTTGTCCGTGCACCTGATTTCTTTATCTTTCCCTTTTTTTCGTGCTCCCCGACAGGAAACAATAAATTGTAGGTTTTGAGCTAAATTTATTTTTTGGCAATGCTGGAAGTTGCCAAACTTAGCTATACGCCGTGAAATTAGCTCAGCCT
The DNA here is from genome assembly GCA_948470475.1 of Galaxea fascicularis. NCBI lineage: Eukaryota > Metazoa > Cnidaria > Anthozoa > Scleractinia > Euphylliidae > Galaxea > Galaxea fascicularis. Next base: position 9,521,881 of record OX419340.1, on the reverse strand, counting down.
AAACTCCTGAAACTTTTTCTAAAGTGGGGCTCAGAGATTCAACTACTTAATAAAGTGATGAAAACGTCATAACATGGCTTTGAATGCGATGCGACATAGATGCTGATGAATAAACGCAGAAAAAAACCCGCTTTTTTTTCTTTTATAGAGCGGTGTAAAATGCTCAGTATTGAGCGACAGACCTAAATGGTAAATGTAATTGAGTCAGTAAGGACAGGTGGCAATGCTATAAAGCCCATTAAAGAACGCGTTCTTAAAAGGAAATTAGTAGCTGCGGTATTGTCATGGTTTCAGTACCTGTGGGCCAATCGGTCCCTGGAGACCCTGACAACAAAAGCAAACAAAAGCATGAGAACAATGCACAATGCACAATGCGAGTTGCATTTATGTTTTGAAAACTGAAATTTTGGGTGCGCATGCTAATCTTTTCATATTTACACTCTGTAAAAACTTGTCGAGCGGTGGCCTCCTGTTTTACTTCTTCTTGACATCTTGCAGAGAATCTTGAAAAAGCACTTTTGGCTGTCAACGTTTTTAAAGCCGAATAATTTAACCAGAAGCATTGTCACTGAGTGGCTGTCAAGTCGATGAGGGAACACTATATTTAGTTCACTACAGCGCCATGTCAGGCGTTTTACGTGGTTTGAAAGGACAATTTTATTTTCTTCGCCCCTATCAGCCGGTCCTAGATTATGGCTCCCACGTGTCATTCAACAATTCAGTTTATTGATATCAGGAGTATTAAAACAAAAATCTTGAAATGTTTTCAAACACGAGTTGTTTTACTCTCTCCAACAGAAACTGTGACCAAAACAAAACACTATTTAAATCAAAACATCCCGATTGACTTTTCTGCTCTCATCACCGAAATTTCAACGTAAAGTCACCTTTTGCTATGAAAATATTCAACTTCGAAATGAACACTCATTTAATTTAATGGTTGACGGCATTTGAAAACGAACTTGACGTCAGTTTTTGAAATCAGCACAAGGGTTGTCCTTTCAGCTTTGCACGTTACTATGGTTACATTACCAGCTAACCCTTCACCCTGGTTAAACTACATTGTTAGCTAGCCGCTGGCCAACGCGAATGCACGTACAGAAAAACGTGTTGCGAATAGAAAGATCGCATGCGTCGTTCAAAGCTGAAAATGTTCAACTTACCTGTTTTCCTCTTGGTCCCCGAGTTCCTTTAGTTGCACTCTAAATGATATCAAAGAGAGAAAAAAATAATGCTTTACTAAAGGGGAAAACGGCTAAGAAATAGCATGAACCAAGAAATATCCTTGCTCTCTCCGAGAGGTGCCCAAAATCCTAGAAACACAACCTTGTGAGGGAGTATGATCATAAGTACGCTTTGTTTGAATTAATTAAAATTCACTCTTTCATGTTGCCAGCTATATCCTTCCATTTTCATGTCTTTTATAATTTCAAATTTCCGCAGATCTTAACCCTCTTTCCCGAGCAACCAAATATAATTGCCACCAGTTCCCACTAAAGTAAGGTACCGCTCTCTTGGAATTCAACCGCAGAAAGAATTGGAAAATTGAAACATGGTGCTAAATTTTTTTTTTACTCGAGTGTGGCTCAGGGAAAGTCGCGGATAACCTCGCAATGTATCACTGTTACATAAATGAGCTTTATTTAATATCACCAAATAACCAGTTTAAGTTTTGTTCGAAACGTTATATCGCAAATGAATAGGATAAAAAAGAAGTTAGATGTTGATCACTGAGAATTATAAAAAAAGGGCAAAATGCACTTCAATTACAAATGTTGGTTGAATGTTTTCTACGAATCTTCACGACAAAATCACCCAAGGTCACGAGCAATTCGTTTGCGTTTTCGTGCCTGCCAAAAAAGGAATTCTTTCACTTCTCTGGTCGAGTGACACTCCCAAAACTCAAGTTGTAGTTTGATATCATCGTTATTGATAGCAATACTTAAGGAAACTAATTAATAATTTGAAACGGCCAACATCATTTCGCGGGAAAAATACTCCGATTCCAATCATAATATTGCCGACTTGTTTACCACTTTTCTATAATTTTTGCTATTTATATTTAAGGCTGGCAATACAGTTCTGTTTAATTCGAGTTTTGAAGATTGGATTTACAAAGGATATATCCATAACCCGAACTCCGTCCGCTTCAGCATTCGAGGAAATAAACAGTGCGTATTGCGTACTGCTCACGCGTACCTCAGTTGCGTAACTGCCAAGTAAGGCGAAAAGTTTGACAGATCTTTCCAGCTGACCGCGAAAAAAATAAGTTTCATTGTTCTGCCTGCCTTGTTTTGACGATATTAACGTCACGAGTTGGCCACGCTAAGGGTGTGAGGCATAATTAAAATGATGGACAACATTAAGACAAGCTTATTAAATGGAACGAACAAACAGCCTCGGGACCCGATAGCTCTCAGAGGGGGCAAAACTTCGGAACTTCGGTATTTCTCCGATCCGCAAAATTAAAGCGCGCGAGATTAAAAAAGATATGTTCCTTATTATTTGTATTGAGTGAGAAGTGCACAAAAAGCTCACCACAGAGCGGGGAGTTAAGATACATTTTTTACCTAGCACTTTGTACTATTTAATGTTTTCGGTTTTCTGCGGTTGCCATGTTTTGAATTAAGAACTCTTGATGTCTCGCATTTCTGGAAAAACACCAGTTATTGAAAAGCGATCCAAGGTGCCTGCTGCTATCTAACAAGAGCTGTTATAATTTTCTCCGCTTACACTCTAATGATTCCTACAAACTCGCCGTAATATGGCTTTGAATTCTGTTGTCTCTGGAGAAAATTTCGCATGTCCTGCCGCTAACCGATCTTATTTCCTCTTAAGGCATTCTTCGCCGGATGAAAAACACTGACATTTCTTATCAGTGTTGGTCCCACCTAACAATGGGTCGTCTTGACAATGTTTAATTTTGCGATTTCCACAACCCGTAATTTGCATGCCTCCTGGAGCAAAGCAAACCATCAGAAGTCCGCGAGAGAATAAATACCTTGTGTCAATAGACATGCAATACCGACTTCTTTTAAAAAGGCGTGAAGTTGTAGAACTAAGTACTCTTGCAGGTCCTTGCACGAATCTAGAAAAATCTTTTACAACCTCTGCAAATGCAGAAGAAAGGGTTTAATTTAGCCTTCAATTAACAAATGAACGAGCAACCGAGCAGAAATCCTTGGGGAAGGTTGTTTTATCAATTAAATGGCGAAACGACCGAGCAGTTATAGGTATACAAAGATGTCTTCATGGAAAGTAAAAGCAACCGAAACAGAAAAAAAAACAGTTGGCTTGTGCTACACCTAACTCCGTTTCGGGACATTCTAATAACGGAATGACCATTACAGTAAGTCAAGTACACCACCAACTTCTGTAATTCTTATCGTTTTGTGATCAACAAAGACAATAATGAAACGCACTCTAATTAAAAGAAAATCATTAAGGATATAAAATTAACACCATCAAAAACAGACAACGCACCGTTTCTGTGGTACTTACCCGTACGGCTTTACTCAACTTTCCTTCGATTTCAGTGGTTATAAACGTTCTGCAAGCCTTAGGGCACTGGCGTTTTGTAAGCACGTTCGAAACCAGCAACATTGTCAAAACAAACATTAATAATAGAAAAAAAGCCGAAAAGCGGGCCATTTCTTCTTTGAAGCTTTGATCGGCTTTCAAACTTTCGAGTATCTTGCGAACAGAAACTTCTGATGTGACTCAACCCGATCGATCAGTGACAGTACTACACAGCTGGGACTCGAGCCAAGCTTGTTATAACTACGACGAGATTAAATCATATCACCGATTTATCAGCGCATGCAAAGTCACGCGTCCACACTCCCAAACCGCAAATGATTGAGCGAAATGCAAATTACGATTGGTGCTTCGACTGCCTAATTAAGTGTGAAGTCACAGAGGCGTTTCACTATTTAGATTCAGTACACAACTGACTGAGACGCGCCCACAGTTTCTGCGAAGTTTCCTTGCCAATTTCCGGGCCTTTCATCCATACACAAAACAACAAATATTTTTGTAATCTTAAAATTTCCCTGACGGAAGTCAATACTACCAGAAAGCCATTCAACAAGCTGGGACTCGAGCACCGGAAGTACTAACAAGAAGGTGAATGCATATATACGAAGAGAGTGGTCTGGCAAAGAAATCCCGACCCCCCTCGGCTCTCCGGTGTACTCACCGGTTGCTAAAAGATCGGCGGATTACTGATATTGCCGAAAAATTGGAACATCTTGAAAGCCGCTATGTTAAATATGTCACGAAATGATACAACTGAGACTAATATTTCCGCCACGAAGCGTACACAATAGCAAAGTGCGTGAAAACTTGATACGCGCTATCCAAATCCAAGCAGCTATCGATTTCCTTCTGGCCTTCTGCAGCGCAGGTTGACTATCTGCCATCTGATAAGAGAAGAAACGTTGTTTTGGATAACAAGGTGCCTACATGTGGTGTGATGATCAGCGGTTAACGAGAGTTATTCATTGGTTTTCATGAACTGAATATCAAATATTGTCGCAAGATTTGCCAAACATGAACAGCCGGGTGATTATTGAGATAGCATAGTAACCTGGAAAGGAGTGAAGGGTGGTCTACTTTATCAGGTCCGGCATCTGCTCACTCAAAGGGTTAACTCAAGTAACTAGGCAAGATAAGAAATCTGTCTGCAGACAACAGTCACAACATGATCGCATTTTCAATGGTGTTTATTAGTCTGGAGAGTAGAACAAAAGAGTGATTCACTGAAGTAATAAGTGCTTGCAAGGAATGTTAGGTATTCAGGACGTCAGGACTTATACACAAAGGGATTGATAGGTGGCTATTTGGAAGTGTAAATTGGCTGCCTGCACGACTCAATAAAGGGGTTAAGAAATGTTAACAACGTGGAAAGGATTTGGCCTTGCAAACTCAGGCTCGGCTGCAAACATTACTCTTACTGCGTAAGACAGTCCGAGTAAGATAAGAATTGATTAACAAACTAAACAGGAAACTGCTACTAAATAAAATAGCCTTGTTTAGAACTTCCACACTCAACGATTTGATTTAACAACCCAACTGTTAACTCAGAAAGTTATACTTGCGAGGGGATGCACCTGAGATATTAGTGGCATTTATGATACACCCACACTGAGTTTGAACCACATGAACAACCGGTCATAAGCTGCATCACGGGAACGTACTGAGCTCAGTAACGTGCCGTCGGTTGAATGTTGGTCGCCCTTTCGTATCCTCCCAAAGCTTTAAAACAGACTTAAAGTTAGAATATTTTAAACTTCCAAAACAAGCATTGCCACAGCAAAATACTACCAGAATATCCTGTATTTAACGAATGATCCATTCACAGACACTATTGGAGATGACCGAGCGACAGTCACGTAGATTTAACCAGCAAAACTGAACGATTATCACCAAGTTAATGCTATCATTGTTGTATCTTTAGGGAAGGAAGTTGAACCTGACTCGTTATCGTAAAGATGTTCAGCTAGTTTCCCGATCCGCATAACCTTTTTTCCGTGCGTGTAGCTCTTTTTAATTTTAATTTAATTCGTCCTCTTCCATAAGCCGGCTTAATCCAGTCACATATTACATTGGCAGAATTCTTTAATCAATTTATCGATTACCACTCAGAATGAGCACCAAAATGAAAGACAAACTTACTTACTGCGCAGATATTGTCTTTTTAAATAGTTAATGATATATCCGGTTGCTTTGATAGAACAACCTAACACTGAGGAATTTGGTATTCTGTGGGAACCAGAATTATTGTGCTGTGGGAGTAACGAGCAGAAATAAAAGCGATTTCGGAACTTTTAACTAGCAATATTGGTAGTTCGGCCTTCGCCCTTTTGACATGTTTAAGGTCGAGCGGTAAACAGACTTAAGCTTATGCGGTAAACCATTCGTTACGAGACCTTACTCAATTTAGTGCCTTCAATCCAATGATTTGACTTTATTATTTTTATAAATGCATTATCAGAGTCATTCGCTCACCAAGTAATCGAATAAACTGGTTTCTGATAAGGAAAGAACACTTGAAATATGGAATGGGCTCTTGATCAGGCAAGCTCATTCGTGTGTGCGACAGTGCTCGTAACTAGGTAGAAACACTTTGGCTAACTAACAAAATTCCAGCATTGCTTTCATTTACACGCTACGAGATAGATTTAGTTCATAATCCCGGCAAATGTTCTAAATAAGGTGACTTCGTGTGTGGAACACGTAAGTGGTTGTTTATAGGAAACAGGTTTAATTTTACCTTGATGGACTACCCGGCAGCCTATATTTGTAATCTTTGTTTCTAAACACACGTAGCCTTGCTCATTCATCCTTAACCAAGATGGGTTCAATTTTGATGTCCCAGAGCTAAGAATGTGACAAATGTTCAAAAATTTTCTTTCGGAAAGGATTAACACTAACCGCAACTACCTCTAGGAGGACATCGGGTTGAATGAGGGATTTCACTGCCCACAAACTCAACATATGCATACACGAATCTAGCCTTACGTGACTCTGGGTTTGACTCCAGGAGGTTAGTTTATAGGATGTTTCGACACTTTTTCTCGTAGAAAAAGACTCATGAATTGTTCAAAAGTCGATACACCAATATCTTAATTAAATTAAAATAATAGGAAATTGCTGATCCCGGCAGGCGCCCTACTTAAAACAAATCTTTCGCACGAAGATCGAGATAACAATTTGTAACCAACACTTAGATTGTAGCACTTGTGATCAGTGACCATTGTAAAGACGATTTATGCCCTTAATTCAATTTAAAATTTGCAATCGCTAAAACCACAACCATAAGATTTATGATTCTACGAACAATTTCATTGATAGTAGCAAACACATGCAGTCAAGTCTCCCGACGTGTTTCAAACGATTTTCCCTGATGCCTCTCAACCTCATACCCAGAATCCTCTCCTCCCTCAAGGAAGAAATGGAGAGGGATATGGGAAAGAGTTTATTATCTCTTTCTTCCCGATCCTCGTATTAAACACACCGTCCATGGACATTTCCGTCCTATTACAGCAATTTTCAAAAGCTCTAACCTCGAAAACCTGAAAAACAATTAAAGTGTGCCACTACCTGTAATTGTTGCCTTTGTGATAAAGCCGGCACTTGCGTAGGTCTGCGGGCCATGTGTGAGAGGAGGGCTTGTGGGTGTTGGTCGAACATCACACCTCACCGCGCATGAAGCTAATTAGCGCTCGCGCTAAACATATTGTGAACTGCTGTGTTTGCATGCAGACTCCCTGGGTGAAAATTTAAGAAAAAGGTGTCATGCAAAGGCTATCTGACCTAAGGAACATTTTTTCCTAAATCCTAAAGATCTGCAATCCATAGGCCTGAATGTACTGCCGAAGACGATATTTCTCTTGGGATAGTTTTATGCTAGGCGCTCAGCTCCGAAATGCAATATACGACAACATAAATAAGGCACCAAGTGTTACATAAGACATGACCGTCTTATGTAACACCCGGTGCCTTATTTATGGACCGTCTTCCACATAATTTAATAACTGGAGGAACGTAGCACCATTTAACGATAACTACTCGTTATCCGGTCAGGAAGCGTCTAAGAAGATCACCGTGTTTTTTTCTTAAGCCGCGTGTTCTATTGAGACTAGATAAGCCATCAACGTTTGTGTATTGTTTAAACTTCGTTTTAGTTAAGTCGCGATTTGTTTCGTCTGTTGAATTCAGTTGACTTGCCGCAACAGGAAACCCTTACCGGGCACCAAGACAATATTGCGTGGGAATGAACGTTTAACATCAACTTGAGCTAAATACGCTCATAGCCCTTTCGGTGCAACCGGAACAGAAAACTGTCACTAATATGTTTTTATTTATTTCTGCTAAAGTCGAACTTAGCAGCGCACAACTTGAGACAACAGTTCCAAAGTACTTCCGGTTTTGAAACAGATTACAAAGCGAAAATACTCCACAATAGCTTCCGAGTAATAGTAAGTGCACACTCTAGCAAAGTAAAGTAATCCAGGGACTCGTATTCAGTACCACCTTGCATGTGTAGCATTATAGACAGTACTTCAGGAAAGCTCTGCTCAAGAGCCTTTAGAACTTAAAAACAAACTCTTGAAAAACTTTGACATATTTGATTTGTGTAGCGTGATGAACAGGTTCGGAGGAAAGTCAAGAAAGTAGTGTTTAGTGGCTCACTCAATAGGAATATGTCCACCAAAAATTCATGGACAGCCACGACTACCTTGTACAGCAGTACAAATAAGATCCAAGACGACCGTTACACAGAAAAGTACCTCTTAGTCAGAGCTCACACTTGTTTTAAAGATTTCGTGACACAAAGACGCAGGATGATCGAGTGTAGAACCAGTCTGTAAAGCACGATAAACAACACCACAGGAAAGTATAGCTAAAATGTTTTCCATGATTGGACGCACTTTAATAGTTCCTCTGCTGGCTCTAAAATTGGGCTCGCTTTACATAGTAAAAAGGCCATAAACATAATAAAAATACTGCGTCCCCTTTTTGCCATTGAAATGCATGGTCGCAACCACACTAACAGACTTAATGTTATGTGCTGGCCCTAGAGGAAAAAGTTTGAATATATCATACATCGGAGAAAAAATGTTGAAAAAGGTATTAGACTTTGGGGTGCAAAGTTTAAAGGTGTCAGAATTCGGAGCGAAAGGCGTTAAGTTTAAAGGTCAGTCAGACTCCGGAGTGAAAAGTGAAAAGGTATCAAATTTCAGTTTTGAACATTGTTTTTAGCTTATTGTATCTAACGTTCCTCGTACGAACGTCTGATGGAAGATTAGTTGTTTTCTGTTTTTGCCCAGGACCCTGCCAGAATCGCGCTGCAGGAAAATAACCTCGCTATTTGTAGTGGAACTATGATGACGCATAGAATATGTATCCCCTTGATGTACGGTCAAGTCGTAGAGGCAGAAGGCTTTACACGATTGCCATTCAGTGGAGCTAAAAGGCAGTGGGGGGTGGGCGAGGGCGGGGGGATTGAACAAATAGCCTTTTTTGGTGTTGTTTCGTTTGCTTCAGTCTGTGTCCCATGACTGTTTGCTTGGTAGTTTCAAAAAGGCGATTATTCGTAATCAGGGATTCCAAGTTATAACCGATCGGGGATTTTCTTTGTTTGTTTAATTAAAAGCGTTCTTACTAGACTTTTGAAGCTATTTACAGGATTCGGTCATAATGGGGCTGACAACATGAAATGCCATAATCTATACCCCTGCGGTCTAACCTTATAATTCACACCCTAACTGTCTTGATGGGCTTTTAAAAAATCTGCATTGGAAAACAGAACTAAGCCGATTAGGTATACTGGCAAAACGATTAGGTATACTGGCGAAATCTTGGTGGGCAACAACGAAGGGCAGCATGTTAGACTTAAATGCAAAACATAAATCACGTAAAATGTAAATGCTTTGTTCCAAGGGAATACTGATTCACATCAAACAGCACATCAGATATTTCAAGAGAAATGTTTTTGTCGCACAGAAAAATAAACCAGCGAGGAGAACTGGCCTTTAAGTATTTCATAACTCCCCTGCCTGATGGAAAGGAAAGATGGGGACACGTTTTGAGCTCAGAAATAGTTGTTTGTTTTTATGATTTCATGAGAAAGAATCGTAGGGCCGCCGCGCTAATTATAGATTCACGCTCTCTTTTTTTCTTTCCCAATTAGGCCGCTTAATACATATATGTTATTCACCGGCCGGGAGGTCCGTATTGGGAAAAACTGTACTCGAGACAGAGGGTACAGTTTTTCCCAATATGGACCGACCAAGGCCGGTGAATAACATTTTTTTATTTATTTCTAAATTCTATTTTTAGAAGGCAGGAGAAACTATTAAGAAAAACTGGAAAAGTCATGTTTTTATTTTACCCATTGTTTCATCAACGTGTCAACAAATGTACAATAAAATGAATGAACGTCAGGAATATTTTTAAACTGTGTGAAGTTTCACTTTCAAAAAACAATAAAGACGAATTAAAACTTCGCTCTTTCAATTCGCAACTTCACTCTGCGCTTAGCGTAGTTGGTTACCGTGACCGCTCCCGGAACCAATCAGGTTGCAGGATTCTCAGGATACCGCCCGCTCACCATCAAAGAAATAAATAAAACGACAATAAAAATAGTATCGCTACCTGTAGGACTTTGTAAAAGGTAACCGCAACCGCTTTTAGATGGAAGTACCGGCTAAGAGAAGTACTGTACACCAGGAAAGAGAAATAGGATATTGATATCTCTTAAAAGTAAACAAGAACAGTTAAATTAAAAAAGACAATTTGTGGTTAGGGAGTGTGGCGGTCTTTGCTTTGTAGCTGGGATGTTAATGCCGCTCTGGTTACAAAGCAAAATATTGAAATAAATTGGATAAGATTCACAATATTCCGTTGGATATTGGATTTAAAATGGAGGAAGCATACAGCAATTCTGAGAAAGCATCTTTAATACTACCGCCTTGTAGAGAATCTTGTTTTGTTCGTTAAAGAAAAAATGCTTTGCATGCGGTTTCGATCTGGACTGGCAGTGGAGTAGCATCCAGTAGAGTGGTCTATTTAGTTAAGCAGTTCAAAGAAATTGTTATTATTTCCGCGTTAGAAACGGTTTGAAATGATTATCTGCAGCTCGATTAGGAATTAAGGGCAAAAGTTACGGGTGAAATATCTACCAATATCCGACCCATGATAATTACGTACCCCAGCTCATATAATCATCAGTCAACTCCCTCACCATCCACAACATTCTAGAGGAAGGAGAATTAAGGAATGAACACTAAACTTCAAGGAGGCTCGTTTCGTTGAGGGGAGTCAGTGTTACTCCGTGAACTAGATTTTCTATACTTTTTCACTCAAATTTCCTCTGACAAAAATCATTCCTTCGATTCTTCGTGAATAAACAGGTGGATCAAACCAGTTGTAATCCTAGCTTGTAAAAGTTAAGTTTCCACAAGTGGCTGTAGGTTACTTTTGTGACCTTAGGAAATAGTTTCCAAACGAGCTTTTTTGAATGAGAAACTAACCATAAGTTTTGAAAGAAACTTTTTTCGGAAAAGGCGTCTCCTCTCGAAAGATGTCATGAAGGATTTTATGACATCTTTCGAAGGGAGACGCCTTTTCCGACAACAGCAAAGAAGAGCGACTGTTCTCACAGTCTGTTGTTAGACTTAAATTGCGGTCAAACAAAACGGTCAAAATAAAGAAAATGAAACAAAATCAAGTGCGTTTACATAACACGATGCAGGACCAGTATCGGAACTAAACCCTCGCATCGTTTTGGGATTTCGAGCAGTTTTGGACAGAAGAAAGTCCCTGCAGATTGCCCCCTATTTCAAGCGTGACCAGCACATTTTCACCAAATTATAACAGGCATAGATTACGGGAAAAGAGAAATTATCACAAGCAAAGATCAAACGGTGCTGCTATTCAAACAATTAAATTCTTGCAGGTGTAGTATCATAAACACATTCACAATAAGGAGAACACGAATGTCGACATCAAAGCTCGACAAAAGTGTACCCTCGAGTATTCGCCCCTTTTGGACGTTTTTCACGTGGACATACTAGTTTAGACAGTGTTACGGGACATTTTCCAGTACAACGAGATTTAGGAAAAGTTAGGAAAGATCGCAGTGTTTCTGACCATAAAGCGAGTAAATAAGGTGTTTCCACCTGTCTTTAGAATAACACCTAAGAAGGTAAAATGAGCGTTGGATTGTGAAGCTTGCGTAAGTACATGAGTTGCCCAAATATTATTATTTGGAAATCGTATATGAAAATAAGCCTGTCGGTAAGAGCTTTGAGTTCTGCCTGTAACGAAATGAGTGACGATCTTCAATAAACGCCATGTTCCCGAACGAAAGTCGGATCCACCACTTGCAAAAAGATACCGGAAGTAAAAGGGCACCTCTCGCTCAGCCACGGAGCTAATATCCCCACAAAAGCCCCTGTTACAACAGTTTGGTGGCCCAGCTCCTACGAGTTTCTTGCAGCTCAGTGGTAGAACATTCGACCTAGCGATCAGAAGGTACCAGTCTCCACTCCTGTGAGGAGAACTCGGACTTAAGTTCTAACTATGAGCGTGAGAGTATTATTGAACCCCATCTTTCATTCATTCATTTACAGGGGCATGTAGCAGCTCTCGTAAGGTCTCACGAGATTGCCTTGCAACCCTTCAGGCGAACAAAAGAACAAACAACACAAACAACGGACTCTATCCCTAAAGCAATAGAGGTGCTACACTATGCCTGCCAATGAAATTTAGAGCTTACGAGAGCTGCTACAGTACCCCGGGGCATTTACAGCATAACCCCGTTGATACGACCACCGTCGGGCCCGATGGAAGTTTGGTCGTATTAACGGGCTGGGATCGACCAGTATTCAACCTTTTTAACTGTTAGACAACAGGCTTTACTTTGTTTGTCAGATTATGTCTTTTTTCATTTAACAGCCTCATCAGTAGTCTCCTTCGCAGCCGTTTTTAGGCTCGTCATGCGTGACGAGCCTAAAGACGGCTGCGAAGGAGACTACTTCATCAGGAATTTTGACTGGTCGTATTAAATGGGTAGTTTTATAAAGAAAATAACGACTGCGGACTCCGAAAGCTGGTCGTTATTGGTCGAATTAACGGGATGGTCGGACTAACGGGGCTTTCAGCTAAGACAATGAATGTGCTTTTGTTCGGGCCACAAAAGGGTGGTCGTACCACCACCAATATTCGCTTCTTCTTTGCAAGCTTGAAGAAACGTGCAACTATCGAAAGATCCGTTAGGGAAGCGACTAAGATTTTGAGTTTTTCAAACGCGGAAAGAATCACCGGAAGTAGAATCAGGCAATGAAACAAAAGAAAGAATTTGCATAAAAATAGAGTGCAAACTCCCAGAGGGTTAGCCTGTTACATCACTATGGCCACAGTGACGTCATGTGAAACGCGCTATTATTGTGTGGCTTACACGAAGTGTGTAGCCACATTATGACACGATCGGATTTATTTATTTGTCCACGAGAGTCGAGCGTGTGTCACGTGGTCTAGTAAGCCACACATGTATGCATTGCAGACCTATATTTATTTCGTGTGTGGGCCGTTGTTTACAAACACGAGTTTCTTGGACCATCCTGCTATGCACAGAACATAGAAACTCGTGTTTTAAAGAATGGCCAGCCCACCTAATAAAAAGGTTTACTGATGCACGGCTACAGAAAATTGCGTGCAAGTAATCACACTTTTTCTCAGAATTAATTAAGCTTTGGCCTGAAGAAACAACGTCACATTATTGCTGGTTAATCGTTTCTGAAAAAAAAAAAAATGCTCGATTGATCCTGACCTTGTTACTGGATTCCAATCACGGTCTTACCAAGATCTGCTCTTCGCACATAATACTAAGCCGCACAAGAATACCTTTGTGTTAGAGAAACCGTCCTTGAAAGTTGTACCATGCAGTTCGTAAACAACACGTACCCCTGTAAAGTGCAATATAGGCAGTACCACAAAATTGTCGACACTGCCATCATTTAGTATATGAGGGTCTAACTGTATATAAATCGTTAACCAATACATCAGTTAAAAAAAAGTGCGTTAAATCGGTTTTACTGATTGTTTTTTTAGTTAAGCAAACCACTCGAAATTCCTTTGTTATATTGTAATAAAATGTGAGCGTGGTTTCACGAGTCTGACGAGTCCGCTTTAGTCACGAGCATTTGGAAACCAAAAACTTTTGACTATATTAACAACACTCAATACACTTTACCAACCTAACATCAAAAAAAGCTTCAAAGAGACACTCGTCGGCAAGACGTCTTCAACATGAAGCAAACTAATAAATTATTTGCCACTTTCCAACAGATGTTACGAACGGTAGATAGCAAAACTATGGAGGTATGTCGTTTTCAAATAGGCCAACAATAACTTGTTCCCAAAGTTCCTTTTTTTCTACAAAAATCTTCACGACATACAAGAAGACATTTGTAAGAAATCCATCTCTCTGCAACACGATTGGATCAGTATTCCTTGGGTTTCTTGACAATTTGAAAAGCTGGTGTGTACAAGATCATAAGTTTTCCAGAAGACAACTTTTAAAACAAAAACTCTCGAGCGATAGCTTTGTTCTAGAAATCTGTCTAGTACAGAGTTTTCACATGACGTCACGGCGGCCATGCTGGTGTCCCAAATTAAACCTCTGGGAATTGCATTCTATTCTTATGCTTCATTTGTTTTAGTAACCAATATGGCTGATAGTCATGTGAGCGAAAACACGCAAAATAACAGATTTATACTGTTCTCCGCTCTCAGATACTATTTTCGAAGTCACGACAACATAAAACTTGTAAAACGCAAACGTTTCAAGGGAAACATGCTTGTGTAGTATCACCCAGTTTTATAGAGGTAAGTGACAAACATTGAGCTGAAAAAAATTGCAACCAGGTAATGAGTGAAATGGAAAATAAAGAACTTGTTTTAACCTGTTTTCCAGAAACTGGGAAACCAGTTTGACAGAAGGCCCATAGCAACGCGTACATGTTTGGACCAACATTTGAAATTGCTGTGAGAGATTAATTTATTTGACTGATGACTTAAGGGCTTTGCGGAATTTAAAACAATGACGCATCTTGCTGAAAGAACCGCATTCTTTAGGAAATTTCGTTACTGCATATTTGTTAGTCTATTTTCGAGCAAAGACTCTTGGCATATTGATTTCTTGCGGATGGTAAAATGAATAACAAACATTGTCGGTCGCAGCATTTCCATGCCGTGAGGCAGAAACTACTAAAGGAGTCCAATTTGACTTTGTTTTGCACCTCAAAAGCAGACAACTTTAATATCGCAGCCACTAACTTCAGCGCGTTCCAATCTAAAACAAATTAGAGGTTTAAACTAACCACTCCTAAGGCAATGGACGCCAGGAAACATTAAAAACTCTTTGAAACAAAATACTCTATAATAAAACAAATGAAAATGCCAGAAGATAGTTAAGATAGTTAAAAGTCAGCCGGACTAGAGGATTTCAAACACAGGCCCAATAATAGTCTGCTTGTACAGCGTATAACACAGAAGAGGATTTCAAAAGGTAGAATCCCCCGCACAGTACCAGAGGAAAACACCATTACATAGCTTTCATTTGGATCATGACACTGTACATACCATGCCTCAACGTCTGAGAGTTTGGAGCGTCACGAAGTCGCCTTTTAATTGCCCGTTACATTGTCAACACTTCATGGCGGATAGCGTTTTGTGTGTGCTGTTGAGTGTCGGTCGTGACCGCAACAGTAGGATAAGTATTTGGTTAGTGTTAGCATGGATATGTTTCTGTCAAATGAAATGCCATGGAAGCATTTTCTAGTTGAAGTTTGAAAGGGTGAGCCTGTTAAGCAACGATGGCGATGTCCTATTTTCACGGTCACACCTAATACCTTGAGAAGAAGAGCGATCCGTGGAAGGTAAACAAAAACATAATGAGAAGAAAAAATTAATAAAAAACGAAAAATGAAACTTTTTACATTAACATTTGTGAAAGCACAAGAGGTTTTCGTTGAATTAAGACGATGGCATTTTCAATAATTTTTCCTCTAACCAGGGCTCGAAATTAACGCTCGAAAACTCGCAAACTGCGAGTGAGAAAAATATCCACTAGCAAATATTTGCGAGTAAGAATCATCCATGTCTCCCTAACATTTGTAGAAAGCTGTTCGAACGGAGAAAGAATGTAGGGACGACATCTGAGGCAAATAAAACAGCGGACGCTGCTGAGAAGTGCACGTTTTTTAGCCACTTAGAACTGCAGTTGATAGGTGGTAGCTGTCCGGACACCCGGGGGGGGGGATTTCAGAAAAAAATTGGGTGGGGGTGTGCGGCACGCTTCCTGAAATCATTACCCTATTTAAGACCAAAATCACAGCATCTCAGCTGTGATTTTCCCTACCCTATTTCAGACCTGATCAAAAATTTGATACCCTATTTAAGACCTGCCTTGTAATCAGTTCCCCAGGTCAGACCAATGTTAAAGGCAGTGTTTATACGCTTTTATTAAGTAGGATACAAAACTGTTCGTTTCGAGCCTAAAATTCCACACTATAAAGCAGGTTGCATAATTAGCCGAGTACACAAACCATACCCTATTCGAGACCAAAATAGTCAAAATTGATACCCTATTTCAGACCAAAACTGCTAAAAAACCCTACCCTTTGGCGCCGCACATACCTATATAGCCCATGTAAGGAAGTACCCACCTCCCCGGTCCGGACAACGACAAAGAAGCTCATTAATACACTGTGCGAAATATCAATTGTAATCTTTATATCAGATATGGTCATTGACATTTCAGATTTGCTAGTGGAAAGAACCTTGCGAAGAAAACTTTGCAAGCGGACTAAAAAGTTAGCTAAGCCCAGTCCGCACTTAAAAATATAATGGTTGGTCCTTCAGCCACTTTTCCCCTCTAAATCCTACCAGTCCTCCCTATCCCATAAAAAGCGAACGGTCCTTAATGTCAGGAAAGGTGGCTTGTACCAGTCTAGCGCATGGGCGCTATTACCAGCCGCTACACTGAACAATGAGTCCGCACTCCTTTCATACAAAGCGTGTAGTGGAAATCAAGCTTGTCTCTCGTACCATTCCTAACCATTAGTTCTTACACAGATCTAGACAGCGCTCCAAGCTGCGACCATTTTGGTCGCCATGGCGAGTGAAAAAAAAAATTGGCGACTGAATTATCGGCGAAAGTCGCCATTTGGCGACCAAAGGATATAAGCTCAAAAGAATAAAGTTGACTTCACGTTTTATCGCTTTTTAACTGAATCATCGTTAAATTAAAGAAATATTACCAAGCTTTTCTTCTGTGTAAATTCAATGATGAATCTGTTCCTCTTGCTTGGCAAGACATGTGTACAGTTCTGGCATAAGGATCTGCGTATCGCAGCTTCGAATTCATTGAGCGGCCATTTTGAAAACTCAGCATCCGACTTTGTAGTAAATTGTTCTGGTTACCTCTCATAAATGTCTTTGCCTGTTTTTGCCATCTTGTACTGCGTTTACAACCCGCAGGCAAGTAACAATGGAGTGTTAAAAACACGATTTATTTCCGTACACAACGTTCAGCAGTAGCTCCTTCATGTAAGTAGCATGAAGTGTCTTGCGTTAATGAAACGACAATTTTTGGCGACCGAAATTTTCCATTGGCGACCATTTTAAAAATGAAGGTCGCCAAAAGGCGACTTATTGAAAAAATGAGCTTGGAGCGCTGCTAGACGGCCATAAGTGGCCAGTTTGTAACGAGAACGCGCGGTCTTAAACGGTTGGCTCAGCAAAGTTCCCAACCTTGTACGTTCTGAACGTTATGTGCCATTTTAATGGAAGGAATCCGAATAACCGATATATATCCAGTTACTCAAATTAGAGAGCTACATTTTACTATTTACCAGCGTGACGGCCAGTTCTGGCAGATGGTAAGACAACTTAGATTATACAATGTCGATCAACACAAAAAAAACACACTAATGTAGTACAAAAATACATTATATATTTACATAGGAAAGGATTTTAACAGGATAACAAGAGCAAGTTCAAAGTGACTGACATTGATAAAATTTACCCAAAAAGTCACGCGACTAAGTCATCAATAAACCGTTGAGGTAATGCTCGGCTTATGTTTACTGGTGTCACGTGGTTTCTGAAGTTTGCTGAGAAACTGGGCTTCCTGTTCAAGGAATTCTTCATCCTGTGGAAACGAAATGAAAAGAATGTGTGGTAGTTACCTTTTCTGACAAACCAGTATTAGAAATAATAGTTGGTAAAGGTTCATCTACACTAAGCCTGATTTCCAAGAAAACCTCGTGAGTTGTTGAGTAATGTTCCAAAATCAATTTAATGGTTTTCAATTGAGGGTCGAAAACCCAAAACCAAAGCAATTACTCTGACCAATCACAAGAGACGAAGACAGCTCAGTAAACCAATCAGAATTTGAAGTAATTCGCGCAACCGGCACCAAGCGCGGGAAAATGCGTGCGTACAACTCGCGATTGGATTTGGTTTTGCTTCTCATTGGCTGAGAAAGTGGGACGAGTTTTGTTATCCAATCACAGAGCGACGTAAAGCACTCGATTGAAAACCGCTCTATTAATTTTCTTGAGCGATGGATACCTTTAGCCGTTGTACCCAATCGAGCGTTGGCGCAGTGGTGAGAGCGCTCGCCTTCTACCAAGGAGTCCTGGGTTCGATTCCTGGACTCGGCGTCATAAGTGGGTTGAGTTTGTTGGTTCTCTGCTCTGCTTTGAGAGGTTTTTCTCTGGATACTCCGGTTTTCCCCCCTTCTCAAAAACCATCATTTGATTTGATTTGAGTTGAGTTGATTTACAGTCTCTTTAATTATTAAAGCACCTGTGCTTAGCTAGAAAGATTTGAGACTTACATAAAGTTATTATTATTATTATTATTATTATCTTTGTTTAACATCATGTTCTGGTTGTTGTTATTGCCGTGATTTCTTCCATTAGGCGAGTCACAACAAATGACCAAGGGCTAACGGAATTATCTCTTCTTCACATTTCCAATACCTTCCTCAATATCCTTGCAGTTCCCAACAACGCAGTCTTTTGCACCACTCCAACACTGAATGTTATCCCCAGCTTTTCAATCCACCTATCATATCCTTTGGTGACACTTCCAAGGGCCCCTATTACTACAAGTACAACCTCCACCTTTTTAAGTTTCCACAATCTTCCAATCTCCCTCTTCAAATCCTGATACTTTTCTACTTTTTCCCCTTCTTTTTCCTCCACTCTTACATCAGCTGGTACAGCAATATCGATGATTAGCCCCTTTCGCTCTCTCTTGTCAATTACAATTATGTCTGGTCTTCTCGCCTCTATCACGTTGTCACACTGAACATTGATATCCCACAAAACCTTAACTTCTTCATTTTCTACTGCTCCTTCTGGGACATGTTCATACCACTTTTCCGTATGCTCTAACCCATTCTTCTTACAAAAATCCCAATGGACTTTCTTTGCTACATTGTCGTGTCGTCTTTTATATTCTTTCTGAGCCAATTTCTCGCATCCGCATACTAGGTGTTTCACGCTTTCACCTTTTATTATTATTACTATTATAAAAAGAGAAGAATTTATTTTTCACAACCTTTGCCTTACATTACAATTACATGAACTAAACTGACAATGAATACATCATGGTAGCCTTAAGTTACATTAAAAAAGGTGACACTTTAACAGTTAACATGATGCTAAGACTATCAAATTCATTTACAAATTCTTGTCTGCAAGATGCTTTAAGAACCGCTGACACTCGTTTCCCATTCCGCCATTGGTTCCGAACACTAAAGGCGTAAACGAACCCATTTCTACATCTAACACCCGCTGCTGGTATTTGCGCTTCTTCTCTTCTTCTTGCTCCTTGAACACTTCCGATGTTGGCTTGCTCTGGTAACACTTGGAGTTGACGTTCGTAACTCTGACGTCAAAAAATGCCGTAACTCCTCTTGCCCAGAACCCTCCCGCTTTGATGTCTAACCTCGCCTCAGAACTTGTAAGAGCGCTCCTAAAATGAAATCGCTCGTTGTCCAGGGGTTGAAGGCGTGGTTCGATTTCGACATTATTGCAGATCTTATCGATGAATGTCGTTAACAGGTTCCGTACACCGTCATGTCTCTGCGCTACAAACCCCCCCCCCCCTTTTTACAAGAGAGGGCGTGACCAACGGTGAATTTATTCCCACATACGCAATGACTTGGTAAATCGACTAAGGGCAAGTCATAACGTAAGCGTAGCGAGTCTCTGAACTCTTGCTTGTTCAGGGCTAAACCCTGGTCTGCGAGAGGCATCGCATTCAGCCAAGAACTTGCGCCTTTGTCTCTCGATTGATTAACCAGTCGCAGCAGGTCTGGGGAGAGGCTTGAATCAATGCTATCCATTTTCTCTTTGGCACTTGCTCTCTTAAGTGATTGTTGATGCCTCTTTAGTTCCTCCGTAGATCTTTCTTCTGGCACCATGATGGAACTCTGTGATGTAATAGAATCTACGTGCGCGGTGGTTATTAGTCTCGAGGCAGCAAACTGTTGCGGTGCCTCGGATTTCAGATCAGGAATGCCCCTTGACCCGTTGCTAAGGTAGCAAGTCTGCGTACCTCGTTAGGGTGAGGCTCTGATTGACCGAACAAAGTTGGAAGTAGTAAATCCTCAATCACCTCCTGGATTGGGTCGACATAAACTTCAAACGATCCTATCGTACGCATGAAGTAGGTGAACTTCGACTTGTAACCTTTTGTGAAAGCAATGCACGCCGCATGAGGCTGGCTCTTCGCTATTTCAGAGAGACGTTCGATTTCCTGTTTCCATGCACAAACCTTCTCCTCACAATACTGATTTTTGTATTCTTGCGACGCAATAACTGCTCCCAGATGGCGCTGACCTTCAGTCGTTATGTTGACTTCCTCTCCAAATTATTATTATTATTATTATTATTGTTATTATTATCATCTGTGGATTTATTTCTCGATCACGCTCAGGTCCAGTTTATGACACGGATTCCAGGATCACTCAGGAAGAACGGTGAGGCTTAAGAACAAGGCTGGTGTATCGTAGGGTTGAAGCATACGCACAAGATTGAAGAAGACTGTACCTATCAGACATGCTTGGGATTAAAGTGCATATGACACAAAAGTTTTCATTAGCTTGTTCGAAAGAGCTGTCAAAATGATGAAGAATGGCGTTTATTTTATTGTGATAGCACTCTTGGTTGCTGAGTTATTCAAGATTTTGATTTATGAAATATTAAATGACTTGCAAAGGATAAAATCACAGTTTCCCTTCCCAAGAAGTGCTATTTGCCCTTGAGGTTCAT
Organism: Galaxea fascicularis; assembly: GCA_948470475.1. Lineage (NCBI taxonomy): Eukaryota > Metazoa > Cnidaria > Anthozoa > Scleractinia > Euphylliidae > Galaxea > Galaxea fascicularis. The sequence goes on along the minus strand of OX419340.1, from coordinate 9,501,020 downwards.
TCAGTCGGTGTAAGCGAATATGGACATCACTCAGCACAAGTATAAGAAACCCTGTTAGACTCTGGAGCAACAAATAAGGCATTTTTCATTTTGGGAAGGTAGAGGTCTGGTAACGAGTATGTTGCTATGGTGATATCAAAACCACTATCACAATGTGTAGTTCTGGTAGCACATCAACCCGGCAAAATTTTCAACCCTGTAGACTTAGTATTTGCACAGATATTCTATATTTTGTGATTTTACTTCATTTTGTGTCCGCCTTGTGACGTCACATATCCGCTAATTTGCATAAACTAAAATCTTGAATAACTCAGCAACCAAGAATGCTATTACAATAAAATAAACGCCATTCTTCATCCTTTTGAAAGCTCTTCAGAACAAGCTAATGAAATCTTTTGTGTCATATGCACTTTAAAACAGTTCGAACACCCCCTTCACACGTACAGCTCCTTGGTGTGCCACAAGCAGTTGCAAAAATACTTGTACGTCATTTGGGCTTAAATTACCTCTCCTTGATCTTCCGCTTTCCCTTCTCCTCCCCCTCTCATCAAAGTTGCAAGCCGTGCAACACCATGTTTGAAACATGGACGAACAACTTTGAAGAAGGGAGAGGGAGGGGTGTGAGTTATATCTCACAGATATCTTACCAACAGCGATTTTAAGAAAGAAAATCTGTTTTTGATTGGGAATTTCAGTTTGCAACTGATTGTGGCAAAACGGTCAACTTAAGGCGAAATCTCTGCGGAAATTGCTGGTTTAGAATTGAAAAGTGCCCATCCTCGGGAACCCAGGGACAAATAGTAGGGAGGGGACGAAGAATTTATTTCACTAGTCCCGATTTTTCCCGTAAGTCAATTCCGACTATCTGTCCCTGGGTTCAAGGATGAAAAGTACCAAGAGTACTCAATCTTATGAAACGACAGCATTGCAAATACGGAAACAATTTCGCCTCTTTGTAAGTTTGGATTCCTTAGCAACTATTCTCGGTTGCCCCACCTTTTCTTTGTCGTGGGACCACTTCCTAAACGTTCTTTTCAGTTCAAGACTGTTAATCAACAAATCAGGAGTTCCAGAAGCAGACACCGGCCGGGAGGCAAGGTGAGCAACGGATAAAGTGTCTCCTGCGGGTGAATCTAAAAAATTAAATGGCATAACAGGAATCAGATAAATAAATACGAAGCAAGTACAAACAACTTCCACAAATATACATTCTGAAAATAATGGAAGGATTGTGTGAGAGTCCGCTATAATGAATTATTTCTGTACAGAAAGTCCGCCATACTGAATTTCGTAAGTGAAAGATTATCATCTTTCGGACCTTTTGAATGAGCATGCGTTGATAACATTCCAGTCATGTTATCAGATTTTGCTTGTTCCTCAGTGAACCGTCCTCTTCTCTGCAGTGCACTCAGCACTTGATATTTAAAGCCCTAAGAGTGATCAGCATCAAATTTCTCCTTGTAATATCAACGCTTTATAAAACAGAGTGATCACGAGAATTAAGGGCAGGATCACACAAGATGAATTTGCCTGATAGTTTAACAATTTCTCCCTACTTCTCCTGTAAGAAATGTCTAGGGGCAGCAAATGAGAATTGACATTTTGAGCTTAGGGTTTAAAGGGTTAACTAACAAAACAACTGATGGGTGGGGGAGGGGGGTATGGGCGGCTTTCGTGGCAGACAAACTGGGAAGGGGGAGAAAACGAGAGGAAACTGAGGTCCCCATTTTTCGCTCCACATCCCTCTCGCCGGTTTCTCCTCCTAAGCAGGCTAGGGCAGGGAAGTAATGCAGTATCCTATTACTCTGTTCCAAGCTCTCAGATAGTCCTGAAGGGAAGAATACAATGCGGAACAGGGGAGAGCGGCGAATGGTTTCTCCGCGCGCTATTTCGCATTCACGCTTTCATTTTGAACAGGTTAGCATCTCATTCAGCGTGAACCAATATTTCATGCCAACTCATGCAGGGCCGGGTAATTTATACCGATTCAATCTGAGGAATCCGGTGCTTAGTATCATTAGTTGCGAGCCACTAGACTTAAAAAGACTTAACCTATAACAAGCGTCTGTTCAGCTGGATTGGTTCGCCGCCCTTCGCACTGCCAGCAGCGCCCTGCCTGTTTGTCTTTCTCCAACAGACGCCTCTCGTGTGCGACAGCAAGACGGTCCTGCAAGCGTAAAATAATAGAGAAATCGAGTCACTGATTAACAACTGTTGTATTATCCTCGAAATCTTAAGGCACGACACGTACGTAGCCCCCGTTCACTGTGTCACCCAATTAACAAAAACTTGGCTACTCGTTTCAGCCTTCCTTTGAACCCATCTTTAGCTCTAAATTCCGAACCAAGGAGTGAATAAGAATTATGACCTTCCTCCTTCCTTCAAAACTGGTATTATAATCATACACTCATATACGATACTTTAGGCCTACAAGATCCGCAAAAGATCCGCCCATAACCGGCGGTTTGTGTTCAACTGGTACCCTTAAATTGGATGTGTAGAGGAGGAAAAGCCAGACAAGAATCAATAAACAGTGCGGTTTGCAAAAGTCATTAACCAATCCTATTAGTTAAGGGTTTTTACGACCCTCTCTTGTGAGTAAGCGATCGAGAAGATGGCTGAAACTCAACCCGACTAAAAGGAAATTAGTAATTACTTTACAAAGACAACAACAAAAATGATCATAATGGAGCTACCTGTGCCAGCTGTCGTTCCTTTTCTTGTATGAGTAGGATCATTCCTTCAGCTTCCGCCCGCTGGCTCTCTGCATTCGCACGCACACGTTCAGCTAGTTCCAGGGCCTGTTCGCCCTCATCACGAACCCGAGCGGCATCCTGGGTATGCAAAAACAAACTTAAAGATCGTTCGGGCGATGAAAAGGAATAATTGAATTTCAATATCGGAAATTTTGTAGTTGGAATAACGGAATAAGCAGAATTTTCGACAGGATGATGATTATTTTGTTACTGAAAAAATGCAATTTTGAAAATTTTCGAGCACGAATAATGGCATATTGTACACCCTATTATTCCTCCGCCGAGGATCTCCGAAGATCTCGGTGAAAGTGCTCCATTGTAACTGAAGCCAGTAGTAGAAGAAAAGGGGGGGGGGAATATCTCAGAGGGGTACGAGGTTGGGTACAGGTGAATGTTTCGAAACAAACCTTCCTTTCTGATCTCTCATCAACATCGACTGAACTGGACTGGTAAAAACGGGATTTTTTGTTGCACAACAGTTCGAACACTGAAATATCAGGAACACGACTGTAAAATCGATTATTTAGCGTTAAGCGTCGCGCGCGAAATTTTTTCAAAAGCTCAACCGTCAACCTGCAAATGGATGGTAAATTTACCATCAGCTGCGAATGTTTGGCCTGAAAAGTTTAACCATAAGAGAAAATAAAAATGCTATTTTTGTGCCATCAAGAGTGCATTACAGCGACCTACCGAGCACAGCTCTTCAATCTCACGAGATCTCTTCTGAACTTCTAGTCCCAGTTTTCCAATCCTGTCTCTCTCATCATCAAACCCACTCCGCTGTCGCTCAAATTCTTGTTTCTCTCGCCTCAGTTTCTCCTCCTCTTGTTTTAGTTGCGCCTCCCGTACACTAAGGGCAGCGGCGTCTTCTTTTATCCGAACCGCAGTGGCTCCCAGGTCTGCCTCGGCCTAAGAAAGTAGATAAATAAATTTGTGCGTAGAACAGATGGAATAGCATCTAGCGAAGTAGACGTGGCCGGATTAGGTCGGAGAGAAAATAGAAAGAAGGGAAACAACCTGAAAACACCGCTACACAGCTCGCAGTCCTGAAGATGCTATACGAAGGTGTTGTACCACTGTTAACAAGCTGAAGCAGGCGTGTTCGCGGGAGGGGAAAAGGCGAATTTAGGCGCGCGATGAGGGAGGGAAAGGGACTTCCTCCTCGCGCACCCAAAATCCCCTCTCCGGCCTGCCCCTTCGAACGCCTACCAAGCAGGCAAGTTATTTATGAGTTGAACTACCATCATTCGAAAAACTAGAAGCTTAAAATAGTTGCGACGGACTCTCGAAACACGAACTAAAGTTTGCAGTCATCTGTTGGGCCAATACATGTACAAGCTAGGCATATGTCAGTGTGGCCATGAATTGCTGTTTGTGCTTAGGCGAACCAAACCCTACTTCCCGTTACATTTGCGCAAAACATTTCTTCGCTCACATTCGCGGACAAACACGCCACGCGTTAGAAAGGGTTTATATCGTGAAAATCCGAGAAAAACAAATGCCTGCCAGGTCAGGAAACCAGCATAATAATCCGCGGTCGATAGTGTTGCTAAAAAAACTGATATAAACGCGAGCAATGGCCTATAAACCAGTAATGCGACAACGGCAACTTGCTTGGCCGCCTGCTTGCCCTAACGTCACACAGACTTTTTCACAACGCCTATTTTTCTCAAATAGCTGTTATTGCAGTTGAGTCTGCAGTCAAATATTGTTTTATTTAAAAAGGCATAAAAACGAGTCAAAAGGTCCAACACAAAGTAGAACTAACTCTTTCGCTTCGTTTGTTTGTCAAACCGCTGATGACGACAATAACAGCTATTGAGGATTATTGCTCGTTTGCATGTGACATCATGGCGGCCATGTTGGCTGGTAAGGACAACAGCCTGTCTGTCCACTGGGAACTAAACTTTATTTTTACGAAAATTCTGACCTCCAACAAGGCTGCTTTGTCACTTGCGTGAAAACCAAGAATTTTAGGGAGGCAGGATGGCCGAGTGGTTAGGGCGCTGGATTTCAATGCGATGACCCGGTTTCAAATCCCGCTCTGGCCACTAGCTGGTGTTGTCCTGGGTAAGTGCCTGGTTCAATTCCCGCCAGTTGAGGTTCTTATCATGTTATGCTTACTTGAATTATTTGTTTCTTTGGATTTAAGTGGAGTGCCTGTAAAGTAGCTTGGATAGCCAAGTGCACTTCCACTATAAACACAGTATTATTATTATTATTATTATTATTATTATTACCTGCACGCTCGTCTCAGTCTTCAACTTTTCTCTGCTAATTAGGTCCCTATGAGCCGAGGAGAGCTGGGCCCGTTCTGTGGCGAGTGTTCTCCTTTCCTCTTGTATCTGGCTCATGGTGCTTCTCTGTTCTCGCACCAAATCATCGCGGGCACGTTGTACCTTGAAACAAACACAGAAAATAACTGCGCTTCTAGCCTAACGTTGATTGTAAAAACGGTAGATCACTGGACAATGCAATTATAGAGTTTTGATTAGATTAGCCATCATGATATATGAGCCATTATACCATGCTCTACAAATATGGTAACTACGCGTCAGTTTTTCTGTTGTTTTTAAAAAATAAAGCAGGGAAGATTTATCCGTAATGTATGGGCGTTTTTTATACATAATTGCTAAGTATTCCAAAGAATGGTTTCAGAATGACTGCCAAATTGACACATGTTTGTCATTTGTTGGGATCGGTGAAAGGATCAAAATTATCCGTCAGTATGATGTTTTCAACAGAAGGGCAGACATTGTTAAATTGTAATTTGTGCAGACTTCAACAACAAGAACAAAACCAAAATCAAAAATCTCCAGTTGGTTTTCTCACGCGTCACCAACACTAACTCCCCGCAAAAAGTCTTCAAGGTTCTCGTTAGCTGATTCACTTAACGTTTCATCAAATGATTTGAACCGATCGTAGCCAGTTGCACGAACCCATTACATTCACTGTGGCGAGAAGAAAGCTGTTAAATTTTAAGCTTCCGGGCGATTTAGCTCTGTAGTTACAGCACCCATCAGTCGAATTTGAGATTCGACTTCCATTTATGCTTGCGATGCTATAGTGTAAACCAGGCGCTTGCAATACCTCAGCTCTTTGTGCAGACAGCTGCTCCATTGTGATTCGCCGTTCGTCCTCTAATGCCGCCTGCAATGCTTTCAGCCGTGACTCCTCCTGAGACAGGCGCCACCTCTCTTGATCAACTTGACGTGACTGTTCGCGCATGTGCAGTTCCATCTTAGCGACCAGGCCTAAGTGAGATTAAAAAGGTATCGAACAATTTTTCAGAGTAACTAGGGAAATATCACGACAACCCAAACCGAATTCGAAGTCAAAAATTGTAACCAGCACTTAGCTTGTTAAAACGCGTGAAAGCATGTCACAATATCATTGGTTTTGACTAGCTTCTCATTTTAAGTGGTGGCTTGGGTTTTTTCAGCCAACACAGGACGTAGTGACGTAAATCAAAGCTGAGAGACTTTTTATTCTCTATAGTGAAGATTTATTCGTTAACAAATGCGTATACCAACAATGTCAAGTTTTCAACTCATTAGTAATTCAGGTAAAGGACATTTTCCAAGCCAAACACCCCTGAGGGGAGCACAAGATCACTTGCCTTGTAACCTGGTCCTCTCCTCGTCATTTTCAGATTGCTGCCTTAGTAGCCTCTCCTGCAATTGTTCCAGGTACTCGTCCCGGGCCCTTGCAGACAATTCGCGTTCTTCAAGGCCACTCTTGTGGGTGACTTCAATCTTCTGACGTAGGCTGCTCACCTCACGAGTCGAGTTCAACACTTGGTCCATGAGGGACTGGAGCGACTTGGTATGCGCATGTGCACTGGTAGCCGCTGACACTTCCTGTTCCTTGAGCCTTCTCAACTGCGCAATCTCGTCTTCGTGTTCTTGTCGTAATTGTTCCAGTGCTCGCCGGTGAATGTCTTTTAACGATTCTACCTCATTATTTTTCGCTTTCTCCAGGATTGTCATTTTACGGTTGTTTGACGCTTGTAAATCCGCCTTCTCCGTTTCCAGAGTTTTAAACTTTTCGCTGTTTTGGGCGATAATAAGATCGGTCTCCTCTTTTAGCCTCTGCTCGCGGCGCTTGTAGGATTCTTCTAAAGTCTTCAAGTGCGATCTTAAAATCGATCATGGTAAAACAAAATCACTCAAACGAAAGAACGAGGTACGCTGTTTTGAAGCTTGCCTAGCTAAAGTTATGTCTTATTTGAATTTGTTGTTGATAGAATAGTTTCAACTGATTGTCGTAAAACCAAAACCAAAGGAACTACTCTGACCAATAACCAGAAATGAAGACAGCTCAGTGAACCAATCAGAATTTGAAGCAATTACGTGCAACCGGCACCAAGCGCGGGAAAAAGCGCGCGTGCAACTGGTGATCGGTTTTGGTTTTGCTTCTCATTGGCTGAGAAAAATGCACGAGTTTTGTCAACCAATCACAGAGCAAAGTAAAGTAAAACCAAAGCAAACGCGAATTACTCTCGTCACTCAATTGAAAACCGCTCTAAAGCCAAAACCAAAGCATTTACTTTGACCAATCACAGAAGACGCAGACAACGCGTTGAGCCAATCAGAGCTAAAAGGAAATAGCTTATGTAACCAGCGAAAAACGCAGCAAAATGCTTTGGAGCAAGGCACGATTGGTTTTGGTTTTGCTTCCCATTGGCCGAGAAAGTGGCGCGAACTTTGCCAACCAATCACAGGGCGAAGCAAAACAAAGCCGAAGCGATTTGCTACGATACTCAATTGAAAATCGCTACACATCGAAACACTCCTTATCGCCTTACTTGTGAGACGTATCGATGTTACCCAGTTCATCCTTGTGCCTTGTTTTCAACGACTCTATGGTAGTCAAGAGTTGCTCCCGCTCGAGCTCTAAGCGACGAACCTGAAAAGCGCAACAAAATACAACACTTTAAGCAATGGAGAAGGTAAACCACGCGCTTTGATTGGTCTAGAGGAGTTTGTGATCAAAGCATAGACGCACGAATGACGTCAAGGAGTCGAAGAAAAACCGATGTATTAAACAATAATGAGAGCTCGAGATTTCTATCGCGTGATACAGGGTTTTCATTTGAGGCCGGAGGCCGGACGTTTCGTCCGGTCGTTTGCCATTCCACGTCCGGTACTTGAGATCAATATCGGCGATTTTTTTTACTACTGTAAACATTCACGTCCGGTACTTTCAGAAGTATGTCCGCTACTTTACAAAACAGTTGAAAACCCTGGTGATATCTGATGAAGGCGCAGCCTGCATCAGCTATCGAGCATGGAAATTGAAAGCGAATAATCTAATTGTTTTAGTATTAATCTTCTAGCCGTTCAAAACTAAACAAGCATATTATCTAAATTCTCCCCGTAGACACTTTGACAAACGCTACTCACGGTCTCAGGGTTTTCCAATTTAAGCCGGCGCTCGACGCAAGACACCGGCTACTTTAAGCGTTTGCGCCAGATACTTCGGCATAAACCTCGGCTCTGCCACATTGTGCTGGTATCGCGGCGCAATAGTCCTCCGGGTACTTCTGAATAATCCTCCGCTACTTTTTTTCTTTTTGAAACCCCTGGTATCTATCACAGAATGGACAGCGAGTAGCATAGCCAATCGGAGACCAGCATTCGTGTTAGAACGCTAGTAGATTTATACCAAAAAAATATATCGATTTCATTTGTCGGTGAGTACGCACTCTGATAGCGCACGGAGGATGTCAGATCATGGTAAAAACATCAGTCACGCTACTCGACTGCAGCTCGTAGCGTGCTTTTTTGTTCTTACCACGTACTGACTTCATCCGTGGGCTATCAGAGCACACACGCGCGGTCAGATGGAATCTATTTGTTAAGTAGAACTGTCCTATGGAGTCAAATGACTGTGATCACTTTAATGCCCATTACGGTAACTAATAAGTCCTTTCAAGCCGTGCCTTGACTGCGTTAGTTGTTTGGAATTCTTTCAGCGCTTTTGGAATTAACGCTTAATTAACTTCTCAAACAATCAGCCGGTAAAAATCAGTTTCTTCTGAAGTTCACGATGGAAGCTACGAATCGCTGAAGCGAAAATTCTTGTGCGCGCGCGAGTTAGTTTTTTGTCTCTCCTCCGTGTTAGTCGGAAAGAAACCACTAATACTTGCGGGTGGACGGACAAAGCTGATTTCATTCGGTGATCTTTGACGGGAAAAAAAGCGCCCCAAAATACGAAGACTTTACTGGTTTGCAGTATCAATCAATTGCCGACGGTCTCGATTCATAATAAATAAGCAGTACCCAGCAGTGAAACACGCTGAACGCTCAGTGAGTCAGGTTGCACAAAGATTAGATCATGTTAAAGTACATTCCTTGACGTACAGCCCGCAGCGTTCGTTTCTCACCTTTCCTTCTAATTCTGACACTTTACTAGCAGCATCCAACTCTTTCTTCTGCCTGACCTCTTCGATATCCTGAACCCTCTTCATCAGTCCCTTTACTTCCTCCTCCAACCGCGTCTTCTGTTGTTCCTGGTGCTCAGTCGCCACTTCGTACTCCATCAGGCGACTCTGTTGCAGCTCGCTCTCGGCTTTCAGTTTGGTCATCTCCAGTCTCTCCACGGACGAAAATTGTTGAGGGATATGGGGCGAGGGATGAGCGATCTGAAACGAAGACTGAGGGGTTTGGAATCCAGTGGGTGTAGACTGGTATTGAAGTTGGTAAGAGAGAGACTGGGGCGAGTGCTGACTGGCGGTTGAAGCAAAAGGAGAGGGTGGATATTGGGGATGATACGACTGAAGGGTGTACTGTTGAGTTCCCACATGTGGTGGTATGTTAGCCTGTGGGGGGAAGGATTGTGTTCCATGTGGAATTCCAGGGTGTGGTGGAGTTGGCTCAGGGGGAGGAACTGAGGAAGATACAGTGGGAGCAGCAGCATTCACGCTTCCAGGGTACTGCGGGGATATCAACTGATCTTGTGAATGAGGTCTTCTTGTGCCATCAGCTTGTCTATCAACCGGTGGTTGTTCTCCAGCAGTTCTCTGTGTGTCTTGATTTATTGATGTTTGCCGTTTATCTTGCAGAACTCTTTGACCAATTCCTTCTTTCTCTAGGGTACCCGCCTGGTCTGCTGCCTCACTGGGCACATCTAAGGGTCCTCCCTGCGAGGCTGCGTTATCTGGTTCATCCACTGACGCCTGCTTAGGTGTTTGGTCACGCCATCGTCTTCCTCTCCTGGGGCTGCCTCCTGAAGAGTCCCTCGGAAACAAGGATGACCTTAATAAAACCGCAATCAATCATTAAATTTATCAATGATTCAGTCGGTCACTCGATCAATCAAACGTTCAGTCAATAACCAAACAATCAATCAATAAGTCAATAATCAATCGATCAATCAGCCAATCAACCAACCAATCCACTATTGCAGCTAGTCATTTTTAATTATCAAATGGTCATAAATTTTCCAAGAGCTAGTTCGATGAAAGATCGAAGCCCAGCAAAGTGTGAGTAGGACTAAATATATAGGCAGCAGAATTAGCCATTTCTGAATTCAGTTCAACCTCTTCTTCAAAGTGAATCCCAATGAAACGTTTTTCATGTGGTAAGTAGTTTTATTTACCGGTAAATGTCATTTCCACAAAAAAGAGTGTGCGCCACGCTTCACTTTCATAAGGGGGTTATATAAGCAAACTCGGACATGGCCTTATATACATAGGATCACGATCTAACGATGAATGATGATACTCTCCACTGTATCCGTGTTTTACGAAAGGAATCGACTACCGAATGGCGTTATCTTAACTTGCAATCACATCTGGTCTATGAAAAATCATCAAAGTGTTCCTGATGCTCGAGGATGATAACGCTTCATGTCACGTGAGCTCTAACAGCCGCGACGGAACCTTACTCGCTCGTTCATTCACAAGGTAACTTTACATTGAAGATGAGTTCCACTTTACAGACAAGTTCAGACGACTTACTTTCCGACTTCAGTAGTTTCTGCCTGCTGCTGTTTCGATGGTTCGTCAGGTGTGATTCCGAGCATGCGCAGAAATTCGTCGTTATCACCCCCTCCCCTGTAGCGGCCGGCTCTCCTGGGTGGTGACGACTGCCTCTCTTGACGCTCCGAGGGAGCTAAACACAGGGTAGTAAAGTGAACGGCCTTTTTAAAAGCATCTTTCATTTGAATGCAATGAGCAGTTTAATGATGAGAGACAGAAATGAATCACGACGAATGCACACAACACAAGAAGCCAATCAGAACTCGAGGCAAATGCGAGTGAATGACGTCAGTCGTTGGAAATTGCATGTGTACACGCCATTACTCGGTTTCATGTCTCCCGGGAAACAAATCCTGTCCTTGGTATCACATGACATTATTCTTGCCGCCATGTTGTGAGGATTCTAATCTGATTCATATTTTAAAAAATAGATATAAATAGATATTGGCTTTAAAGTGCTTATGACGCCAAAATATTTTCTCGCTGAAATAAATCTTTGCACCAATTCGAAATGCATTGCGGCCTTTTTTTCCTTTTTTCTTTAGTAAATCCTGCGTTTTTATAGGCTTCAAAACTTACGAAAAACCAAGCATCGTTTGATTCACGACCGAGAAAGAAAAAGAGATTCATATTTGGGGTTATGGGTACTTTAATTCAAGTTTGTTACGGATAAGGAAGACATTTTTTGAAAAACATCTGTGTGTAACATTAGTCCCCTTTCTGTACAACTATGAGGTGTTTCTTTTAATTATGGCAATACAAAATCATCCCTAACAGAACAAACAGAACATGAATGCAAACCTTGCGCGCTGGGCGTATCCTTTTTGCCATCCTTTGAGAATGGGGTGTTGGTTCTGGGACCAGCGGTATTCAGGTCCAGCCCTCCATCATCATCACCGCCAAGTCCTAACCAGTCTCCCCCGCCACCTCCACTTGATTTTGATCCTGCAATATAAAGGCAGATTGGGAAATGCACTGCACTAACTGGGAAAATCTCTTCAGTAAGCCGTGTTACTATTAGCAGATGATCCCAATAACGTACACTCGAAAAACTGTTTGTTTTTTTTCATGCAATCTAGATAAACTTAATTATTTGCTTCAAAACCCCTTTTTTCGTGAAAGTAGTCATCCGGATCCCCTGTGGAAAAAACCTCTGACAACCAGCGTTCTCAGTAGATTTTTAAGTAGGAGGTGATCACTGATAAAGCAGGAGGCTCTTCAGCAAAGCCAGAAGAAACAAAAAAAGAAAAGAAAAGCGACTTAAACACAAAGCAAGCGGCGATCAGTCGCCGGAAGCCGCCTTCTATTGAGAACCCGGAACAACTGGTGCGACCGGTCTTACCTGGAACTGGTGATGTCGTCTCTGCTTTTGGTGCTTTCGATGATTGTTGATCCTTAGTTGGTTCAGATTTGACTTCGTCTAAACAGAATATGGATGTAATATAAAACACGGGGGCCAAAGCTACAATTTAGGAGTAAATTTATTTCACAAAGACATTCCATTTGGCGGTACGTGTGTATTCTGATGAAGCACTGACGACGTCAATACATGATAAGAACAAAAAAGTACGCTACGAGCTGTAAGCGAGTAGCGTCACTAATGTTCTTACCACGATCTGACGTCCCCCGCGTGTTATCAGAGTGTACATGACGTAGTGCCAAATGGAATCTATTTGTTTTATTGATGCTGTTTTTTCGGATAGGGCTGCACCTCTTTGAAACCTCTAATTTCATTCGATCTTCATAGGCTGCTGCTCTATTGTTTTAGGGCTAGGTGCCACTGTTTTGACTGTTTGTCCATTGTTTTTTTCCAACCAATCTTGTGAGGTCTTGCAAATGGTGCAGGGCTGCCGGTTTTTTCCTACTTTTTTCCACTCGTGATGTTATTCGTGCGTCGTACTTTAATCGCAAACTCCTCGAGCCCAATCAAAATGCGAGGTTTCTACGGTCCATTGTATAATTGTTAATACTCCACTCCAATACCCTGAACAGGAGCAGTGGTGTTAGGGTTACACCGTAGACGAACATTTTTCTGTGTACACACCAAAGACGATTTGGTTTGCTTACTGTACCAAGAAATGGCGACAACATCAACTAAAAAGTATTGCAAATTTAGATGTTGTGTCAAACGGACGTTTGACAACTGAACCATTTTGGAGAATTCTTCCTAAACCTGTAAGATTGAGATGAATAAAGAAGGTAAAACGTCTCAAAGTTGAGCTAAATTGGGCCAGGATGCAGAAGTCGAGTGGTCGGTACTAGAGGAGACAAAAGTATTTTCAAATACCTTTGTCTTAACAATCCGTTTCTTTTTTGTACCCACCATTACCCTTCGATTCCCTCCTAGTTCGCTGGTTCCCTGGAGGAGGTTTCTTATCTTCACCCTGAAATGATCCACTGATATTTTTATCTCCTTCATCTCTTCTTTGCTGCCTTCTACTTGAGCGTTCATTGGGAGCACTGGAGGGTCTGTCACTTCCAAGCAGGTCATCATCCAGCCCCAGTTCATCAGAGAACCTCACGGACCGCTTTGTGGAGCCGGGGGCCGTGTCTGGTCGGGCCAGACCTCCTCGGCTACGCGACTGGCTGCTGGAAGCTGCAGAAGGCATGTACCCACCAAACTGGAAGGATTCTTCTGACGTAGGGCTTGACACTGCAAGAAATAGAATCACAAATTAGAAGATCGGACTCATAATTACAAAACACTGGGACGACTTTTTAGCGCATTTGAGACATTTTTCTCGAATTTTTGGAACAGAAAAGTCAACATCTTCTGACAATACAACTTGCAAATAAAGTCCGTTTCAATTTGAACACCAGTGCGTTTGGACAGTAAAAAGGTAAAAACGACACGGCATCTTTGAGGAAAACTGAACACAACAAATTGAAGAGTGTATGGACACAAGTCACTCAGTTTAATGAACAGAATGATGGATATTCAAAGCATTTACATGTGTAGATAAAGTTCTCAAGATACTGCACCTTTCTTGCTCGCAGCACCTGATCCTCTACTTGATTTGCTGCTAATGTTAGCCATGAAGTCGTCCAGTGATTTAGGCACCTGCTTCGTCGGTTCTTCTTTTTCCTTTTTACCAAGAAGTTCGCTGAATCGAGACTGCTTTGAGGGAGTGTCTGTTTAGAACAAGAGTGTAAATACATCATCAGGGCCGTGGATTCGTTAGAGAATCCTGGCAAGAATTATTTTGGCCTAGAAAACGTGTCAAAGATTTGGGAATGATTACCAAAAAGTGATACTGGTGCCGGGCAGATAAGGCGCTATCCCCTTTGAGCAACTGGAGCAAGATCATCATAAAATGTTCGTTACTAGAAATTCGAGTGTGCACATAAAACGAGCACTAATCGACAGAAAACGGATTGAGAGATTACTTTTCCAGGCTGAATGCTTTTAGGGAGATTTGAGAGATGTATCCTTGTTTGATGAGACTTGTAAATTCATTGACGCTGGTCCGGGTTAAGACTCCTACGTGTACATGTATGAGAAATTAACGGATAGAAAAAGTCCAGCAAGTCTAATTACTTTGAGTTTGTAAGCTTGTTTCACGTAAATTGTCACTCACAAAAGTTTGGTACCTGTAGGTAAACTGGTTTGGCTCAACCACAGGACGTCTTAAAACAGAATTTGCCGGATGGAGTTAATCGAGGTAAGAGGCATTGTTTTGAGGGCGGGAACAGGGAGTGGAAAGCAGCAGTTGGTGGGGGTGGGAAAGGGGGAGCTGGTGACGACCTGTAGGAGATGGTAGCGGAGAGGAAGGGTACTGAAGCACACAGAGGTGGAGACCAATGAGGAGCAAATATAAGGTGGTGCTAAAAGCATGAAGTGCTTCTGGATCCTGCCAAAAGTTACAGTTGATCACAGAGCTCAAGTTATAATAATTGTAGAGACAATTTGAAGAAAACCAAAAACAATAACTTTCTACAACACAACAAACACATACACGGGTGTAAAGCAGGAGTTTGACCCTTTCAACAACACTGTACCTGTATCTGGCAAGTCATCACCATCACCAAAAATATCCCCTGAGGACCCCTTACTGTTCTGTCGTTCAGGTTTCTTTGGCGTGGGAGGGGTGGGTGAATCCCTTGGTGTCTTTTCAGAGTCATCTATGCCAGGAAGATCTTCATCTGAATCAAAATTGATTTCATCCTTGCTTGGTTTTGTCTTCTGAGCTACAACCAAAGAGACAAGGACAAGTCAGTTTCAGTTATTCACCTTTAACATAGATATCATGTGGATGGGAGGGGGGAGGGGGGAGGGGGAGGGTGCCAGGAGCCTGAGGGAGTTGCGGTGGTGGAAACAGGGGTACTGAAACTGTGAAGATCGGCTAGGGGTCATAGCCAGGGTTCATTACATCCCTAGTGGTTCTTTTACGTTCCACAGAGTGGAAGAGTTGTGAGACAGGACCTCTGGTTTTATCGTCCTTATCCGAGAAGACTAGAAAGTCTAACATTTGCAGATGTCATTACAAAGGCAGCACTTTCTCCTCAGTCCGGCCAGGGCTTGAACCCCCGACCTCCGGCACAGCAGTCCGGTGCTCTACCACTGAGCCAACCGGACAGCGGTTAGTATAAACATTTCTCTTCTCTTTCCATTTAAATTAAAACTTCTCAGAACATACATAGCATTCATAGCTAGAAGGTAACCAAGACTGTTACCGGATGTTGCCTTTCCTCTGTTGTGAGGTGCTCCCTGAGGAGATGCTACATCTCCCCCCATGCTATCTGGCTTAGCCTCTGGAGATCCAGGAGGGTAAGTCACCTTTCTGTTGACAGTCTTCTCCCCCCTCACAGCTGCCTGATGCTCTGGTGTTGCAGGAGGGGAAGGAGAGATTGCAGGCTCCTGGTTGGTTTGTTGACGTCTCCTGGAAGACTTGTCTTCTGTGGAACCTTACAACATTAATAATAAAAGATCAAACATCGACATCTAGTTATTCTGCTAATGTGAACGAATAATACAAGGTGACTACCAAATTGAAAAACAAAAAAGGTTTTTGAAAATATAACATTCATATGTCAAAGGGCCTTATACAAAAGACACATACAGGAAAAATAACACACAACCTGTGAAAACAGTTGAGAGAGGAGTTTTAGGATAAATACACTGTCCTTTTGAATACCTCTGGTGGCCTGCCTGTCATAATCTCTGCACGTACACATGTGTTGGTCATTGACGTCCGACAAAAAATTAAAAAGCAAATTCGTACCATCTTTTGTCTTGCAAAAAATAAATAAGAGGGATATCATTGTTTGAACGGGAACTATCCATGTTGCATGGACTGTGGGAGAGACCCAGGGTAACTACAGAGATGTTGGTATGTTCACTTGATGTCATAAACAGATTGGATCAATAATTGTGAACGGAGAAAGTAACACACTTTGACTTTGTACTCCTGATGAGCTGGTTTTCTTTGAAGCTGAAGACTTTTTAGGTTTTGTTTTGGGACCAAGATCATCATCTTCATCAGATAAAAGACCAGCTAAGGGGTCATCCTCATCAAACTCTGAAAATGGTTACACACACATTCATGAGTCAGAGAACATCTATCACAAGTTAATTTTAATTGATGTCAAGATACCTCTGGCAGCTACAATATCACTCATTGTAATGTTGAACCCAACCAATGAATAAAAAATGTGTTGGTAATAAATATTGAGCTATACAATGTCAACACTGCTTAAGGCTTGTCATTGGGCCTGCAATGTTTATGATTTCCTGAAATGTTATTGTCTCAGTTGAAAGCCAGATCACAATTTTCACAAAGGGTTGGGCAGACTTCGTGTACATGTAATTTGTGATTGCAGGCCATGCTTTGTAAAGTAAAATAAAATGCAATTTCAAATGACTTCTTCAATGGAGAAGACTGGACTGTGAATGTGAAGCAAGCCACATGATCAAGAAGGTCTAGCAATTTGCAGAATAACACATACCAAAGAAAGGAAGTACTTTTGCCTGGGTTGTTTTTAGCACAAATTTTAACACCCTTTAGTGTTGACCAGTTCAATTGAGATTCCAACCCAGGCATGACTCACAATATTCAACTGTATACCGTACTATATTTTTGACAACAAGCTGACACTTATTGACTCAGATCTAGCCAGTCATTTAATTTGACATTATTGTGATTTTTAAACTGAGTGCAACTGACATCTTAATAGTTGTAAATTATGGAATTCCCTTAAGCTGCAGCCACACACCTCCAAAATCAAACGTTTTTCTTGGTTTCCGTACTTCCTTTGGCTTGGTGGATGCAGTGTCCGCCTTCCCTGAGGTCTCAGCAGCTGTTATGAAGAAAGTTAATTATTAATGAAAAAAAATCAGAATTAATAATTAAATTTATTTAGCACTAAGCCTCTAATTGCCTTACACCAGTGACATTGCACCGTTCATGTACATCCCTACAAAATTATTTTAGACAGTCATGCATCTGATCAATCTAAACACATGAACCAATACACCATTTAAGGGAACAAAATTACTAATAAGTACATTGAACGTATAAACATGTTATTGTCAGTAAGAGAAAATAAGTATTGAGTGCCCAGGGGGTTCAATAATTTTTTAAACTTGATGTCTGAACTAGCTATTGAGTAAGCGGCAACCTGATTATTATTATTTTTAATCATTTTTAAATTAGTGAAATCTAGACAAAGTAGGCGGAAGTCAGAGGTAAATTCTGACAAAGTAGGAAGGGGGTTTTCGCGGTTGTTGGCTTCTAAAGAAACTCCTGAGTGCCTTGATGATGTGAAAGGTATGATGAAGATAAAGAGGATGGCTGATGACAATGAGGTACGACAACTGACGATGACATTGACAAATGATGGCATCTGATACAGATGACATCAAGGTGAAATCATGACAACAATGAACCATGCAATCTAGCTTGAATTAATTTGGGCTATGGTCTTGGGTCTGAAATGCAGGTGTAAATTGACATTAAGGTCACAGAAGAAAAATTGCTACTCAGCAGATAAAATACAATGAGAACCAAACCAACAAATAGTAATTAGGGCAACAATTAACCTAACATGTAACTGTGTACCTTTTGGAGCAGAAGTTGGCTTAGTTGGTTCTGGGGAAATGCTTTTTGGTCTGGTGTTGTTTGCTGACTTTGCTGAATCCTCAGTATTTGGTGGTTTACTTTCAGTCTTTGCTTTGTCCTTTGTTTCTGAGGAAGATTTTGTTGGTTTCGATGATTTGCTTGGTGTGGCTGTCTTTCCCAGTGATCCTCCAAAGAGATCAGATTCCATGTCATCTAAACCCTGAGAGAGAAACTTAATCATTACTAAATTGTTGTCAATGGTAATTAAAATTACTGTCGACAACTGACAATACACCAGGATTTGAAAAGCAGAGAAAGGAATTTTGAAAGTGGTAACAATAATTACGACCAGCAGTTTAGATTACTCACAGCTAAGCTGTCAGCCATTTTCTTGGCATCTGCTTCTGACATTGACTGTGGACAAAGATATACAATTCAAAAGGTAATGACGATACATCCTGATGTTTTGAGATTTCATAATTTCATCATAATTTTGTTCATTTTCTACATGTACTAGAACCGAACTTTGGATTAACACACTCAGTCAATGACTGACTTGCACAGTACACATTGTAAATCATCTGGTACATGGATATTCACAATTTTTGTCACATATTAAGCGATTTCTAATTTCTAATAAAACAATATTATTGACATTTAAGTGAACAGATCAGAGGAAGTAATATTCAGTTGATAAATGTATTCATTCAGTTTAACAGTGACACAATATTTCATGAATACAAAAGTCTGTAAAAATAAAAATATTTAATTACATCATCATCATCTTCATCATCAAAACCTTCTCCAGCCATCTGTGCCAAACTGCTGTAGAAATCTTCATCTGTAGCGCTAATTGAGACAAACGACAAGGAACTTACTCTCCATTATTTTTTATCAATAATTATTTAATACAATGATTATTATGATAACATTAAAACATACGTGCAGTTCCTGAAAATACCCATATCTCCCCATGGAAGGTCAGTGGAAATCCCAAGGGGAAGGGGGTGGCAAAACCAAAGATTTTAAAGAAAAGTATGGAGCTAAATTGGAATTTCTGGAGGGGTGGGGGGGGGGGTGCAAACCAAAAAACCTTCTATGGGAGGGGTATGGATATTTTCATGAACTACACAGTCAACAGGTTGTTCAAGACAAACCACATAGCACTGAGAATTGGCTCTAGAACAAATACTTGTTCTAAAATCAGTGCAAGAGGTTACTGCAAGCATCTAAAATTGTGACGTCCTTTATAAAGTTTGGGCCTGGCCTTTGCATTCCACTCTGAAATAATTTTCATTATTAATATGCATTTCATATTGCAAATGAGACGTACAAGGTGTGATGGCTGCTAGGCTTGATTACCCCCCAGCTGCTGTTTGCATACAAATCGGGAAGTGAGCCTGCACACCTCCCGTTGGAGGAAAAAAGACTGGACTCAAGAGAATGGCAGAAATCAAGCATAGATGGCTACCAACATACTCATTATTGTTCAAGTTTCTGTTTCTCTCTGTTACAGTACATAACTTTACACAGTATACAATGTAGATTTAATTTATTGAATATCACTTGATGCTACATCTGACATGTATATGTTTTGCTCACTTACCCTGACGTCAGGGATCCTTTCTTGGCAGGTGTCTAGGAAAGAAAAGATAGGACAAAAAACAAATTGTAATGATGCTGAAGTGTTCTGATGTTGCAGTGTTTCATTGCAGGAAGCACTGAACAAAATAATAATTATTATAATTGTAACACCAGTACAAGTCATTATGTATTGCAAACTTACGGATTTTTTAGAAAGGCCTCCTGCATTAGCCCTTGATTTTGTTTGTGGCTGAGAACTTGTACCCAAGATGTCATCTACACAATGAGAAAGAATAAAAAACTTCAAACCTAGGGAAAGAAATTTAACCTCTAGTAGCGGTATTGAGGGCATCATCTATTAATAATTATTCAAGAAAGTGGGCAGCTCCTAAATTTTGGTATTCTAAAATTCATTACTGTTCTACGTAGTTAACTTCTAACAAAACTACCAATTGGCTACATGGGCGATTTTTTGCTTGGGATGGTGATGCAATTTTTTCTTGAAATTTTTCATGTCACCAGCGCATGGTGGTGGCTACACAAGTGACAAAGTCTGTGATTTTCTTGTGAAAAGATCAACTCATTCAATTTCTCTTGATTTTTTTTCAGTCTGTGATTTTTTAGCTGCCACCATCGCAGCATTTGCAGGGGGTGGCTACACATGTGATTTTCAGTGCTGCACGCTAGTGACGCAACAAATTTAGAAAATGTCGCATCACCATCACATGGAAAAAAATCGCTCAGCTTAAATACAAGTATAGTGATGTCAAATTCATAAGGACTCACAAAATGACAGGTTTTTCAAGCAAGCTTCTTGTAATAGGCCTTTTACGACATTAGTAATAATACTTTATTATTGTTAATTATTTGATCAACTGATCACAAGTTTACATGAATCCAATTGAGACTATTATTCACTGATAGCAACCATTTGTTTTTGAAGGAATTACTGAGAAAGAAATTTATTTGGTTGGGGAGGCCCTCTCACCTTCATGAGACAAGACACCTTTTTTTCAAACCTTTCAACATACATAATACGACAACACTGGCCTGAAAATCGGTGCTTTTAACAATCTTTCCATTTCTTGAAATCATGTAACATTACATGATTGAACTCTACTACAAGCCCTACAATAAATGGTCATGTGATCAGTTCTTTCAAAAGGCCTATTCTTACAATATTGTCTAACAACAAAAATTATCTACATGTAAGAAACGAACAATATTATTGATGGTCCCAAGAAAAAAGAACTATGATGAATTGTAACAACGTTCAAAAAATAATTATAATAATGACAGTGACAATGGGGGGACATGCTAATGATGTGGTAGCAACAAGGCTATGAAACACTTTCATGTCACTTTTTTCAATTTTAGATAACAATTGAACTTTTTATTTTAATCTCCTCAGCAACCCAAACATCCACCACTACTAATCGAACCCAACTGAACTGCAATCATGCAACTGGGTTCGATCGGGTGCATGCAGTAATCAAACTAAATCAAACTCTCACAAAAAAACTTTGAGCAATCAATCATTCAATCACGTGCCTGTATGATCATGTTCAAGTAGGTTTACAGACTTAGATTGAGTGTGATTAGTTTGGAAATCCAGGGTTTCATTAGAAGCCAGTAACCAGTGAAATCCACCGCCTACTTTGTCATAATTTACCTCTCACCGCCGCCTACTTTGTCTAGATTTTCACACAAATGATTACAGTCATGTCGTCACCTACTTTAGTTAGCTCACACAGCTATTCCAAAAAATATTGAAACGTCTGGAAATCAAACGCAAACAAACTCCCTCTCAACAAACAAACAAATTTGTTGCTACTATTGTGTTTGATGATCAAACTAATTGGACACAATCATTCGATTAAGTTCAATTAGGTTTAAGTTTAGTTATCCAGCAGTTTGATTAGAGTATTACTGGAGTATTAGGTAGAAATCGTTATCATGATTTTATACAGCAAGCTCACCATCATTACCCCCACTGAGAATGGAGTCTAAATCATGATCCAATGCTGCTCTGTTTGATGCTGCAAAATAAACAAAACAATAATACAGCTGTATATTGTTCACTGTGCAAAGACAGAAGTGTTCTCCATCAGTAGTCAAGCAGCTCCTGTAAGATCTAAATTTCATTGGCAGGGCTAGTATTGCACCTCTATTGTTTTAGGGCTTGGGGCCATTGTTGGTGCTGTTTGTTCTTTTGTTCACGTAAAGGGTTGCAAGCCAATCACGTGAGACCTTACGAGAGCTGCAACCCTTTTTCATGACCCGATTTTTGAGTGACAATTCTGTTTTGATCTCGTTACACTGCTGTTAACCAGTGGCCCAAATATGGCCATAATTTACGATAATATTTCAAGACACAGTAATGTAAACTTAAATTCAGTTAAGACTTAAGCTTAAGTTGCCATGAATTGTAATATGTATATATAGCTGACAATTTTTAAAGATCCTCAGCCGCAACCATTTCAGTGCTTAAATGCTGGTGTTTCCTCCTTGATCCACAATTTATAGCTATTCACCAATTAATCTTAAGCTGGATTCTACACAACGCACAGCAAAAAGAGAGTAAGTAAGCTTACAATTACGTCCAACGGTCGACCTGCGACCAAACCCTGCTCCAGGGAAAGTATCACCACTCTGCAAACATTGACACATACTCATCAAAATAGAAAGCAGCAATTGATAAAAACGTGTTTCGTTTCCGTTCATAGAAATCAGGTGTCCCTTACCTTTTTCATCCCATTAGAATCTTAAAATTTTGTAAAGCTTTATTCGAAAGATCCGCCATTGAGATCGCTGGGTAAACAAACGCATGATCTTACTTTGCAACTCCGCTGCCAGATTGCTGTCACATTTTGTACCGGTTTCCCGCGTTTCTTTACTTGTTTATATCCCGGTCGTTGTGTTGTCGAATTCATCAATTTCGTCGCATATTTTAAAAACGTTTTGGCTATAAATTAGCGCTTCTGCAAACATTGTGACCTCTTTGATCAACCATTTTGATTTTTGCTGTCTTCTTATCAGCTGAAAGCTTCTGTTAAGAAATGGCGTCCGGTAACGTCAGTATTTGTCAAGCTGCCATCTCCAGTTGCCCAGCGTCGAACCGGGTGCATTTGATGGCTTGCGAAATCGAACATGACGGAGAAGCTCAGGTAGCATCTTATTTTGATACGTCTGTACGAGAGGAGGGAACAAATCCAGGTGTTCAAAATGGCGAGAAAGGTATGTGAGCTTAAATCCCGTGAGAGTGTTTGGATATTTTATGGCGATAGTGTTTTTCCCTGGTCTGTAGTTTATCTCATGCCCTTGTCTGCTGAAAATCTGCAGCACCTCAGTTTTCAAAGATCTATTCTTATTTAGGAACCGGTCTTTATTTAGAGGGTGTGGGGGAGGGGTAACCCGAAAACACTGACCCCCGGTCCACGGACCCCCACTACGGACCGGGTCCGCGGACTACCCTTACGGACCCCTCTACGGACCACTCCCAAAACAGAATAAAAAAACAAAAAAACAAGATTTCACTTACTGCTTCTCCAATAGAGCACTCTTATTGGAGAAATTTCAAGCGTTATGCCGGGAAAATGAAACAAACCTGGGCTTCGTTCAGTCTCGGGCGCAAGTTAAATCATTGCACATTGTCACATCCTTTGCTGTAGCTATAAGTATCAATGAAAGACCGGGAAATCTCCGGGAAGCCTCCAAATTTGTGCTTCGTTGAGTGCATTTCCATTTCCTTCGCCGTTTTGTTCGGCCCATTCTCCTGCGGGTTAGTGAACTCGCCCCAGGCTTCACAATAAGCTACGACGACTCAACAACACAACTTTTGCAGCCCGATAAAAAGCAGAAGGTAAGAACTTTCCTTCTTTGTGTCATTGGCGGAGGGAAAGAAAGCACAAATTCCGGCCTTTCGTGTAAAGCCGCAGCAACAAAAATGGCAACTTTGTATTGATCAGTAATGATATAACTTGCGCCCGAGACTGAGCCTAGGTCTGTTACATTTTCCCGGCACAATGCTTGAAATTTCAGTAAGTGAAATGTTTGTTTTTTATTCCATTTTGGGAGTGGTCTGTAGAGGGGTCCGTAAGGGTAGTCCGTGGACCGATCCGTAGGTAGTCCGCGGACCCGGTCCGTAGTGGGGGTCCGTGGACCGCGGGTCAGTATTTTCGGGTTACCCGTGGGGGAGGGCTGGTGGAAATAGGGGAGTCCCATTCCAATTCCCTTGAGCCTTTCCTTTGTGAAGTGTATGGAGTTTACTAACTCCCACCCCCCCCCCCCCCACATCACATTAGTTACCCGTTTTTGCAATGTGCTCTTTGAGCAACAGGGGCCTATGGTCCAATTTCTGCACGTATTTGTTTCATTTACTTAGCTTTAAATGCATCATTCCGTGGCCGTGGTCTGAAGGGCTGCATTCTCAATCTACCAGCGGGATATACAGGGTATGTTATGAAAGAGGAGAAAAGACCCCTCACTGAAGAAGAGGTAAGCTATATGAAAACCTTTACCTGCAATTTTGCTGGGGTTCAAATGCAGAAAAAAACAGACATCAGCTGAGAGTCCCTACTAGTGGTTGCCACACTTGTTGCAGCTGTACATCTGAATACCCCTGGTGAGACCTTGATATGACGAACAATCTTGATTGTTCCAAGTTCATTTCACTCTTATTCAAGGGATCAGTGCAGTACCGACATATGCCAACTTTCAGGAACTGACATATGTCTGTATCAAGCTCTAGGGGTTGAGATTGCCAGCAATGATAAATCAAATGAGAGCAGTTTTCAGGCAAGTGCCTTGAAACCCAAACCAACATGAAACACAAGATTGAATTGACAAGAAAAGTGTAATGCGGCACAGGTCTTAAATGTTGCATTACAGTTCATGCTATTTTAACATGGCTTAACATTAGTATTACCATAAAAGGCCATTGATGCTATGGTTAGGTGCCCTTTCTGTTACTACATGTTTACATGTGAGCAAACCTTTTATAAAAGCTTTGATGGAAACCCATTCGACCTTTTACTCCATTCTGTTGCAACAAGTAGATTTGAGAGAGAACAACAACATTCCTGTGATGAAGTCATAACTTGTTTTGGTTAAATTCTGATTTGTTGTACATGTAAGTAGCACAAGACCCTTTTCAAGAATCCAATAACACTGGTATAAATCAATAAAAATATTTATGTCAAATTCTTCACTTCATTGTGTAATTTATAGGATCGTGTGATGAAGGCCACTCACAAGTTTTCGCAGTTTACCTACTGGAATCTAGAGACTCCTCCCTCGAATAACGATGCCATTGCTAAAGCCATGCAGTGGATAAATATTGCTTCTGCAGTAAGTGATCAATTTTTTTTCAACTCTCTAAAAAGCTGGCTTTCACCTTTAAGTCAGAACGTTTTGAAGTGAATGGCTTTATTGTTAAAGTAGGTGGCATTGGTATTGTTGGTGGCATTGTGAATTAACCCTTTAAACACAGAGTGATCAGTATCATTCCTTGTATTAAGGACAGCATCACACAAGATGAATTTTGCTTCCAAGAGACAGCCACTACGTAGTCCAGGGTTCAATCATTCAAAAACTGACCAAAGCTAAATGTTGATAAAAGTTAACCAAGGTTTTTTAAATCTCTCTTTGCTGAAAGTTATTTTAAGGCCAATTTACACGGTATGATTTTTGCTTACGACTGCCGCTTACAACTTCTGTAGCGCACGCTGTTCACACCATGCAAAAAATCGTATACAGCAGTTGTCATTCAATGTTACCTACACTTACAACTGTCGTATGGTTTTAAAACATGATTCAAAATACTACGACAAATTTTAGCCTGCATGCGTCTGTCCCACCAGCTCCCACCCACCCCCACCCCTTACTCATAAAAATGAATGGTCCCTAAGTCACTGTTAGTCTCTTACCCAAGTCTTGGGATGCCATCAAGAGAGAGCCTACAGCAAGGTCATAAAACCCTAAATTACACATGATCTCCTATGGCCCAGAGTTTCTCTTTAACTAAGAGGGCTGTCAGGAAGACATGAACATCAAGGAGATGTTATGTGAGTCTAATTTTGGTTTTGTTTTTTAGCTTCATCGCAGTGATATGGACAATGAGTATGCCACACCAGAGAACATCAGATGATTACAAAGTCTTCTGTGCAGCATCTGTTCAACAAAGAGATTCTTATGGAAGAAGTGCCAGAAGAACAAAATATGTATAAATATGAAACAGAAAAATTATGAAACGTTTTAATGCAGTGGTCTATGGTAACTCAACTGGCCAAGACACATTAACTTGAGAGGCATTCTTGTCAACTCCAATCTGGAGTCTGTCAACTCCAGTCTGGCGACTGGTGATGTTTGCTGCCTGTGAACAGCTTGGTCGCCAGCAACTGCACGCCAAATTTCCCCCTTCCTCTCCCCCCCCCCCCCTTTTCAGACAGATTTGGGGTAGAAGAATGGAGAATGGCACAGAAATCACCCAAAATTCCTGACATCTCTGTCATATCCTCTAATGGCAAAAGTCACCTGTCAACCCTGCTTCTAATAAATTATAAATAAAGGACCACTGACATCACAACAGTCTTAATTTTATGGATTTATTTCTCTACGAACCCAACGTTAGAAACAAATATGTACTTTAGAAGCTAAGAATAGAACTTTTTCAGCAGATGATCCCAGACAAAGAAAGGCTTCTATCGCAGTATAATATTAGTAATTCTGTCTTTCCTATTATCACAACTGATAAGCAAAACAGAGAAAGGTAACATTAAAAAAAGAAACAATTTATCAACAGTTTATTGATCAAGGCTGACTGAGGCAAGTAAAACGTAAAATGTTTGTTTTTTCTTGTGACAAGAGGATCTCAGTAAAGTCTTGAGCAGCTTTGCTGGTAATGTTTCAAATGCTTTGATGAAAGCAAGGAGTTTGAGAGGACCCCTAATAATAATATTTAAACCCTCTTTGATTAGACAGCTGTAACTATTAAATCACTGTATCTGCTAAATCCAACTTCCCAATATATATATTTTTTAGATGGCTTTTGACTTGTTATACACCAGACTAAACTAGGCTAGGCTGTCAATAGTATGAGAAAACTTGACAATTATTGTCTATCCATTAGTAATAATGATATCCCAAATACACCATACAGTGATGTCAATTTTGAACCTTGATCAAATTCTTCTTTTGCTGCACCCGCCATTTAAAAATTAATCCATGGCCACAGTAAAACTGCAACTGCAGTGACAAATAGATGCATTAAAATTTTTTTAAATAATTATCAATGTCAACATGTAAGGCTGTACTACAACCATGGCTGTTAAACAAAAGCTATTTCAACAATACTGAAGATCACTGCTACCAGCCAATGGTAGACAACGTCAGGCTCCTTAAGCGAATGATACACAGTTCAACATTTTGTTGAACAACAAATGTTGAACAGTGTGTCATGTGATGTTGAACATTGAAATATGCTGTTCAACATGTTGAAAGTTGTTGAACGAAAATAGAGCTTGACTCTATTCCATTCAACAAGTTGCTGCAACATTTGTTGCACAACAAATGTTGAACTGTGTATCATTCGCTTTAGGGGGACCGGATGATACCCATGTCAACATTTAGGATGCCAGCCTTGACTAAAACAATGCTATCCAAATTCCTTTGAGGTCCTCCACAACTAGTAACCAAGATATAGCATAAACTAAATAAAATAATAATTGTAAGCAGAGAATAGTAGTAGATATGCCCAAGGCCCTTGGAAACATTTGTGATGACGTGTGTACTACATCAATCAAGCACCTTGCTCTCAGTCTGAAAGTGTATCTCTCAACAAAGATATCTCCAAACATCCATGAACACATTAAAACCCACAAGGCACCAACCAAACAACTACCTAATAAGCATGGTCTCTTGACCACTGCTTGCGTCATATTAACTGACAGTTAAATACTTCCTTATAATAAATTATTTACGATGTGTCTCCATACATCTACATTTTCATGGCAGCTACTGCAGAATTATTCTTGTAGTCACACTAGCTTTTATGACAAACGTCTGTAAAAACAATGGTCATAACATTTAACAGTGAACCATTTATTAGGCCTTCTTGTCCAGGGAGTGGATGACATTATCTGATGGACAATTTTTTACCTGCACATACACAACAAAAACAGACCAAGTTGAGTTTCAGTCGAGGTGTCAAAAGGTAAAGAAAAAAATTAAACAAGGCTTATATGGTTTATTTTCCAGATTGGCCAGAGAAAAATTGACTGATGACATAATGTTGACTACTCTTGTAAACGAACTATCAAATTCCAAGACAACTAATTGGACAACAAGTGGATCCCAAAATAAAGGCTCCACCACCCACTCTATAAACAAGCAAGGCCACTGCTAGAGGCATCTATCATACATAACAAAATTATATACTCAAGCTAGTGCAGCAACTTTCAATTTATCTAATTCAATCTGTAGTTGATGGAGTATCCTCTGTTGGTGTAACCTTTGGTGAGGATTTTGTTGGTGTCACTGGAACTGGCTGTTCTTCTTCTTCCTCCTGGACTTGCATGTGGTATTTGTAAATTTTTTCCGTACTGTGTAGGTGGCCTGTAGGTCAATATCAAGCATTAATTAATAATGATTATTATGTACCAGTACATCCACTGTGAACCTGATACAGAATTTTTTTTATTGAATTTAATTTAATTTTTATCTATTTTTGCTTTCAGGGAACCCTCACCCCTATGGAATTTCCAATCATCTTAGGCCCGGTTCTGATGCTGCTCCACTTACGTGCCAAACCTAACTGATGAATAAGTCTGGCAAAAGAGTGGCATCTGAATCACTTTGGTGCGGCAGTTTTAATTCAGTGCGGCAATGTTGTTAAGTTTGACAAGGTCTGCTGCATTGATGATTCATACAGCACTCTTCTCATGTGCTGAACCAAATGCACTAATTATGACAATGTATAAACTATGCATAATGCCTTCTCTGTATATAAAAATACATATCTGGTTCGACACATGGTATGCCATCTGAATCAGCTGTTGCATCAATGTCGCTCCAAAGTTGAACCTAATTCAATTACGTTTGGCACATGAGTAGAGCAGCGTCTGGACCAGGCCTTAATTAACAAAAGTGGTCCTTTAAAAATGCCACCCTTTGAGACTTCTGCAGGCCAGGACAAACATACAGGGCTTAAGGATTAAATGCTGGTATTAGCATTTAAATGGTTAATGACCCACCTGATGTTAAGTTAAATGTTCTTCCTGTGGTTTTTGGTTCCTCAGGAAGAGGTGATAGCCAGTTCATCAGTGAACTGACCAGTGGAACTTGTCGCAACACACCCTAAGAAGAACGTAGCAATAATGTGACAGTCCCTATACATCATCCTCACTCATCTCTTTCATGGGAATACATATGAACCCACAATAATTTATTATTGACCTGCTCCCAAACATCAGTGGCTTCATAGCTCAGTTCATTGCAAGGTCACAGGTTCAAACCCCCGTTTATTGCATAAATTGCATTCACAACTGCAAGGATCATCCTTCACTTGAGTTCCTAGACAGTTTGAAAGTGCAAATTCCTTGGCATTGATTACAGCACATATTTTGTCAATGCAAACATTGTATAGAAGTGTGGAGTTTTCTCCTCGTCTTCACTCTGTTTTCAAGAAAAACAAGGCTAAAATAATGATTGTGTAACTACTGGTAAGCAACAAAGACTCAAAACAAGTACCTCCTCTAAAAGTTTTTCCTCAGCATCTTTAACTAAATCTTGCTGAGCTGCTTCAATGCCTTTTTGTATTGCATCTGCCATCTGCTCCAAATACTGCAAAGTTGAAAAACACTCATTAGTAACCAACATTTTAATAGTACCTTTTGGTACTTTTTCCTTTTTAACTAATTCATGCGCTTGCACAATGAATTCATGAACAAGATGGAGTTGGCAGAAAACTGTATAGAATGACGTCACTACTCGGAAAGTACCAATCAGCATCATCATGGTCCAGCCATTTTGAGCCATGTTTTGAGCAAGATAGCTAAATATGTTATTTTATACCATGCCATAGAAAATACTGCCAATCAGAATGCAGGAAAGCTGTTATGTATTTGTCGGTATTCAACAGAACCTTCCCATCGATCAGTGCAATTCAACAGTATCAAACCCAAGCTTCCCATTGTGCACTGCATCGATTATGTAAGGCTATGTATTTTCTATGACATGGTATAGATAGCCTAAAGGCTTGTGTGTATACGAAGAAAATACAAGTGACTCATGGGATATTCCACGGTATACCACTTGAAAGCATTGCATAACTAGTATTTATTTCCAGCCTTATTTGATGAGTTCTCTTGCTTTAGTTTCTATTTCTGCATTTGCTCTATATCACATATAACACAAACAAAGCAATCAAAGTGACCTACAGTGTACAGCTGTAGAACCTCATCCCCCGGTCAGAAATCATGACATTTGTCTACTGTACTTTAATGCATACATGTAAATGAGTCGGCTCACAGAGCCTTTGATTTTTCCCACAGAACAAAAGCTTGTAAAAATATATATTGGAAACTAAGGTGAAACGTACTTTGCTTGAGCTTTCAAGTTCAGTTGCTGCTTTGCATATGGAATCAACCACTGCATCAACAGAAGATGATGACGGTACCTGCAAAAGAGCAAAACAAAATACAAAATTATGACTGAAAATACGTGTAATTTATTAACAGCATACCAGTGTTTGTCCTTAATATGCACTTGGATTTAAAATGACAAAATATTAACAAGGCTAAAGGTTTTAACCCTTTGACTCTAAGAGTGACTTTATAGATTTTACTCTGTCTGACGCCAGACGATTTTCCTCGTCAAATGGAGACCCCTTAGGGGTTAAAGGGTTCAAAAACTACCTCCCTTAACCCTTCCCTCCTAAGAGTGACTTTAAAAATTTTACTCTGTCTAACACCAGATGATTTTACTCGTCAAAGCGAGGGTTAAAGGGTTAAAAAAAGTAAAAACTGAACGTTTCCAACAACAGGTCATCTTTACCTAGTGTCTAAAACATTCAGTTTTTACTTTGTACCTTTTTAAAATACTTTTAGCCTTGGAAATATTTTGTCATACCAGTGTTTAAAAATAATATTTTCTTTGACATTCAGAATCAAAAGCAAATGTACACAAATTTAAGTTTACTTGCAACTCTTATGGAAAACATAAAGCTTCTTTTCACACAAAATCCCTTTTAATCAAACTTTACCATGCGTTAAAAAAAATGTTGAGCTACTTTAATACACACATGAGCTGGGGAGAAGCTAAGGATACTATAATTTTATGAAAACAGTAAAATCTACGAAATAATACATCACTATGCAATCCAATATTTAGGGAAATTTATAATATTATTGCTATTTTTTCTTGTAGTAAATTAGTTTGACAAAAAGAAAATGAGCTAAAATCAACACTACCTGGTCAATGATAATACAAATCAGGCCGTTTTGTGTACGTCCTTTACTGAATACATTCGGCATTCCATCTGTGATCAGAGCCAAAATCTCCTTATTCCAGTCATTCAGTTCAACTTTTTTAGCCTCTCTCAGGTTTTCAAGATCCTTATTAGTCCAGTAACGAGGGACACACCTATTTGACAAGTTAAAAGATTAATTACAAAATCTAATTCAAGGCCACATTTGCCAGTTTATGTAAGTTTAAAATCACTGTTTGGAGTTCAGTTGAACTTTCAAAATTCTACACCTTTTTATTACATGGCAACAATGGTATGAATGGTAACTAGCTGCTGAGCAGGCCAGATTTCCTTGCAAACAGTTCCCTTTGCCAGTGATTCTCATAAGCACAAGCGACACAACTCATAGCGAAACTTATTCCCTCAATGATAAATGCATTTAAGTGAGACAAAAATAGCCAGACCTTTTAAAATTAGAAATGTCCTCAAAGTTATTTTATCAATTTGATGATTTGCAGTAAAATAAAGTACTTACAGCAGAGCTCCAACACTTGAAGTGTCTTGAGTGTCTACAGAAACAACATGTTCCTTGTCCTCTGTAACTATCCTAAATTCCTCTTGACAAAGAAGTACTGAATCTAGTCTGCCCTAATTTCACAGAGGTAGCAAAAGAGAACAAGGAGAGAAATAAGGGCAGAGAACGAACATAACATGCTTGGTAAGTCCAATCATAGGAAATTAATAATAATTGTTGGAAG
>OX419340.1:9431916-9464416 GCA_948470475.1 Galaxea fascicularis | reverse complement strand
GTTCTCATCGAAACTAGGTTTATTTTTTGCTCTTCTTACACTTGGCTAGTAGAGGGTAAAAAGTTATTATAACAATAAATTTTATTAATAATTTAATTAGTTTACCTGTTGGTTAATTGTATCTCTCATAGAGGAGGGAACACAGCTTGGATCTGAAGACGATGAGCGTGAAGATGAAAGTTCTGTATCATCTAGACAACAAATACACTGACAAAATTAGCATTCAAAAATAAAGATTTGTTGATTGACATTTTGGCATCAACATGACACCATTACCGAGACTAAAGCAGGGCTGTCATTAAGGGCCAGGCGACGGGGATTTTCCCCTTGTACTTTGAGGTATATCCCCAACTACTTTGATCTAAAACCAGCATGTTGACTTCACTACAGCAACTCAAATCCCCAGCTATTTCTTGTATATCCCCACCTACTTCAAAAATTGGTCACAGCCCTGGTAAAGCAAAGTTTTGACAAAGCAAATATTTAAGTAAGATATCTATTAAGTATGTAAATGTCAGCTATTATCCTACTTAAATATTCACTTTGTCGAAACTTTGCTTTACTCTTGATAGTGGTGTCAGCTCTGCTCCTAATCCATCTTTGCATGGTTAGGTGCTGGGGACCTACAGCAGACAATTTGTAAGTTCAGCTGAAGATTGGCACACAGTTTTTAGCTTTTATAGATGGACCACTTTGAACAGGAGCCAAGGCAATGCAAAACCAAAATGTTTTGTGACTAGCCTCAATCCACTATTGCACATCAAGAATTATACAATATATATTATTTCAAGTGAAGGATGATCCTCGCAGTTGATTGCAAGTTATACAATTGTGCAAAGAAGCCTGAAAAAGAATCCAGGACTTCAAAAAGGTTTGAACCCGTGGCCTTGCGATACTGGTGCGAGATGCCATGTGTGCAAACAACTGAGCTATGAAGCTACTGATGTTGGGAGGAGGTAAATTGTAATTTAGACATTGCACCAGGATCACAAGGTCACAGATGTAAACCCCACTGAAGTCCTGAATTATTTTTCAGGCTTCTTTAATACACAATTGCATAAATTGCATTCACAACTGCGAGGATCATCCTTCACTTGATTTCATTTCTGCAGTTCATGTATGATTTATTTCACATGCATCATTCACACATATATATTTATATATAAAATTATTATATAATTTATTATTATAATATTACCTTGGTCATCATCTGGGTCTGATCCATTACCACCTCCTTCCTCAAGAGCACTAGATTCACCAGGAGACACAGGAGCTGCTTTGTACTTGAACACTACCACTAGTGACATACAGTGTGGCTGAGACTGCAATCATCATTATTATAAATTACTTACACTGTATTGAATAACAAATGTTGGAAACCAAAAAGTTTTTCTTTTCACCTCATCAACAAGCTAGTACTGAAATTTTAGCAATTACTGCCTCACACTGGTTTTTTGTTACTGGTATATAAGCACAGTTAAATTATTTGAAGTAGGAATTTTGAACATTACAACTTCTTCTTTCACTTACTATTCTCTTCACGGAAGCTTGCATGCCATCCAAGCTTATACTCATTTGCTGGGCCTGAAATTAATAGATGACATTCAAAATATCACAGAGTACTTTGAAACCTAACAAGCTGAAGATGATGGTAAAACTGCAGCTGCAATATAACACGTTTATTATATGGGTAGCTCCGTGAGCGGGCAAGATGAACCAAATCCCGTGCTGTGATTGGCTACCCGAGCGGGCAAGATGGAGCGATCTTGCCCGCTCGGGATTACGCGCTTTGTCCAGCAAGAAAAATTTCTCTGAAGCCGGCTCTTATCCCATATAATAAATCCTTTATTGACCAAGCTTGTTCGGCCAAGATGGCTGGATATTGGCCTCGTTCTTTTTTTGCGAGTTTATGGACCTCGACTTTGTCTCGGTCCATAAACACGCAAAAAAAGAACTTGGCCAATATCCAGCCATCTTGACCTCTCGCTTGGTCAATAACCCATACATCTAGTACATAGCCCATAGCCTGAAGGGCATCCAGCATCGGTGCTAACATTCTCACCTTAACATAACAACTTTCTGTACTTACCAGCTGTGCAGAGTGCAAAACCATTTCCTTCATTTTATCCAGACCTGCAAAAATGAAAGGAATGAAAACATGATAATAAATCATTCGTGACAATTTGAAAGATAACAGAAAACAAATGGTGAAATTACAGTGTGTAAAACAAAAACAAAGGAGGACATTATTTATAGACAACAGGGATGGACTGGAGTAGAGTGAAGACATTTTTTTTGTGCTTGAAAAAGGAGGGCGATGTTCCACAGAACACAGTGAGACCAGGCTAGATGCCTCTTCACAGGAGTTTGGCATTAATTTTCATATACATGTAATAATCCAAGACCTACTGGCCAATTTGCACTGAGTACTCTCAAAGGACATTGGAGGAAAACCAGGTATAGAGACCATGAGAGAAATATTGTTCAGGAACATAGTTGACAGAGGACCATCAAGTACTGGAATTTCAACCCACGTCACACACACAATTAACCAAATGTTAAAAGAAAACAGCACAGAAGTGAGAAAAATAACTATAGCTTGAAACAAACATTTGACAAAAGAGGTTACAAACAGGTAGCGCCAGTGCCCATAAATTAAAGGAGAGGACAGATTTGAGACTGACAGTGAATGTGCATGTCTTATTAACTGAAGGACCTGGTAAAACTGATGACAATAAAGAAAATATTGTTACAGAGGAAAGAACAATACATACCCACAGTCTGCAGACTGATCCAAAGAGGGAGTACAGATAATCGGTCAAGTTCATGGCTTTGACTAAGTCCTGATGCCTCTGCCTGAGACATAATTACATTTAAACCAAGTTAGTTTCTGCTGTTCCTGGTGGTTCTTATTGCTTCGCAAGGAGTCTCAACCTGCTTTTACATGTTGAAACTTTATCTGAAACTTGTGTGCAACGGCGCTGTGAAACAAGTTTCAGCGGGTGTTGCACCATGTAACATGGTCGGTTTCATGAAACTTTTTTGAACTGCCGTTGCGAGACAATTTTCAGGAAAAGTAGAACCACTTTCTACTCCTGCAACAGTTGTGCACAACGATTGTAGTGGTGATAAGAACAAGAGTTTCACTGTGTAACACCACTTTGTGAAACTGGTCTCGCTCAATCTTGTTATGCTCTTTGCATACGCCAGTCCAAAACCAGAACAACATAACATTTCAAGACTAGTTTCAATGTTCCTGAACAAGTTTTGACCTTTTATGTTACATGGTGCAACACCTGCTGAAACTTACTTCTCAGTGCCATTGCACACAAGTTTCAACTTGAAGTTTCAACATGTAACAGTGGCTTAAGATCTCTAGTTGTGAAATGCAAGGTACCAAGGCAAAATACAAAATACATGTAAGTTATTGGGCTTTCACCTTGCTCTCAAAGACTCCCTCACTGTGGCTTTACAACAACCTTGCTCCTTATCAAATACTTGTAATGAATGAATGAATGAATCAATAAAATGATTAAAAATAATAATACATAATAATGCTAGACTTACCAAATCCAGATCTTTAGCTCTGTAGAATGTCTAAGTTTCTAGAGTCAAGAGAAATCAACTACATCTACAATACACTGAAGAATCCACCACAACAACATGATTGGTGGCTGCCTGGTGTTGTAAATTGAAACTGTGCATGACAGGCATCTCTGAAGCTTCTTCACATCATTTTATTGTGTTGAAAATTTCATGGTTACATCAGCAAGGCAAAGGTCGTGACATTCATGTATGAAAATTCTCTCATTCAGGAAAACCAGTATTAAAGGATACACAGTAAGGTGCACTGGGCAGGGCAAACCACTTGCCGATGTTTAGTGCCATGCTGTCACATGCAGAAGCACTCTGTCAATGGTAAAAACACCATGTTTTTATTCATCACTGTAACTTCTTAATTTTACAGGAAAATTAATCACCTGAGGATGGAATTCTATGTTAAATTTCACACGAAAAACCGATATCACACAAATAGCGAAGCAATGAGTGCGATATCAAAATGATACAATACAATACTTTATTCAAGAGGGAGAAAATTAAAATTACAAAATATCTCTCGAAAGGGGATATCTAGAAGTCAACCCTACATAAAAGATTCCCCGAAATAAAAAAATGAAAAGGTAAAGTTTAAAAACTAATACATTACATACAGATAATTAAAAACTGTTTCCCATCTATTAATCAATATTATTCATATAAATCCTTAATCTTTTACAAAATTAAGTCAACGATCCTGTGTGTACAACATCTTTAGGCAAATTATTCCACATGTTAATGATCTGTACAAAGAAAGAATACTTGTAGCAATTTAGGATGGCTGCTCTTATGTACAGCTTATAATCGTGATTGGCTCTAATTCGATTACATTTAGTAAGTTCAAAAACCTCCGAAAAAGGAAGACTATCTCTTCCCAGAACTATCTTGTGACACTGAATCAGAGATAAGAACTCTCTATGTTTCTCCAGAGTTTGCCAATTCAATTCAGTAAGAGGCAGCGGTCTTCATAGCTTGTTTCTCCATGTTTCTGCTTTAACTCCAACCGTAATGCATACCGATTATCGTTTCCGAGTGATCTTCTAATTATACCTAACACTTTGTTCGCCTTGTTTACTACGTAGGAAAGGTGTTTACCCCAAGATAGATCATAGTTTATTGGCACTTTCAACACTTTCACTTTCAACCAAGTTTATTTGGCACTTTCAACGGACTTTAGTTGCATACCTAGGGAATAATTTGGCTTAGATCTGTCTCTGCTGTGCATTACATGCATAACTTCACATTTTTCAGAATTAAAATGCAACTGCTACTTGTTAGCCCAATCACTTAATTATTTGTTCAGGCCAAGCTGTAAGGCTGGTATATCCTTATCAGGCTCATTGATTGTGCGATAAATTTTGGTATCATCAGCATAGAATTTGACTGTTGATGTAATGTCTGTTGAAATATCATTTATACAGATCATATATAAGACTGGGCAGAATATTGTTCCTTGGGGCACGCCTGAAATCACGGGTGATCAGTCTGAACAATTGTGTCACGCTGCATGCCTTCTATTCATTAAGAAATTTCTAATCTACAATAGGAGAGAGCCATCTATCCCATGCCGTTGTAGTTTCAGCAACAGACGCTCATGTGGCATGCTGTCAAAAGCCTTAGAGAGATCTAAGAAGATGATATCCGTTTGTTGCGAGGAAGAATATTATTCCTAGCCTCTGCCCAAACATTGTAACATGTAAGTAATTGTGCCAATGTTGATTTACTCCTTAGATATGCAAATTGGTCTGGGTTAAAAAGATTGAGGTCTGACCAAAAGTTGACTGCATGGCCCGTCCTTACCACAACTTCTGCAATCTTGCATACAATACAAGTCAGTAATATTTGGCTCCCTTTCCAATATCGGTTCTTCAAGTGAAATTTAATGTGGAATTCACGAGTAAGGTGATATATTTTTCTTGAATCATATACATGTAGCTTCTCATTTATAAAAAACAAGCTTTCTTTGACCATTCCTTCTGTTCATGATAGACCTCTGCCATGCTGGTAAGCGTAAACGTCTTCTTATAAATTAAATCTCCCAAGAAAGTCATATTTTAAATCAAAACAAGGAAATCTTCTATTTTCCTCACTCCAGTTAGGTTTTTGCTTTGTAATTAAAAATCCTTCTCCCAAATTTAGGAAATAACTTGCTACTTATGCAGAAACAAGTACCAGGGTTTGTACACTTTTTTCAACCAAAAGATTCAAGGACTTTTCAAGGCCTTTCAAGGACACATTTTTCCATTTTTCAAGGACTCCAAGAGGGGCAAAATCAAGCCAATATAATGCCACATCAGATGCTCAAAATAGAGAGTGCACCGATTTTCGTCTCAGACACTTGAGAAGCTTTGTTGGATAAAGTTGGCAACAAATTTCAAGGACTTTCCAGCACCAACCACAATTTTCAAGGACTTTTAAGGCCTTGAATTTTTCTTTTGGAATTCAAGGACTTTCAAGGTGTGTGCGAACCCTGAAGTACCCTATTAGCAAGGTTATATGAAAGCTAAGCCAATGCCAAACCTGTTTAAATATTATGAAAAGTCTGTCAAATACCTTTGACGCGGCATAATTATTATGTGCCCTGTAGACACATACAGCATTATAACTTTTCACAAGGGACACCTCACAATGTATTTACCTTCAAAGAAGCAGGAACTGTGTCAAGACAAAGAGTTGCTAGAGTATCCCTGAAACAAATGTGTAATCGCATTTAATTATTAAAAATACTTTAAAATAATAATTCAAACAATTTTAAGAAATTATGTCATCAAAATTATCAATACAATCATTCATTCAGTGTCTGTAACTAATCCTTGTATTACACAAAAATTTGGTATTATCAACAGAGTTGATAAAATAATGTAAATTGACCATCGTACAGGGATTCTAAAAGCTAAATATTTACATGACGTTTCGAGCGCTAGCCCTTTGTCAGAGCGAATCGAGGAATTATGGGTTGTGTGTAGTTTTTATAGTGGAGTAGGAGCTACGCTATTGGTGGTAACATGGCAATGTGAAAATAGGAATACATTAGTTAAATGAAAAGCGTTCCTTAATACCGTGGGGATTAAGGGTGCCGATTTGGAAGATGAATTTTTGTTCCAGATTCTTGCGGCTTTCCGTCATACCTTGATGTAGGGAAAGGCTGCAGATAGCCATGTGTTGTTTGGAGTGGTTAGGGAGATTAAAATGACGAGCGACTGGCTTAATAGATGCATCCTTGTCATTCTTCTCAACATTGCGAAGGTGTTCGCGGAATCGGTCGCCTAGTTGTCTTCCTGTCTCGCCAATGTATAATTTATTGCATAAAATATAACGTGCAGGTTAGGCAATAAATGACATTTGCCGAGGTACATGTGAAACGATCAGTGATCTTAACAGATCAGGTCCCGATATTTTGCCAGTGTTAAGAATGAATTGACAAGTTTTACATCGTGAGCCCGCGCATTTGAAAGTGCCGGGTTGCTCGTTAGTTTTAAATGCGCTTCTAACTAAAAAGTTGCCGACGTTTTTGTCGTGTTTGAATTAAATTAGTGGAGGTTGCAAAAAGATTCTACCAGTCTCGGGATCATTTTGGAGTAATTTGAAGTTATTGAGAATGATACTTTTGACTACATGATTATGAGGATGGAAAGTGAGGGTGAATGGAATTCTGTCGTTCTTATCCTTTTGTGATGTTTGTAGTGCTGACTGTCGATCAAATTGTTGGGCGCGATGGCCCGCTTTGACCACAGAGGCAGGGTAGCCACGTTTTTTGAAGAACTGGCACATCCCTTCTGATTTGCTGGAAAAATCAGAGTCATCACTACATAGACGTCGAAGTCTAAGAAATTGAGAATAAGGAATGGAGTTCTTGACATGTGATGGATGTGACGATGAATACAACAAATAACTGTGAGAATCTGTAGGTTTGTAGTGCACACTGGTACATAAACCGTTGCCTGTACGGTGGTCAATTTACATTTATCAACTCTGTTGATAATACCAAATTTTTGTGTACTACTTCCCCACCGACGCAGCACCACAGTTTCTTTAGAAACTACCCCCTTTAATCCCTTATATTACCCTTCCAAATGAAGCCAGAGTCCATTCTGTGTACAGAGCTCCCTTAATCGACTCAGATTATCAGTATGACCAGCCATAGGTGTTCCTGATGAATGAAAGACAAAACAAAAATAATATCCTTTAATTCTGAAAATTTGCATGTCTTGAAAAAACCAAAGCAAGGTTAAAAGTAGTTGTACAAAGATGATGACATGTGAGAGGGGTCCACAGCTACTCTTGACTCCAGACTGCCACAGCAATAGAAACTCACCAGCATAAGCAATGAGAAGAAGAGGAGTCTTGCCACAGGAAACATCATCATTGAAAAGCCTCTCGAAGGCAGCAACGTCCTGTTAATAACAATTCAGATGTTAATGTTTAGGGACCTCACAATAATTATTCTAAGTGAATTTATACTTTGAAAACTTAAATTATTAAACAAATAAGCAAATTATCTCCGCGACAACCCCAACTCACCATGGTGTGTGGTGAACCAAATACAGTGTTACAGGGCACTGTTGGGAAGGTAAACATACAACATTTCAGTAACAACTTTTAACACTTTCTTGTACCTGTACTTTGTCAGTAATATACACGTACACTGTAATCTCCCAGTGAAAATAGTTTTAAAGAGGTATCACTACTGTAACTGTGATGCTGATCTGGGCAGATCAGCTTTTTTTCCTCTCTCCACACATCTGCATTTTACTTAATTTGTCTTACCTTTACAAACACTGGATTGTGGTAAACCAAGCTGAGAAAAGAGAAAATAATAATAAAATGATGATATGACTTATTACAAAATGCATTTTTCTCACTGACAGACTTTGATGAAACAGCACACAATATTTTATAATTTCATATAAATATACATGACTATACGAACACTCTTTAATACTCATTCAGGGGGATGCATGATTTCAAATTAAGGCATTTCCATACATGTGCATACTCAAATGCAGGGGTTTCATTAGAAGCCGGCAACTGGCGAAAACAGCAGCCTACTTTGTCAGAATTTACCTCTCACCGCCACCTTCTTTGTCTAGATTTCACTAAAATGATTAACAAAAATTAGCCAGGTCACCGCTTACTTTAGCTAGCTTGTACATGTATGGCTATTTAAAATATTATTGAAACCCCCGCAAATGAAATAAATAATAATAATTTATAGTTGGCACTGCTCCTGTTTGTATATACATGTAATGACAAGAAGACTAGTACCCCATTCACACCAACTAAACATGTTTAATCAAACCAGGGGCACTTTCCATTTACTCAGAAATCCCGCAAATTCTGGTTGGAAAATCAAATGGTACATACCATTCCATTTGGAACATTTCAGAAATCATGGACCATCGGCTTAATCAATGCACTTTTTCTGTTCTTTCTTAGCTTCCCAACTTATATTAGTACATTCTGTGATTTATCCATTTTGTATTTGAACAAGCTGCAGCATTGAATATTTAAACCTAAAATTTCCACCCGGATGGATCTGTAAATGGAAAGCGCCCCAGGTTTAGAAAAATGAAAACTGTTAAAGAAAAACTGGAACTCAGGCTTTTACGCAGGATTTAGATGAACTTAAACATGTTCTTTAATTTGGCTGAATTTGTAGTCAAAAAACATCAGTAAGCACCTTTTATAAAGAAAATAATTTTCAACCATGTTTGACTAAACAGCTTTTAAACATGTTTAAGCTTTGGTGTGAACGGGGCACAGGTGTTTTCTTTTAATCCATACCTGTGTACACAAATAATGCCCTAAGGCACTGCAAGCAGATGAGCTGACATAAATGACAGGAGGCCTGTAATTGAAAGTTAACATTGCAATAATTTATTTTAATACTCTTTTGCATTGTCTTTGCAAGAATTGCATATTTTACAATTTTAACAATTTTCTGTCTTGCCTTTATGAGAGTAAAACATTGATCAGGTTTCATTTCTGTGACTCCTGCTGATGTTAACTCAAAACTTGTTTATTACAAGTAAATCTTGATGCACAGGAACAATGACATCTTAATATGGCCTCTCCCCTCAAATAATAGTGTTTCATCAGGTTTGATTACCATGACAACTGTATACATACAATGCACACTTAAGATCATACATGACAAAGTAACTTGTTCTAACATGACACAAACAAAACCAGGAAGCTACACTAGGCCCATGGCTAAACAAACAACTTTCAGATCAGAAACGCAGCACTTAAAAAGCCTTGCTACCTTCTGCTTCTATAAATTGGCTTAAAAACCCAAGTTAAGTTCAAAGTAATAACAAGTACATGTATGTTTGTGTAGAATCCAGTTTATGTACCTGGTATAGAGAGCTGTAAATCCTTCTGTTCCAAATTTGGGATATTTCACTCTCAAGGCAAGCCTGCAAACTAGATATGAAAAAGCACAATGTCTTACTTGGTGACATTATGAATTCCTTCAGGGCTGGAACGACATCGAAAACAAAACCTGAACCAGCACATAAAATGTGCACTTGTTTAAACCAAAAGCCTTAAGGGGAAACTAACTTAACTACAGATTTAGTGTTGTTGCCAAGGGATTTTTACGGATTGTATTTGTAGATAGATACTTTATTAACATATACATCGCAACCAGAGGCTGAATTATGTTTATACACATGACAGGGTTTCCTGTTTCATGGGAACATATGAACCCACAATTGACCTGTTCTCAATGTCAGTGGCTTCATAGCTCAGTTGGTTAGAGCATTGCACCAGTATCGCGAGGTCATTGGTTCAAACCCCATTGAAGTCCTGAATTTTTTTTCAGGCTTCTTTATGCAATTGCATAAATATTTTTATTGCATTCACAACTGTGAGGATCATCCTTCATGTGATTTCACTACTGCACTTCATGTATGATCTATTTCATATACATCATTCACAATATTAAAAAATAAGCTCAGCAATCCCAACTTTTTTTTTATCAGGAAGTACAACCTGTAGTTAGTAAAATAAAATGAAACTTTTTGCAAAGTTAAAACAAAATAGGAGTGGATTCAGAGCCACCTTAATTCACCCCTAAGAATATTTTAAATTTTGAAAAATGTTGAATCTAAACAAACTACTTATTGTTCAACTTACAATAAAAAATTGGGTTCGCCAAGCTGTGTTTTAAATTATTATCACTTAAAACGAAAATAAGGGTTGTTTGTATAGTTTTGGAACATTATACTCTTGCTGTGGTTATGTATCAACTGCCAAAGCTTGTTCCCTGATGGGTGGTCATTTATCTCAGACTTCTATCATGATGTCAGCTGATAAAGAGTTGTAATAATGATCCATCAATCTACGCACTGTATGTGCTGGAAACAGGTAATAGCCACCTTAACCCTTAC
The DNA here is from genome assembly GCA_948470475.1 of Galaxea fascicularis. Lineage (NCBI taxonomy): Eukaryota > Metazoa > Cnidaria > Anthozoa > Scleractinia > Euphylliidae > Galaxea > Galaxea fascicularis. The sequence continues at coordinate 9,453,425 of OX419340.1, read as the reverse complement.
ATCCAAAGATCAAAATTGCTAACCTCATATGTTACCCCTACACATTTCTTATAGAAGTAGCAAAGAGACATTAAAAAATATCAAAAATATTCATCTGGTGTGATCATGTCCTTAATTCTCATGACCCAGTGTTGATAATACAAGCAGACATTTGATGCTAATCACTCTTAAGGTTTACAGCACGAAGCGCGCTACCGTTTCCACCAGACAAAGATTTTTGACACTTTTCTGACACTTTTTTGATTGAGGGGCGGAGTTTTTCAGACAGTTTGAAATTTATGCGCGAACGAGACACAAGATTAGCGTGTCGTTCTTATAGCACCATAAATGAATTTTAAAGAAATTCGTAAGTATAAGTAAAAGAATGAACTAGTATGTCTGAAGCCTTTGCAAGCTTGGTAATTCAATTTCAAATAACAAATCTATACTTTCTGTCCACAGCAAACATACAGTTACGTGTAAATGCGAATGGCGGCTTATACGATAATGGAAGAGCACTCCCTTCTCTAGTTCGTGAGCGAATACTAGATTTGAACCACCAAGGTTCAAGGTGATCGCTCGGGTTTGACAGTAGATATCGCGACGCCAGCAAAGCTTCTTTCCAATGAGCGAGGATCAAGCTTATGTTCAGTATCCCTTGCAGAGGATGATATTTTTTCAATCTTTCTTTTTCTTGCCAGGCCCAACGGTTGAACAACTGGTGAATCTAGCTCACTGACTCTAAGAATTATTTTCCGACAAAGCCCTTCATCTACTGAACTAGCACGAACAAACATCTCTTAAAAATTATCTGTGTCGTCCTCGTTTAGATTCACAAAATTGCCATTTTTGTCCTTGTATCGAACACGCAAAGTGCTGGACGTGTGATGTCGCAAGCTACCGCAGGTTCGTCTGATATCTTCCACAAGTGAAGAAAACGAATAGTTTAGAACTATGCCATCGACAACGTCTGCTTCAACGTAAAACTTGCCAAATTTATCGTTGCCGTATTCAACTTTCACTTGGAACTTCATGCCGCGTGCCGACAAACAAACGAACCAAAAAGTATTTCGCCACATATCAATCACAATGTCTAGACTGTCTCCGCCCACTTTGATGTCGGGGCTCTTTTCTAAAGTGTCAAAAAAGTGTCAGAAATTCATCAAAAATCTTGGTCTGGTGGAAACGGTAGCACGCTTCGCGCTGTAAAATTGCCAAGTCAAGATGCACATCTCACCTCTAACCAGTCCATCCCACTGGTGCTCATGGAAGCAAGACAAAGCATTTTCAAATCTGCAAATTACAAGAACCACAGCATTCATAACAAAAATAAGAAAAAAACTGTTGCTTGGTTTCAGAAAGACACAGTAGAAAACAGGATACAGGGCTTTTAGTACATACCAGTAAGTGAATTTCTTACCCAAATAGCTTTGACAGCCAATGTGAACAGTCGGACTTGATGCAGGCTGAAAGTTTTTTAATGCAAGATTCATCCAGCAGGGACAGGTATAACGACAAAGTCTGTGCAATGACAGATGTGTGGGTGTAATTATCTGGAGAACAGGTGAACCTACAAGGCAAAAACAAATGAAATATTATTGGTTAAAGTTCATTCATATACATTCACCATGTAGTCTTAACCACATTGTGTTAAACTTACTGGCTATTTTTTCACAGGCAACAATAATAATATTATTGCTCTTGCACACCCTAGAAACTCCTGTAGGACAACAAATTCCTGATCTTGTTTGTCTTCTACATAATTTATGTCTTCAAAATTGGTGTTTGACTACAGCTGTAGTTACCTTAAGCTTGCTAATATATTATCAAAGCAGTAATCATACTCACTCCATTTTAATATATAGCACGACATTTTTATCAACTCCAATCATTTTTTAAATTTTCAAAGCGTGCAAAACAAGTTCAATAATAATTATTGAACTTGTTTATAAATTATTATAATTATGACAAACTACATCTTGTTTTCGCCACCCCAATCTGACTGAGCCCAAGACACAAAAAAGACATGAGGAAGGCAAGAAGTATAGACAATTCGTTCAGCAGAAATTTCTAGGATAAAAAAAGGGCTGAGCATTTTTAAATGTCTGGCTTCTACTTTCCTTGTCAAATGCCTCAGGACAATACTTGTAAACCAGCCTGCTATGAACACCTGGCAAGTTAGATATCTTCAAGCCTTGAACTTTGAATCCCTCATATCAACAAGTATCCAATATTCTTGTTATTACAGTGTATTGTCATACAGAATTTCAGACAGACATTGGGAGAATTTGGTTGACCATCAAAAGGCCAATCATTGGTGATTTAATTCTTCACTCTTGTGGCCTGTATGTCCAATTAAGTAAAGCTTAAAGTAAGGGGATATGAAACATTGGTAACTACTGCAGTTTAAAAGGTTGGAAAATGGCAGTTATGTTGTATAAATTTGGCTTCACTATCACTCACTGTGTTTGTGGTTTATCATGGTTAACCAAATCTGAGATCTGGGAGAGCACTTTACTCAACTCTGTTGTCCTGTGTATTAAATAAAAAAATGTTAACAATTTTGTAACACAGGGTGTATATTATACATATTATTATAACTGGTTTACAGCTATTTGAACTTGAGTATTTCTCTAAAATGTAGTTGGTTATAAAGTCTTGGTTACTGTAAGTCCAAAGACTATTTTTTTACTTTATGCTATATCTCTTTTCAAATGACTTGTCTGGCAACCTTAAATACTAACAACTAGATAGTATACAATACTAGTCTGAACTTTCCCCTTTTTGGCAACTCTGGCAACAAAATGGGAGCAAAGATCTCAGGAACAGCATCAGGGGCCCTAACCCATAACACCTGTTATGGCTAAGTTCAGAGTCAATGTTATGGGTGACAGTTGCCACACAATTAAAGAATGTTCATGGGGCAAGACAAAGTGCATACCCCCAGATCCCCTAGAAGCTCAGGTCCTCTGGACCTTCATTGCAATTGGCTAATCAGATGTCATGGGTGACAGATTTCATGTTACACCTGCTCCAAAACTCAATGGCAGCCCCGAATAATGACTATAAATAAATATTAAAAAAAGTTCTTCTGCAGGTATATTTATCAGTGTTCTCGTTTTCAGGCAGTAACCAGTAAAATTTACTGCCTATAATACCACTCATTACTGCCTGAAGTTCACCAGAATGGAACAAATGTCTATTCTATGTAATGTACTAATCAGATGTAATGAACATGGCCTTGATTGCTATACTAGCATGAAAACCTCTTACACCTGTTGTGCTGAAAATAAGGAGAACACTGATTCATCAATGTACATCTGTAGGTTAGGTAGAGGAAGTTGCATGGAAATTCAACACAATTGCATGTCTTACATGTACAATAGCTGGTTACCAAAGTAACATAATTTGTCTTCAAAGTATGTTCAGTAAATCTGATATCACATTCATAGTTTTACAACACGAGCCAATCATTATTCAGTCATTTTAAGACAAAGTCATCCAAATAACTTGATGTAATTTCTGGTGCATTTTGTGTATTCCTGACCAGTAGAGAAACAATTTCTATAGTACGCAAACTAAATAAAATAATAAATAATATTCTACAGTTGTTAACAGTTGCTGCCTAATTATTGACCCAAGCAAATTTTCAGGCTAAAAGCGAGTAAGCCCCAGTGTGTAGGAACCAAAAAAAAATGCATTTTGGGGGATTCTTGGTTCTTCACGAGAGTAAAAGAAAAAAAAAAGCAGTTGACCTGGAAAGTTGCCGCATGCAAGGCTTCTGTAATTGTGAGTGAAACCTATCAAATTTAACCATTTACATGTACTCCCATGGATCATGTTTGGAACTACAATAATGGAAAACATCAGAGAGTTGACAGTATCAGACTCACGATTGTGGTTCCCCAGCATCTTCAGGTGAACTCTCTTCATTCAGATCTTTATTCCTGTTAGAAAACCAAAAAAGTCAATGAACTGCCAAGCAATTGTTTTTATTAGAAAGTTACTGTCTGATATCGAGCACCACCAGTGTTGTGGTGGCTTGTTGGGGTGGAAAAGGTGGAAAATATGACTACACAAGACCGAGATGCAGTAAAATTGCTACAATAGGAACCACAATAATGCTTAATATACTCAATCAACCCGAGGCTGGATTATGGCCTACAATAGGAACCACAATAATGCTTATACTCAATCAAACCGAGGCTGGATTATGGCCTTAACCTTTACCGTATGAGGCAAGGATGCCATGGGGATCACAGCCCTCCAGTTAAGAACAAAAAAATATTGTGTTTGGTCAAAACTGGTCGATCAGTGGATTTTCTTTTCAATTAATTTTTTTACTAAAAAATAGTGAGCAGTACACACCAACGTATGTTTTCGATCCAGTGATGACAATTTAACCAGATGTCACCAAGATGACGATGAACAACATTATTCAGGCAAATTTCTTTCATTTTATTACAAGTCAGAAGAAATTTGATGCTGATCAAATTAGGTTTTTGGAGTTAAAAAGTTAGTTTTACCAGGAAAGTAACCAGTCACAAACAAAATTATCCCGATTTTCCGAGCTGTCTCTTGTCAGTTTAGTCTCCCATGATTTCCAGGCCAAGATAGCCAGCAAGGCTTGGTGGGATCATTTAGATTGATTTCAGTTTTCAAGTATCAAAAGGAGTGGAGGGCATTGAGAATTGCGTAGAAGGAGACTGCTTCCATATGATGGCCACAATATAACTTGCAAGGAATTAATGACTAAACATTACAATCTTACTATACTGTTACACTGTATCTCAGGGAGGCAAATACTACAAAAGCGCAAGAGCTATTAGTTAATCAATGACTGCAAACGAGTTAACCCAGAAAATGAGATGGACAGGGATTTTAGAAAAATAGCATTTAAGACAATTAAGGTGACTTTGTTCATATTGCAATAATTCATTAGAGCCTCATCTAAAATCTACTTTTGGAGTTCTGATGCTTTTACATCTCAAACAATACACAAAAATCAAGGCTGTGATTAGTTTAAGGGACTTACAGTCACGAAATATCGAGTAAGAAACAGATTTTCTTGTTGTTCATGAGCTAGAATGGTACACTGATAGCTCATAAGCTCATACATATACCTGTTATACTCAATAGTTCCTTTGACAAAGAACACTCCAATCAGTAAAACCATACCAATCAAGCAATCAATATTGATCAATATCAATAACTTTATTTAACCACAGGATCCTCATCACTAAAAAGTGGTCTTCTAAAGAGCCGTGCGCATTAACCCTTACAAATATATTACCTAGTACTTAAGATCTAAGACTAAAAAATTACGGATATTGTTGAAAAATCTTAAGTTAAGTAATTTCTAATATACATGTACAACAGCGGAATAAATCTAGCGAGAACTTTCACCTAAAAGTATGTACGGTGGTAAAGTTACATCAGCTCTTTGCCTGAAGATCAACAAATTAAACAGTACAAATCTTATGCATGTACTCACCCAGAACGCAAGTCAAAGATGGATTTAACACACTTCAAAATATCTTTGTATATTTCCTGAGACAGAAATTGTGGGGACGCGGTTAAGAGAGCCAGAGGTGTGCTAAATTTAAAGCAAGCGCTACAACCTGCTGTTACTGTTACTATAAAACAGTAAACAATAAGCACAACAGCTACCTGTAAGCTACAGATTAGGTTGGAATCGACCTGAATATTAGACATAATGAAACTACTATAACTTTCATTATGTCGCGAGAAAACTACAATAAAAAACAGTATAAATTTCTTACGAGGTATTCTGTCACTTCCATTGCACTTTCATCTGATGTCTGTTTTTCAACATCTGTAAAAAGCTGTTTCTTTTCGCTCAATGCCGGTGAGTTGCAGTCCGCCATTTTGATTTTTAGTATGGCCACGCAGTCACTCGCAACGTCACAACTCCTTCCCAGTCTTACAGCGACTATTGGTACGAAAAACATGCAGTTTTAATAGGAGGTGGCGGTAAACATGAAAAACTTACTTGACTTGAGAGCTTTGGGCAAACAGGTTAATTTCGAAATTGGAATTTAATCGCAGTTTTGTCGATGTCGCTGTTTTATTAATCTTTGTTCTCAGGCCAACTGATTGCGATAAATCGAAAGGAGAGTCACTTTATCAAGGAAAAAAGAAGGTATTTTTATCAGGCTCCTGCTTGCTTTCCCAAACCCTTTCATCCCCACCCATCCTCCCCCCCCCCCTCACCTTAACCTCAAACTCTTAGCCTTTCCCCGCTGAGACATAGCAGTACAGCTTTCAGAATCACAGATTTTTCGTTGGAAAAAAATCACCAAGCGTTGAATTTTACACTGACGGTTTCATAAAATTTTCGCTTGTTGAAATCAGCAACTTTTCGCTGCTTCGGGGGCAAGGCAGATGTTTTTGCGCAGTTTTTGCGCTGTTTTTATTTTTTTGTGTGTATGTGCGCTGACGTAAGTTACGAAATCCGTTGTTTTGCGTTTTGAGAGCACCGTGGGATCACAGCCTGCCGACCGACAAATTTACATTTTTGGTAGCTTCAGTCACTGTCCACACGATGGGTATAACTTGCTCGAGTCATTACTTTCCCCAAACCTTACAGGAGCCCTCTACGCTGTCTACAAAGCTCTACAAGCCATTCCCAAGGAAGAAAAGATGTACGCGAGGTGCAGTTGTCATGCAGTTGACCGGCGAAGGGCTTGCGAGCAGCAACCCGCCGCGATACATGAACGAGCTGATCAGATCCGTGCGCTATCATTACCAATATCAGTGCTTATTTGCCGCGCAGGATGATTCAGTACTCATATATGGTGAGTGACATGCTTTTTAAGCTGATTAGTTTGCCAGAAACAATTAAGAATGAGGAGTGAATGAATGAAGAGTTGACGAGATTTTAAGATATTTCACCTTGATTTTCAAAACGGTGCGACCTCAGTCGTTTGATACTACCACTGGTATCAGACATCATATCAGGGTCCTCAGATTCTGCTCGCATTGTTGTTTAAAAACTGATCAGAGTACAAACGTTCGCTCTCTTTTCACCTGCTCTATGTTCTTTTACCCTATATGAAATAATCTTGTTGAATTTCTTTCCACCCTGACTGAAACGAAAAACAAGTCAATTTAGATATAAAAGATCTGAAATTTCTAAGGCCGACAGTTACGTTCACAAGCAGTAAAAGCCGTCCGTCATTTGACTCTTTCACAATTTCTCTGCTCAGTTTTGGCCGTACTCGGTAAGTTTTCTGACAGCCCAGCCACTCAAAATTCAAGACTTGGATGTTCCTATATGTGGGGGGCAAGTTCAAACGAATAACATTTGAAATCAACGACGTTTTTCCTAAAGCATTTGCAACTGACTTTAAAAAGGGATGTGTTCCTGGTTTATTGCGTAAGGTAAATTAAGTCTTATATTCAGTTTTCAATCTTTCAGAACCTAAAGATTCGGCCGCAAAATTACTTTCAACACCGAAGAGCGTGTGGTAAATTTATTCTCAGGAGTCTTGGAAAAAATTTTCGCCGATTATAATGACGGAAGTGGCAAATGTTTTTATCTGAATTCAATTTATCATTTGATTACTACACCACAACATATCGCCCGGATCAGGAAGATAAACCCCTTTCGTCGAGTTTGCTCCCCGAATTTAATAGTCATCACGTTATTCCGTCGAGGAGTAGGAAAAAAAATCACTTTCACCGAATTTACCTGCAAATGGTTGCCGCAAAAACTTGGATTAGTCGATTCAAAATCTACCTATTAAGACAACACAACTACACCGCAAGACAGTGAACAACAAATTCACCAGTTTTGACTAATATTTCGTGTTTAATGTGGTGCTGAGTAGTAATTAAACGTTCAGGCAGTTTTTTTTTCCAACAATAAAGTTGGCCCATTCTAAATACCACAAATTATTTTGACTAAACAAACGGGTTGTTGGCAAGGGTTTTAAATAACCCACGAGAGAAAATTGGGGTGAATTTTTGACTTGGAACAAAATGTTCCAAATGAGCACGTAATAAACAACGGTTTATTTGTCTGGTCAGAAAAGAATTAAAATTGCAAATATAATAGAGCGAATAATTGATTCGCCGCTAGAGTCAAGCGTCGATTTGTGTTTTTTCTAGGACATCCAAAGTCGCTTACTTTTGTTAATTTGGATCGGTCCAAATTCGAATTTAGTTCGGCTCATAAAAAGTACGTCGTCTGAACCGGGCTTAACTTAACAGTATAATACCATACGACTTTAGACTGTTGAATGTAATGATTTGTCAGCTGTTTCCACGAACAACACATGCAGAGAACAAGCAAAGTTAACCACAGCGAATAAGCTTTACAAAAGGACAAACTATACATGAAGCGGAAATGCTGTGTATCCGGTGCGATCTATTTCGTTCTCGTCAATTTATAACTGATGAACGTACAGGTGAAATTCTACGAATTCACATGCTCATTTCTGATTTTTTGCGAGTGGAATTTCATCACTGAGAACAATAGCGCTCCTGTTGTTCCGACAAGCGGTTTAATGATTTGGATTGTGCACACTCTTCAAACAGAACTGATGTAGCTCTTAAGTCATTTTTTTTACCGGCTGTCGTATATATTCTGAAGAAGAGTGCGATAAGTGTACAATAAAAAAATCAGAGAATCGCAGACAGTATCAATATTCTGCACTCTTTAAACTTCACAGTTGGAGGAATCATTCACTGATCATTGTCTAGTAAAATCGTAGAATTGCAAAGTACAGTCGTAGTAGAATTGTAGAATCGAAAAATCAGAGAATCGCAATCATGGTCTAGTAAAATCGTAGAATTGCAAAGCACAGTCGTAGAATTGTAGAATCGGAGAATCAGAGAATCGCAGACCTTAGATTTCCTGTTAGTGCTTTACAGACAAATGTATGGAAAATTTAACTAACAAGGACCCTCGAATTTTGACAGTAAAATCCTTCAGTGGTAAGCAACGTAAGTTCACAATTCATAAATTTTTCTGCATTCAAGGTTTTCAGTCTTAAGTTATTTGACATCGGACTCCATTACACTCTGTTATTTCCGATATGCTTTCCGACCCGACAAGATGGCATCGAAACCGTCAAGGCCTATCATCTGATTTAGCTTGTACCGTTCTGTGTATTTCTGAGATGTATAGCATTTGCTCCTCCGCTATAACGTTTTGCTCGAAAGGAAGCCGATACTGATTGTGGAGCGATATCGATAAAAATGCACTCGATATGAAAATTGCGGGATTTCCTTAAACATATCGATCTGAACTGCCAGTGGTATCGATCTTGCAGTCAATAGAAGCCAAAACGCATTGCCGGTATCTTCCTCAATTCGCTCTGACGAAGGGCTAACGTTCCAAACGTCCGCTTTTAGAATCCCTGTACGGCAGTCAGTATCATTTACAGTATCAGTTCCGTTACTAAAACCAAATTCTTCATCACTAACTTTTTTTTCCACACCAGTCGTGACTGTATGCTTAACTGACGATTCAGCTCTTACCAGGGACTCGCGTGAAAAATGCCTAGTATAGCTTGTGGATTTCTGGACTTTCCCTTAGTAGGCTTTTTCTGTACATCAGGGTCTAGTGTGTAATTACAGTGTAAGTAACTTCACAGTCTTTAATTGCGCTATGCAACTGAGATCTCTCGGCTTTTGCTAAGCGTCGAACCCTCATCTTCTTAGCCATTCAGGTCCACTCTATCTATTTCTGAATCAATGGCGTCAAACGTTTGATAATTACGTGTGAGTTACTTCCTCGCTCATTGACCGCGTTAACTCTCATGTCAACCCACTCCAGCGCTACGAAAACAAAAAGCGGAAAAGGTGAATCTTAAGCGGACGTGCGCCATCATTTTGAACAGTTTAGTGGCATCTCAGCTCCAAAAGACACATAATCACTGATCACTCACTTGGGAGTCCTTGAACTCAGGGAATTTGGCTTAGCTTTGTGTTATTAATCAAAGAATGCCATGGAACCTCAAGCCCAGCCCTGAGGCCAACCAGAACATGACTGAATCGAAAAGGTCCATGGAATTTCACTGATACAGCCGCCACGGAAATCATGATCTGCAAGGATGCTTGCCATCTTAGCACCAAAGACTCCGAGCTCGATCGAGAACAGTACTGATTCAGCTCTTGTGTTCTTCCAACTGCCCTTTCTTGATAAGCCTTACAACCCAAAGTCATGGTCTTTTTTAACACACAGTGATTGCACCTTGACAGAGACTAGTCCTCTTTTTTCACGAGGGTAGGTTGTAAAAAAAAAAAGGTAGAGTCTATGTCCGTTCCAGAAGGTTGTACAAACCTGTTTCCTTTTTTATTGTCCTCTTTTTTACAACCTACATCGATCACATACACTTCACTAGTTTTCACCTTCAACGGTGTTCAAATTACATACCCTGTGATCAAAACTAAGCCATCCAATAAGCACATCTTTTCATTATTTTAGACATAATTCGTGCCTCAGGTAAAGTACATTTCCTAAGTTTGATTCCTACTTTGGTATTTTATTTTTTTATTCAAGATACTTGGGCTCCGTACCTTGAACCGGCTCCGAAAACAAGACAAAAATAGAGAAATCAAATTATACATCCTGAACCCAGATAGGATCTTTAACAAAGGACCTGTCCAAAACCTCCAAGTAATTCTTCTTTTTTAACCTAAGGTGCTGTTGTAGAGCCATCATGCCATCTGGAGAGAAACCCAACCTACAGTTCACGCACGCGCATGTGGGACTTAGCATCCTCGACTTCAACTGCTATCACCAAGTACCACTGCACGCTGACCTCCGGTCCTTGGTCAGTCTCCCCAAATGGCCTGCAACTGTGTTGCTTAGCAACGAAACACGGTATAGAAGAAGAGGAAGACCTTTTCCTTTCCAAAGTTGGCTCCTCGCCGCAAAAATGCATTCCATGTAACATTCCTGGTGGCACGTCTGAATACCGCCGGATATATCCTCAAGGCTGCCCGTTTTCCCGCGACGGGACGATGATCGCTTCCATCAGAGTGGTCAACGGAGCTCTTCACCTGTCAATCACAAATGCCCGAAATGCGAAAACCCTTTGTTCTGAGAAAGTGAGCAAAGCGTGTCCCGGCTTTCGCGGCGTTGTTGTAGACTGCGCGTTTTCTCCTAACGGCCGGTATCTTGCAGTAAGTTCTTCACACGGGCACGTTTATTTCCTGAGCACCGCTCGCCTGGCTCTAGTGAACAGTTTGGAAAGTGAGAAAATCCTAACTCCATACAAAGTACCGGACCTCACCGACAGTAACCTTGAAGACTTTATTATGCAGTCTGTGTGTATTTTCGATCCGCGGTTTCCCTTTCAAGAGTTTGTCACGTGCGTCATGTATGCAGGGGTCCTGAAAGTTTGGCGTGTACTGGGGAACGATTTTAAGGAGACTGGTGCCATCAACAAACACAGTTTGATGTTTAAGAAACTTTTGAATGTTGTCAAATTTTCCCCAGATGGTACACTCGTTGCCGTGGGAGCAAACGATGGCACGATTTCTTGCGTGAATACTGACGATGGGACAATCAGTTTTGTCTTGAATGCGTCGGAGCAGTCCCCAGAATTTCACAGTGACGCTGGCGTGTTTCACATGGCTTTCACGCAAAGCGGTGAAGAGCTTGCTGGTAGCTACAGCGACGGCTACATCCGAATTTGGCAGCTACCAATGATATTTAACTTGAAATACTTATGCCGACAAGTCATAAATAGCTGCGTTCCACCCAGTAAAGTTCAGCGGCTTCCTTTACCCTCAAAACTAAAGAGTTTCCTTCTCCACAAACATTTCTTATGACCTGAGAAATACCGAATCCATGCAGTTTTTGCATTGCTAGAGGGTTTACAAGGCGGCATAAAAAAGAAGTGGAAATGCGTTGAGTTAAATCATTCGTGAACAGAAATGAGACGTATGCACTCTTTTAACCCCTATGAGTGACCAATAATTAATTTCTCTTGTAGTAACACTGCTCAAATGAATCAAACATAAATATATGGAAAACGGTGAGAAAAATATATATGCAGATATTTAGGGGCTAATAAAATTTAGATAGAGAATTGGTCTCGGGATTGAAACCTAGTACAGTAGCCTGTCAACAGACTCCTGATCCAGTCGTTGGAGTATTGGTCGCAACAAAAGTGCTCAGGAAGAAAAATATTCGGCTCGCCACACTCTCCAGTACCCCTGCTGAGTAACCTCTTCACAGGACACTGAGAAACCGGGAAGAAACAGTCCAGTTCTCGCTTATTAAACGAGTGCCTCGGGATACTTAACGCAATTTGTGCAGTGGAAGGCAGTATTCTGCACTGATGGATAGCGACGTCTTGTCGGGATTACACTGATTCAGATCCGGCTTACTTCGCCGTCTTGTATTTTGCAATACTCGTATGTAGGCCATTTATGACTTCGTTCGGGGCTAACCTTGGATTTGGCAGAGAGTAAAAAAAACTGCTCGAAAACTGTCTTAAAAATACGCAATCAGTTAATCCTCTCTTTAAGTGTGCTCACGACAATGCTCCAGATCTGTTTAGGGAATATTTTATCAAGTCTTCGCATGGTCTAGATCTTTTAATTCCCAAAGTTCGCACTGAATCTCAGGACAAAGCCGGAAAGACCTTTTTTATTCTGGAGCACAAGCTTTTAATCAATTTGCGGAGCGCATTTGAAAGAAGTTCAATCATTATTGGTTTTCAAAACGATGCTTAAGGATTTATTCTTATAGATTTTTTAAATAATTACCTGATGATTTTGATTCATAATTCATAGTTTTTCTACCACATTGTACATAGTTGTTAAGTTTACGTAATACTGATTTGACTATTCAATATTTATTTTTATTGTTATATTTATTTCAAGCTGACGGGTTTATCTGGTAAAACATATTGTTATTAGTATTATTTATTGTTCTCCAACCGAAACCTCTCCAAGACTCGATATCTTTTGATATCTGGCGCACAGGATTCTTTAATGTAACCCCTCTCTACATAAAGAATTAATAAAGGCTTACTCGTACTAAGCTCAGTATTAGTATTCAGTTGGTATGCTAAAAGGTGTTGTAGTCTTATGATTTTCCTGAATTTATGCTCCCTCCTTCCTCCCCCCCCCCCCCTCCCCTTCCGTCAATGAAGTTGAGAGTTCAAGAGTTATCATGAGTGCCCAATATACCGGTACAAATATAGTTGCGGCACTGTTGGCAGATATGTAGGTTAAAAATCACTGCAACCGGGTAGTTTGATACCGTTCTGGTTTAAAGATCTAGTAATGAATCTGACTTAAAAAGTTACCATCAAACCATGGGGTCTGACTGTTGTGAGAGTTCGCATCGTATTGCAAGGCCCTTGAAGGTGATAGTGGCTGAACAAGAACAAACATCTTATGGCGAATTGGTTTCTAAAGTTAGGGTTCCTGGTTTCACTGTCTTACTCTGTCATCTGTATAAAATATTTTTGACCACAGGAATGTCTTTGGCTATGGGTGACATTTTCTTGCAGTAATGGTGCAAATTATCTCTGCATTGCAAGTCGCGGTTATCTGTTTGTTGCGCTTATCACAACCCGTGCGCGTTGCGTGGCGAGCATAAATTTTGCCCTCAAAAGGTAAAGATATTCTGTACAAATAATGCAAGCCTAGTTCACTTTTTTCGACTTTTCCTTTTACGACCGTGCTTGAGGTGTATACTTGTTCACCCAATCTGGCTTGGTCCAGTATACATACAGTCATGTGACCAAAGAGCTGTCGGTAACTAATAACTAATTACGCTCGTAGTGAAGAGGGTAATCATAAAATCCCTGCACCGCAAATCAATATTTCCCAGGCCAAGGACGTTATAAGGAGATCATAAGATGGTATTCTGTAAGACGTTCAAAGTTATTATCAGTATTACTCAGTGTTATCACAAGATTCAGTATTTTTGCTTTGCTAATTAAACAAATCTCGAATTTGAAAAATTAAACTCACGCAAGTAATGCAATAGTTTGCAATCGCAATCGACTTCGAGACTGCGTAGGAGGTAAGTTTTAGCCACACGTCCATCATATCTCAGACAGTAAATATGTTGAATGATCGACCATGCTAGAACGTTTGACGGGAGCTAAAATCTGTTATTATTAGTTACGGACCAATTTCGTTCCCCGCAAATTGTGGCGACGCTTCACTGAAAACAATAAACCACTTAATATTTGTTTATTGGCCCAACTGAAGCCTCTTGTGATATCGAGGAGAGAAATGGTGTGTTGATAAGTCAAGTTCTATTCCATCTCCCCGAGTCTCTAGTGAGATTAGTGAGCATTTGCTAGAATATTTTCATCTTTTTGCTGTTGTAATCAGGGATAACGAGTGCCATTTCCGTGTACTCAAACCTACTCAAGCGTTTTACTTATCATCACAACAGATATAAAGTCAGTCTCTCCTCATTCCACATACGTCTTTTACTTGCCCCACCCCGCTTAGGAGTCGTTGAGTACTTGATACGTCCTTTATAGATCTGGGACCGCACGCTGACGTCGCATAATATAGCATGAGGTCCTAGTTATTTATTTATTTGTCCATTTCTGATCACTGCTACGAAGTTTGAACTTTTCGCCATGAACTGGATACGGTGAAGTAAATTTACATGTAAGGGGATATGGCACTACTCTTCGATAAGTTGTCGGCGATGGCACTTGGTTTGTTGTGGGCAATCATGTACTTCGTTTGTTTTTCATCCACTGGAGCTACGAGATCAGGTATCGAATTTAACACGTAACTTGACTTATTTCCCAAATTCCATAAACATGAAAGGTGTAAGCTTAACTTAAGTCCAATAATTAGGATGTAGTTCGATGCAAACCATTTCTGTATTCGTAAGCGTAACAAATTTTGACTTTGAGGTGAAACAAAGTTAACACGTCCATTTCAGCTCCAACGTATCGATGGTGACCCATAAGCTCATATATCCATAAAAAACTTTCACCTCTAGACGAAAGTCACGAGTTAAAAAGGTATCTGTCTGTTATGAACGAGTAATGTAGCGAAATTCAAACTTCAGCAGTACAAACTCTTGGAATAAAAACTTGTTATTGCATTGTCTCACTTGGACATGACTCGACAAGTCTTACAGTTGGAGAGATTTCAACTAGGATCATTGGTTGTGCTGCTTTCGTGCATTTCTTTGCTCTGGATTAAGACGAATTGTTCAATAGAAGCCTTAAAAAACGAAAAACGTGATCTGAATAGCTTCTAATGTTATCGATCTTTTTGCAAGCGGCGGTTTCCGCACTGTTCCCTCGATCGGTCATCAAGACAGAACAAATAATGATTCGAAACGGCAAATTCTATGGAAAATCATTGAACTGATAAAGTCTAAGCTTATAAGCAACGACAGTCTTCTACGCAGGAAGTTTGGAGAGTTAGAAAACAAATTTGAACTAAAACTGAAGCACAGATGATTTCATTCTCTCTCTGCTTTAACCAAAATACAGCTGTAGTTCGTAAATTGGTCGTGTAAATTTTTTTGGGATCTTGAAGCGCCTCGGAGCGCCGTGAGATCAAGCTGCCGACAGATGTCTCAATATGAAAACAATATAAACCTTTTCAACCTTCATTAACAGTAATGGTTAAAGTGTGGATGTCAGTTGAAGCTAGATATCTGGGATAATCAACCGTATTGTAGCACAACTAGATAGCTTATAACTCAATGGTGAATTATTAATATTTGGGGGAGGGGAAGGGGTGTGGAGAGGGAAGCGGATGAATGGAGAAAGAATAGAGTTTTTACAAAACGTAGTGCATCATTTTCCTTTTAAACAATCAACAATGATTAATATGTTGATTTATTAGTTCCTATTCTAACATATACCTGTGTTAAGTGCATCCATAACTGGTGATATGAGTTCAGCAAAAATGGCTGTAAATTATATTATACAATATAAATAATGCTCTAAATAATGCGAAAACATTTAGCTCTGGTCTTCTTGCTGTAGGTTTCTGTCATAGAAATTAGGTTTCACTGCCTATTCTAATAGGATGCATGGGCAGGATATCCGT
This sequence comes from Galaxea fascicularis, assembly GCA_948470475.1. Classification (NCBI taxonomy): domain Eukaryota; kingdom Metazoa; phylum Cnidaria; class Anthozoa; order Scleractinia; family Euphylliidae; genus Galaxea; species Galaxea fascicularis. Next base: position 9,437,411 of record OX419340.1, on the reverse strand, counting down.
ACAACCCTATACATTATTATTACACATGCATTTAATGTGACTCAAACTCTATTTGTTTTTGGAACAGGGTAATTAGTATGACAATGGTGCATGTGTAATTTATGTGTGGGGCTGTGCGGAAATCTTTCCATTGCGTGTACATCACTGGGTTCTGTTGTTTGCTAGTTTGACAGAAAAACAAAAATAGTCTATTTTAGTGACCTTAGCCTTTGAGTAGAAGCGAAAGTGGAGGTGATCTTGTTTCGATACAAACCTCTCTGTCTTTCACATGTAAATGTGGACTAGTTTGCATAAGAACAACTTGATTTACATGACAACAGCGGTGAGGTCAAGCAAGCATAAAAAGCTTCAACAAAAAGTTGGGTAGGTGTTAATGGATCATTTTAAGCCCTTAAAATAATTTGTTGTGTAAGCAGTATTTGTCTGCTAAGTTTCACCACCACTGAGCAAGTGAGATTACAATGTAAGTGTTCTAAATTCTGTACTGCAGATCAGTTTCACATGCCTCTCGACTACATTTCTTGTAAACCTACAAAAAGAAACTGCCAGTAATTCCTCTGAACATAATAAATGAAACTATGCAAGACAACTTCCTTAGTGTTGATGTCAATAGCAAAATGGTAAACAGCTCAGCGTGCACTATTGAGTTATGGTGCACGCAGGAGGTTGCTAAGCATGAGATAAACCTGAGAGTCGCTTGAGGTGATAGCCAAGAGCGACTCTAGCTTCTAGCAAACTCCCAAGTGCACCATAACTCAATTGTGCATGCTGAGCTGCTTACCATTTGTTTTATAACATAATCATTAACACCACTCCTCTGTGTTTTGTTTATATTTGCATAAATCAAGCTTGGTCAATAGTCGATGTCAACACAACTTTGTTTTCTAAAGATAACTATGAATTAACAAAGACAAAATGATCAACAAACAGTTTTCCCAGCCAAAAATTTTATTGGAATCAACAATAATTTGCTCTTAGGAGAGAAAACATTGTGATTTTCTTGTGAGCGGCGACGCAAACATGTTGTCTTTGCACATGCTTTGCCTCTGTTAAAAGTGATCAACCCATTGCAAACAGCGCGACTTTTCCAAGCCAAAAAAGAGATGTTATACTATTTCAGCTCAAATGGCCAATGAAATAAATCTCAAAAAGAAAATTGACATTCAAAAACACCATTTATCATCCTGTGACATCTTCCCTGGTCTCATAAAATCCTTTTCAATTCCATGATTCGGCTTCAATATTTGGACAGAGTTCAGGTTGTGTTTTGGAAATCAAAGCAGTACAAACATGAAACAATCTTTCGTTGCTTTAAGACCTCCAATCCTCATTTTTCCACTGCTGATTAATCCTTAGGGCTATATCTTTTTATTTTGAGCTCTGCAGAGGTTCACCCCTATTCTAAGAGGAGGAAATTATGTCTTGGAAAATTAGGACTGATGTGCTTGCGACTCCATTTTCTTCTTTCCACATTGATTGCACATCAGCTGTGCATCCATGGGCAAATAGTAAATGACCAATTGGTCAATCAGAACGCGCGCTTTATTCAAGTTACGTTACAGTGCAAATTGGCTCAGTTATTTTGTTTCTATTTCTTTATGGATTAATAATAATTAAATAAACCCTGCAAATCCTAAGATCAAACTTTAAATTCTCATTTCTTGCCCCTACAGAAGTAGTATAGTATATAGGGAGAAATTGTTAAAATATCAAGCAAATTCATTTTGTGTGATGCTGTCCTTAATTCTCTTGACCACTCAGGTTTATAAAGCATTGATGTTACAGAGAGAAATTTGATGCTGATCACTCTTAGGGTTTAAAGGGTTAAAGCCAGATGTTAAAATTAAGGGTGCTTTCATTGCTACCAAACTTAAAACTGGAAGTCTAAAAAGCAATTAATGTGTCTGGGCAAGAAGATGACTGGGGCCAGATTCAGGAGCCTAAGCCCTCCTAAGTTACAGGCAGTAAATATGTCTTCTAAGTATTTTTTTCTCACAATAGCTCATTGTTTTGAGGTGCTAGAAAACAATACTTAAAATGCACTGTAACATGGGAGGGCTTCGTGAATCTGGCCTCAGGAGTTCAGGGCAGGTAACCCAGAGAAAAAACATGGACAAATTCATGGACTATGGAATGCTGTTTCTATGCAACTGCACAGTAATAATTAAGTTAATTAAGTGATAGTCCTGTTATATCAGAACTTTTGTCTGCTTCTCTTGCCTTTTATATGTTGTTGCTAAATCGTGACTGTCTTGTTTGTTTGTTTGAGTAATTAAATTGCTATGTCATTAATTCAGTGCTGAGTAGCAAATTGGATGGTGAATGTTGCTTTCAGCTGGACATTGACCAGTTTATGCAAATTTCTTTATGCAGGTTGTGCAAATCCACTTGGTTTGGAAAACAGAAAAATCAATAATTCTCAACTCAGCTCCTATTCTCATTATGGTGACTGGGAACCTTTTAGAGCGCGGCTCAACAACGCCAAGGCCTGGTGTAGTGACTCAAATGATCCCTTACATGAATATCTTCAAATTGACTTGCTGACAGTCAGACATGTATCAGCCATTACTACACAAGGAGTGAATAGTGGTTTCCCACTGTATGGTTCTTATTATGTTAAAACATACATGATCAAGTACAGTTATGATGGAAGAACTTGGTTCTTTTATGAACACACCAATGGAGCAGACATGGTGAGCAACAACTGGTCTTGTTTATTGTGTGTGAAATGGAGTGGTTTTCAGTTGATTTCAATGGTTTTGCTTAATTTACAACAACAATAACAACAATCTTTATTTGTACTCCTTCTTGCTCAAAAGATAATTACAACAATGAAAATATTAAAGATAAAAATTTAGAGTACTGACTGCCTGGAATAACCATAGGGGTTAGCGGAGCCAGACAGCCAGTTAACATCGGCATTAAATAGAAATAAATTACAGGTAATTAATTTAGGTAATCTTGTGCTACTTTTTCAACCACTGAGATGTGCTGCAAAACCAAAACCAATATTATTGTGACTCAGTTGCATGCACACATTTTTCCCACACATGGTACATTGTGAGCATGCAGTCCATCTTTCTTTCGATCATTGATCAAGTGTGAGCGAGCACGAAGTGCAAAAGAACGGAAACTGAGGCAAGTCACGGAAGTTCTTCTGCTTCCCCCAAGTTCTGCTAATTCAAGCTTAATTTGCGCTCGTTCACACAATCAATGATCGAAAGAAAGAGGGACTGCTTGCAGTCTACACAAATGGCATTGGTTAAGTGCAAAATTATTGCATTGACATCTAATAATGCTGTTGATAATGATAATAATAATGATGATTTCTCATAATAAAAGGTTTCGTAAAGCACTTTAGATTAAAAATTAGCGATGTAAAGAGTGAACAACATTTCGATGACTTCATGTCATCATTATCAAGTTTGAAATACATGACTGATAGAATTGATTGTATATACGTACAGCCGTATGTGTAGTAACAATGTTAAGGTACTAAAAAGGGCAAGCCAAAGAAATCTTAGGGGTACCTGCCTATTTAGAATGTTATACCTTTCTATTTCTTCAATTAATGAAACCCCTGTATTTAGGGAATTAAAAAAGTAGTTAAAGTAAAAATAATGATGCTGGTGATTATTATATTATTATTATTAAATTGTTATTATGTATTCTTAGTAAAACTGTGCCTGCTTATTGATATCCTCTCCTGGCCTGTAGTAAGACATGAAATTTCCTGTTTTTTTTTTCTTTTTTAAATAACGGCCCTGAAAGCAATCGCTGCCTCCATTACAATCCTATTAAAAAAGAAGGTAATTTTCATGTCCTGCAATATTTGATTGACAGCACAATGTTGGCTATTGTCAGAACCACAAATTCGATTGTAAAATTTGATTGTAGTGCATCTTTTAAAATAGTGCCTCGGTTGGAAAGTTTTGCCAGCTACAGGCCTGCTTTCTGCACAGTTGGTGTCCTAAGCTTGTAATAATATCTTGCAATCCTGATCATTAATGTTTTATTTACCTTTTTTTTAAGCAAACCAGTAAGCATAAAGTCAATTTATTTGTGTCTTTATAAATTAAAGACATTTACAGGTAACAAAGATGCAAATGGTGAGCATACAAACTACTTTAGACACACGTTTGTGACAAGATTCCTCAGAATATTTCCCAAGATGTTTAACCGTGACATGTGTCTTAGAGTGGAGCTGTATGGCTGCAATCAAGGTTTGGAATATTATTTGTACCATGCAATGCTACAGCTTTATCATTTCTTTGATTGATTGCTTAGTTTTCTTGAGTGATGACCACTAATAACTTTGCAGTTCTAGAAGATAATTTAATTTATTTTATAAATGGGGGCAATCCTAACCAAATTATGTACCTTGAAATCCTTATGGTGTGAATGTGGAGTTGGATTGAACATATGGCCTTGCTGAGGCCTAAATTTAAGTTTAAAAATTCTTCATCAGTGCTACCTGTAAGCAACTTTATTTAGTACTTTAAGTAAGGTCTATCAGACCTCGTCCATTACGTAATGGAAACCAAGCAGAATATTCTTTTGTTTTCACGGTAATGAGCCTTACAGTTATTAGCCTTGTTAGGATGTGTAAAATTCAAAAGAATGTTTGTTCTAAAATGAGGCTAGTAGGCCTAATTAACTTGCATACGAAAGAATAATATATCGGCTGCCATTTATGAAAGAAAGAAGGATCTGAATGCATGGCTATTTTCTCGTGTTTAGGCATGAAATAGAATTCGTTCATGCATCACTTTAGTCAGGGCTTCTGACAGGGTGCAGGAAAAAGAAATAATATTATTGAAATTGTGTGGGATTTTGAGGGCAAATTGTGTAGTAAAAAACGTCAGTTGTGAGGAATTGTGCGGGATTGTACAATCTTGTAGCCAACAAAATATTTACTAGGTTCTCGCACAACCCAGAGCATGATAATGTCTTCGATCAAAGGGCACATTCAAGATAAACTAAACAAATTTAACCAAAGCACCACCAGTTGTACACCGATTGTTAAACCTCAAGCCTTTGCACATTAAGCCTACCACTGTAACTTTTCTTGTAAATTGTGCAATGAGGGCATGTATACCAACCTGTTTGAACAAATCACAGACTTCTTAACAGAAATGTTTTATTTGAAGGTTATACTTTCTTCGGATTAGCTTTTTAGATGAATGAGGTCAATAGTCATGTCCCGCCATTTTGGTTTCCAAAGGAGGGCTGAGATTAATGCCCAGTCCACTGTATTGTTTGGAAATGCCTTGTTAATATTTTCCACTGCTTGATCTCATTGATGGAGGAGTGTGGGCAATTCCTTGGTTGTTTTGGAAAGTAGAACAGCGTAAAAGAATCTAGAAATCGTGGTGATGGATAGGAATGGCCCTTTGAATATCATTTCAATATTTGTTTTTGACTATATATTGTACAGAATTTTGTGGATTTTGGAAATTGTGCGGGTTTGATCAAATTGTGTGGTTCCACACCTG
>OX419340.1:9381916-9424416 GCA_948470475.1 Galaxea fascicularis | reverse complement strand
CTTGTCCTTGTCAGTTCCTCAACAACATGGAAGATTGTTGGAAATATGAGTTTAACTATTTAGATGCGAATCCCAAAATACTTGAATTGCTTAAATATTCATCCATGAAAGTTTCTGTAATTTTTTTACTTAATCATTCTCGCTCATTACCTTTACTTTAATTTGTTACCAAGTTCTTGTTAATGAGTCATAACGACAAGTCTAAACTTAATCAGTACCAATTTAATTTGCATCTAGCATAATTTATTACAGTGATGTCGGTCAGGATGTTTTAGGGTGGTTAACTCTGGTTATCTCGAGTGCGATCCTCTTCAAAGTAATTGCGAATCAAAAACCGTTATTCTTGCTTGGTAGAACACTGACGAGCCATCACGTCTCGTGTGTCAATCCTTCCGATTTCGGCGCAATTTAACCTTCTCGCTAACTTTCATTTTCTTGATATTCACATTATCCTTCCCTCGATTTGCGTCAATTGACGTTGGGTTAGTACACCTGCCTTAATAATACCAGCGCTGCTTTCCAAAAATCATGGAACAAGTTTGCAGTTTTCGGAGGGTTGGGGGATTGTTCAAACAACACTGAATTTAGCGAGTCGGCTGATCATTTTTTCTTTTCGCTGTTTGCGTTCTGTAGTCAGTTTATTCCTATGTTGCTTATCTTGCCAATAGTTTTGACGGTTTTCGACGGGCATACGTAAGATCTGATTATTTTTTTCTGTTTGGTCATCAGGTGTCCATTAGATTACAGTACTAGTGGAAGTCGTAATGCATATCAAACCGTGAACATTTTGTATCAGAGGTGGGTAAATCTTGCTGTGCTGTCAGAGTTAGAATTCCAAAGCACCAGCTGTATACCTGCCAACTTCTTCTGACTCAAAGGCGTGAGATTTTTATCCTGGGGGTACCAGGATTTTTGAAGACGACAAGACCATAACCGAAGATTACCGCAGATGTTCGAAGACTTACGAAAGCGCCCGAAGATTTCGGAAGACGTTCCGAATAATTCAGAACCCAAGAACCCGTGTCTTTCAGAGATTTGGGGGAAAAGTATCGTCATTTACTCGTTTTCTACTTCATTTTTCTCGAGGGAGCTTTAGCAACGAGGGCGGCAACGGCAAAGAGAACGCCCCAAAACAATAGGTTTATTTGGCAAACAAACACTCTGCACGTGTGTTTTACAAGTTGGTTCATCTCTTTGCCGTCGTCTGCAAAACGGCAACGTGTAACGACCAAATTTTAGGTTTCTCGAGAACGTGAGCGTATGACAGCAAATTTTTCTTTTTCAATACTTTAGCACCATTCACAGTAATTTAGCCCCTGAAGAGTTTGCCAACACGTTAAACAACTTAGCAGAGTGGCGAAAGAGTTACAATAACGACACATTATATTTAGAAGAGACGTTCTCGTTGCCTTCGCCGTCGTCGTTGCTAAAGCTCCCTATTCCCTCTCGTTCCGCATAGATAGAAACCGACGGTTAGGATTTTCCTCCCCAAGGTGATCGGTATAGCTTATAAACGTTCCCGCTCAAAGAAACTAGGGGTGCTTACCAGTTACATGACCCATTCAGGTGAAAATTTTAAGTATAACTATTCAAAGCTGCAGCTTGTCCAAACGGAAAATGGATGAATCACAAAATGTACCAGTATCAGTTGGAAAGCTAAAAAATGACAGGAAAGCGTTGATTAAGCCGATAGCCCATAGTTTCTGAAACGTTCCACATGGAATGGTTTGTACCATTTCATTTTCGAACCAGAATTTCCGGGTTTTTCGTGTGAATGGTAAGAACCCTGGACCACACGATTTCTATTTCACTGCTTCAAGAATGTTGAAGAGTTACTTAACTGATCGTTTCTGAAAAAAATCCCCAGATAAATGATACAAAGATATTATCTCAGATTTGATAACTTAACAATCAATTTTTTTCTTTCACCCTAAAGCGCTGATGGTTCTAATGATACGGAAAACACCAGGATTGAAGATGATCATGCATATGCTAGGTATGTTGTATTTATAGAACAGAGGAGTACTTCATAGCTTTTTTTTCTAAATCGTGTCCTGGAAATACCAGTGTCGATATGAGTGCCTTATCTTGCCGCAATGTCAAAATATAGCTCGGTGTATTCAGGCCCGTAGGGAGGGAGGGGAGGAGTGCGACGGGTGCGTCCGCACCCCCCACGGGCTGCGGAGGTCCGCCTTTCTTTAATCATGGTAATTGCCACTAGCGTATATAATTAATGCTAATCCGGCAATGGAGCGGCCAGCGGTCGCTCAATTACATGGTGTCAGACTGAGAACAAATGAAAAAATTAAATTAAATTATTATGTTAGATTAGCAGACACTCTTCTGATAAATTCTGGGTACGATGAAGAATTAACAACGTCCGCTGGAAACGCGTTCCATACGGGAAGTTAAAGAATGAATGCTATACCGAGTAATTGCATTGTGACTAAACTTGATAGACAACAAATGCAAGGAAACGATGTTATGAGCTTGTTATATTTCGATATAAATCTATATCATCTACGGACTAAGCGGGATACAGGTAGCAGAGATTTAAATACTGCGAGATTGTATAACAGTATTACCACGTGAAAATGAAAAACAAAGAAACGAAACTGTCAAGAGAATAGGCGGAGTTCCCTACTGGCTTTTAAGCCATTGTTCAGAAATGGTGTTGAACGTTTGATAAAGAGAGATTCCACATCAAAAGAGACAAATTCATAACCTTCGGCGAACAAAGCTGGAGATATTGCCTGGATTCTATTTGCTGCGTCGAAAGTGTCCTTCAACACGCTCCTTCTCATCAAACGCAACACAATCAACACTATTCTGGAACACTTTCACAAATTTGATAGAAATATCCGCTTTACTTTCGATTTATTCGAAAATACCACTCCGCACTTTCTGGACATCAACATCGCTAGTGATGGCCTTGGCATCTATAGAAAAGATACTTTTACTGGACAGTACACTAATTTTAACAGCTTTGTACCTTGGCGACAAAAAATCTCCTGGGTCAGAGCACTGATTGACCGCGTACACCGTATCTGTACCCCTAACAAAATTAAATCTGAGCTCAAGCTGATTAGGAAGTTTTTATCATGGAATGGTTTTCCTAAACGTGTTGCCAACCTATTAATTGATCGCTTTACAACAAATGCACGGAATAGGGCTTCAGATCATCCTGCCAACGACACCTCCCACAACAACCAGCATCCCACTATCTGGCTTACCATCCCATTCGTCGGCGACCTAACTACACAACTTGTCAAGAAGCTTAAACGTAAGCTTCGGAGATGTCTCGTCGATCCTAATATTGACATCCGAATAAAAGAGAAGACCACAAAATTGTGTTTCTTCACAAGCACTAAGGACAAAACGCCGCAATTAAGCCAATCAAATGTTGTTTATGAATTCATCTGCCCTGGTTGTAATTCCTCGTACATCGGCAAAACGAACAGAACTCTGCTTGTCCGAACACAAGAACATGCACTCACGGACAAAGAAAGCGCTATCTATAAACATCTGCACGATTGTGATAATATCAAACACATACAAGATTTATACAACTTACCGGATATTTTCACTAATGAGAACAATTCACCTTCTACTGTAATGAACAAAGAATTTCTCACCCAAACCGTACGTGATAACACAAACATAATAGACCGCGATGACAATTGGAATCTACTACTATATAAAGAAGCTTATCATATCAAACGTTCAACACCATTTCTGAACAATGGCTTAAAAGCCAGTAGGGAACTCCGCCTATTCTCTTGACAGTTTCGTTTCTTTGTTTTTCATTTTCACGTGGTAATACTGTTATACAATCTCGCAGTATTTAAATCTCTGCTACCTGTATCCCGCTTAGTCCGTAGATGATATAGATTTATATCGAAATATAACAAGCTCATAACATCGTTTCCTTGCATTTGTTGTCTATCAAGTTTAGTCACAATGCAATTACTCGGTATAGCATTCATTCTTTACCTACTAAAGCTATCAGCAGGTAATGGTTTTATACGGGAAGTTATCGTACATAAAAAGATTGTTTGTAAGCGGTAACTGAAGAGGATGGGAGTCTTATCTTAAAGTCGTGACTGGCCCTTGTACGGCCGAACGCAGGCACGGAGATGAGGTCGTATTGAAGGGATATGTTGACTTGACCTCTATGTATTTTATAAAACATGCCGAGATCACATATCCTGTGCCTTGACCGCAGTGAAGGCCAGTTCAAATCAGTAAGCATTGATGAAACAATAATATAGCGGCTGTAATCGTGCTGCGCGGCGTTGAACGGATTCGATACCATCAATACCTTTCTTTGGGTGTGGAGACCAAGCAAGCGTGGCGTATTCAACAATCGGCCGCACCAAGGATGGGTATGAGCGTCCTTAAACAGATCGGCCGCACGATGAGAAATTCTTTCGGAGAATCCCTAAGACTCTCATAGCTTTCATTTTTGCTTCGTCGCACTGCAATTGCCAACTTAACGTCCACCTATTATGGACCGACGGCTCAAACGAGAACTAGCTGGCACAGATTGAGGAGGAGGGGAGGGGTGGGAAATGATATCTGGGATTCGGGTTGTACCGAGGTCCTGAAATGCGAAAGGCACTCCCCCTCCTCCCCTGATATTCTGAGATCCGAGATTCAAAGAATGGGAAATGTGGGGGAGGGGGTGAGCTGGGGCGATCTGAGGTTCGCGTGTTTGAAATCCTATTTGGATGATTGTAGAACGAGATGTTTGTTAAAGACCTGTTGCGCTCAGCACTGAAGTACTATGAGCTGTAAACAGTGTTGCTAACATTACTATTGACTTGTGTTTTTTCCATTGTAGTTGTCCCGTGGACAATTTACCTAAAATTACTGAAAATCCTCTGTACGATAAAGGGTAAGTAACTGAGTAGCTTCTTTGGACTTCTCTGTGTTGTTAAGTCTATCCAGGTCCTAATCTGTTTTTATTGTGTATTTCTAGAGTTTCTCCGCCTTTTGGCAGCAGGCAAGAAGCTGAAAAGGGGTACGAATTGTAAGTATTGACTCTCTACTGGTTATTAAACCTGATCATGCGAGTAACCGCGACCGGGAAATTATTGATCTGTCGCGTAGGGGCCGGCGGGACCCCAGGGGTATTAGAGACGCGGAGTCTGTACCAACGCCTTTTTTGTGTTTACAGCTGGAGATCAGAGGACTGAAATTGTTGTTGATATTTATTGCTTTTGTTGGACTTCTTGCGCTCCATCATCGGGGAACAAGGGGTGGATAGTCAGGGCAAGAGACGGTCATAACGGGCGGGGAGCAAAATGTGGGCGTAGGAGAGAACAGTCTCCTTCGCAGCCGTTAGTGGGGAGGAGCGTTACGTGATGAGCCTAATAACGGCTGCGAAGGAGACTAAGGAGAGAAAGGAACTGTTAAAGATTTGGCAACGTAGGAACTGTGTAATTTAACTACTCTCAGATGGTAATGATTGTAATGGTACTTCTTTGAAATTTTCAGGGTGAAACCACCTCCTCGTGAATATGACAGGTACAGTTCTGCCATTTATCAGCTTTGAGCATGTTTTATTTTTCCTCACTACGTTTAACGTTTTGTGGTCATGCACGATGATGAGGATCGATCGTAAACTTTTTCACCATTTAAGCATTCAACGTGAAGTAATTTCTACTCCGTTATTCAGTTCGAAGACCTAAACTGGACGTGCATCTTGTTTTGGCTTGTTCATTTTCTTTTGTTTTTGCTTTGAGTTCTGTCGTTCGTAGTTTTCGATTTTCAGTTGCGTTGTTTTCGTCTCTTTGTGCTCGGTTTTCCTCTGTTGAGACACTTATTGTGCTGTCATGCTGAGCGGCCACGCGCGGGTGGGAGGACACGCGCCTATTCCCACGCGCGGGCTTTTCATACTCTTGCCCCACCATACGAGTACGACACCCACACGAGGCGCCCAATCTCGCCCTTTATGTTATCCTAGTGTCTCTATTGTGCATACTATTTGTCAGGTTCCAGTCAGTCTCCATTACGATTCACCCTTCGGCCGATCACGTTCCTATAAACCATTCTTTCACAGGGAAAAAGCTTTTACCCATTGTTGTTACGGAAAAATCTTTGTCTACTTGGGCACGTGATGGTCAGATGCTGTACTGGATAACAAAGTCGTATTGTAATTGCAAGAGTCTTGTGATATTAAGTATTTGCAGTTTGTCGTAACTTACCAACGTTCCGTTATAGTCCCTCAGATACGCCTCCTCTGAAGATGAAATCCATTAACAATCCGAACTACGAACAGACGTTACCACTTGAGGTAAGTTTACATATTTTACCTTCTTTGTGTGAGATGTTACATTAAGTTGTCTATGGGGTGACCCAGTGAAACGGTGTGACGCATACATAAGTGCAAGTATGAGGTTTGTGTCAAGAGAAAACGACCGCTGATGCAAGGATAAGAGATGCACGTGTTCCCAGTCTTCCATTTATGACGCGGCCAGTAGAGCAGCCAACTCGCCCCATTACTTCTCGTATTGTTTTTCTTCCGGCCCTGAAAATTGCCTTGTTCGCTTGAAATGTTGCGAGTGCGGCCCATCGATCCGACTATATCTTAGTCAACTGTACATGTCTTTATCATATCTTAACTAGCCATGGCAGCGCATTTTTTTTTACACTCCTTGTCGTGCAATACTATTATTATCATTATCATGATATTATCATTTTTATTATCCAAACATGTTAAATGTTTCGCCATCCTTTATCCCGGCAATAAGGCATACGTTGATTTGCTAGACATGACAGATTCCCTTGTTCTTACTGTCCGAATCTCTCACAACACAACGCTTACTGAAAAAAGCACAAGCGTGAGCCCAAGGGAAAGGAAAAATTTATCCTTGTGCATGTGCTTGTGATTGCGTCGAATCCGTTTTCACGGTCAAATAAAGATTGCTATACTCGTGCTGGCGCTTGTGCTTGCGTCGCTCGTGAAAACCAGGTTTTAGCAGGTAAAGGGCCCATTTGCCAGTCATTATCGCGTGATTTAATGATTTCATTGTTTTTCTTTTCCCAGCAGAGTGGTCATGAATGTTCAGTTCCAGAGGCTTCAAAGTGTTAAGCGTGTTAGCAAGTGTGAAGTGTGAAGTGTGAAGTGTTAAGTTGTCCGTTTCTCAACAAACTGCGCACGCACTAGCTAGTTAGCCTCATTCCTAAACTCGAAAGGAATAAGCAATTGCGTGACGAGCACTGTAGCTTAGGACGTCACGCACAGAATTAAGGTGAATTAATGTCTAGTTTTGGCAGATTGTAGTTTTGTAAAAAGTTTATTGTAGACTCTCAGCGGGAACTCCACTTTCGCTGAAAAAACGTTTGAGGTGGATTTATAGCGGATTTCTCTGTATAAACGGTGTAAGTAATCTTAATCATGGTGGAACACGCGTGCATAGATGTATATTTTCAATAACCAAACAAGAAAACCGCATTGCAAACTAGTAAGAGCGGGTGAGGAAAGATTTCGTTCTGCTTCGTACTTTGTGTCAAAGAGTTGCAGTTGATGGTCTTGCTTTGGCAAACTTTTTTCGTTTATCTTGAATTGATTTCGTTGGTAGATACCCCGTAGATACCTAATTGTCGAAGGGATACACTGGTTAGGCTTCCCTGCTTTTCAATCAGCTCAGTGAGCCTGCTAGTCAGTCAGTAACATTGGAATGTCGGTGAATTCGCCCACATTAAAATTCGCCCTCTACGTTATCGCCCAAGCAATATTACAGTTGACTAGCCTACACGTTAGGCGCCGTTTGAGGTAGTTGAAATTTTTGCAACCGGAAAGCACTTCAAATACAAACACTATCTTTTACTTTAAAAGAGTTGCCATCGCTTTAGTCCTCAAGAGCAATTGCTTTATAGAAGGCGATTTGTCTTCCAAGTAGGCGAGAATGTTTTGTGGGCGAGTTGCATGTTGGTGAATTCTCTTGATACTCAACATTGTCTTGAGTGTATGCAAAAAACGTAAATGGTGTTTTTTTTTTTCGTGGCCTGACAATTGACTTGTACCTCCTTTTGGGTGCTAAGTATAGTTTTTCCAGTTTTCCAGAATTTGGACATGTACTTAAATCGTGGACCAACACCATAACAGCCCTGAACACCACATCCAGGGTTGCTACGGTCAGGGAAAAATCCGGCAAAAATATATATTTTTTTAAGATCATGGAAAGTTGAGGAATTGTGTCTCAGTTCAGGGAAATTATAAATTCCTCCTGAAAGTCAGGAAATTTTACTTTTGGTAAGCCGTAAGGTTTGGGAAGGAGATTTCTTCTTAGTAAAGGTAATGGCGTTTCAAAAAATTCCTGCAAAGGTGTTGATTTCCGCGGCTCTATTGTTGGCTTTATTGTCCAAGGTTTTGTCTTGGATGGTCAGTGAAAATTGGTTGGTGGGCAGTGAAGATGGGGAAATGTGAGGGTAGTTTTTCTATCCCAGTGAGTGGTAACCATGATCGTTTCGAAGGAAACCTTACATTTATTCTCAAACGTTTAAATAGAAACGACGAGCGATGCGGACGAAAAAAGTACTCTAAAATGCCAAAATATTTGACACCAGTGCTACTCAATCCAAAATGTCACACATAAGTTAGAACCGCTTTGTAGAGTTTTTAAGAACCAGTACCCCTAAGCACCGCTCAATAGCTTTCATTAATTGGTCTCGCGTTTATACGGTTTAAGCTGAACAGGGGGGAGGGCGGGGGGACGGGGGAGGGGGAGGTAGGGGCGTGGCTCTAAAGGAGGCCAAGGGTAAGTCTAATCTTCGGCCACACCCTCGTGTGTAGTCTGAGAGGGAAGACGATAATTAGTTTTTGAAACTATCTAGAATTGGACTTGGTATTTATTGTCATAAGAGTGTTAATATATGCAGTTACAGTATATAAATGGTAGCTTTTCACTGCTGTAAATGTACGTTGTCACGAAAGGCACCTGCAAGTAAATTACAGACACGGGAACCCTCTTGTTTGAGTGTGGTTTTGTAATGGTGTGAGTTACAGGAATCTTGGCATCAGGCGAAACTGCTAGTCTAGGTTATCCTCGGCACGCAGTGGGAAGTGACGCCACTTAGCCTGCGATCAAATTCCTCCATGGGATGATTTATAGGTTGGGTGGGCGGGGGCATGGAGATAGAGGGGCTATCCTTTCTCTTCCGTTCCAACTTGTTCTGATGACTACTGGCTGCTTGTGACATTGATAAGGAGGAGTTCGGTCGCCGGCTTGTCTCCAATGGACACAAGCCTTGGTTTGCTCGATAATTCCCTAAATTAAAGCATGGGAACTAGTCTTGTCTCACCGCCCAACCTAACAAGGGTAAGGTTCAGATCACCGCAGATTGCTGCGTTTTTCGATGTTTGTCTGTAATCTTCTGATTGTATCGCAATGGACATCACCCATTACGGCCACGGTTTGTTGTTATTTTAGGAATATTATGCAAAGATGATTGAAAATTTGCATTGTAGGAAGTGGGTAACTTAGGCACCGCCTCTCCTACTTGTTAATAAGACGAGTTGCATTTTAGCATCTGCCTCAAAGTGGGTTCGTCGGCTAAGAACGTATGAACGGGTCTTAAGGAGGCTCGAAAGGGTTTTAGCCGAGCGCGCGCGCGCGCGTAAGCAACACACGCCATATCTATAAAAAGTAAGAGCACGCGTGTGTCGCGCATGCTCAAATGCTAATCTTGTCGACTCAAAATTTTTGAAGTTTCGTAACTTTAGTCGCTTATATTTCCGATTTCGCTCGGTAGATTTCTTTCATTTTTTCGGTAACAACTAAGATCAATTGGCAGCGTATATAGCCCGACTTTTAAGAAATTCTGTAGGTAGGAAAAGAATTAAGAAAGCAATAATCAAAAATTAGTATCGTTCTTAATCTGCCCTACAGAATTTTTTGAAACTGAAATATTTGGAAGACCATTCCTGGTAACACATAATAAAGAAGTTTGAGAAGATTTCACCGACCTGTTTCTTAAATAAGACAAAATATTTCGATTTTAGGGGCTCAACTGAATGCGTCGTATGGTTGCCATGGTAACAGGTTTTCTAAAATAAATTTCATGTAATGAATCTATGATGTTTCTTTTATTTCTGTGCTAAATTTCATAGTGATACGATGTACCAAACATAATTTGGAAAAGAATTTGTAGAACTTATCTCGGGAAAATGAAAACTATTTCGAACCACCTTAAAAGTGTGAAAGCTACCAGTAAGCGTTTTCAGGCCAAATTGGTTAACTTTTTGTTACTGACCAATTTTCTTGGACAATTCTGGCCAAATGGGAAAGACGCAATGTGGTTAACCCTATGTGAAGAACCAATCCGAGGGCTACACTAGGGGTAGTTTCAGTCAGGGTTTGTTACCCCCCCCCCCCCCCAAGTGGTTCTTTTAAAGTCCCCCAGAATCAATTATGAGGAGTTGTGAGATGGACTGCTCCACAGTTTTGATGATTGACGACCCCCTTGAAGAACAACTCCTTTTAAACAATTCTCGAACTCACTGTTAAGTTTTATACAAGAATACAATTTTATTAACCCCACAATTGATGCCATTCAATTTATTAAATAATGATAACGACAAATCATTTATTCGCTCATATTTACAAACAATTATTCAAAATTTTGCTAAGACAAAAACAAATTCAAGTAAATGTAATAATTTACATCATCTAGTATTGAATTTCCTACTAAAAAGACTAGATCTAGTAATAATAATAATAATAATAAGCCGGGTGCTAGGAGTCGAACAAGGCTCCTTTACTCCGCTGGTATTTACTACCACAGGAGGAATGGCAGATGAATGGAAAGGTATCACAGCAATCTCGTACCCAGATCTCTTAGGGACGAGGGCGAGATCTCGCCTTCGGCTTCGTCCCCAAGAGATCTGGGTACGAGATTAGTATCACAGTTGACTGGCTGAACTTTTATCAACCAAGGGAGAGGATTACAGTGTTACAATGTCATGGATTCGCGCCAAAGTCTCATTCGCCCTCCTGAGGTCTGCGCTACTATGGCTACGTCTACACTATAGCGGATAGCCCTTGGGCCGTTCACACATAAAACGCTTATTTCGGGGCGATTTCTGTAACGGAGCGAAGCTGCGCCGCGTCGATCTTTAAAGTGAATCGTCTCGACTTGTTCCAGTTCCGGGCCGTTTCTGTTCATACCATGCCGTAGTATTTTTCATGCCGACATGATAAACTATCAGTGTAGACATAGCCTAAGCTTGAGAGGCTCACGTTCTACGGACGAGGTTGCGTGAAGAGCTCCGCTGAACATTGCAGATAATGACTTTGAAATAGGCCATTTCCGAGTTCATGTCTGCCTCTTCTTCAAAGCGAGTCTAAGTGCGAAGTTTTTGTGATGGTAATTAGTTCTACTTTACATATGAATGAAAACTAATTTTCATAACAAAAACTTCGCACTTAGACTCGCTTTGAAGAGGAGGCAGACATGAACTGGTAAATGGCCTATTAATAAGGAAATAGCGAGATTTTAGGATTAGACCGTTTAATATTCTTCACATTTTAACCATGTTTTACTCCGTATCCGCCGATTAATAGAATTTAGATTGAACATTTTTATATAACAAACAAGCATTTTGATCTGTTCGGTAGTTGTACTGTTATTTTTTTAACTCCACATAATTATTGTTTGTTTCGTTTTTAATCATAGTACAGTGTCCAGAAAGTTCATTTCCGCGATACACTTACAAGCAACCTCATGTTGTGTATAACAGGCTTTTGCAATTGCTTAGTTTAAGATTTTAGCAGTTTTAAACATTGATGTAATTATTTCTTGCCGTTCAGTATCTAATAAAATTTTCGTTAATAATAATAATAATAATAATAATAATAATAATAATAATAATAAAGAAGTATTATCTTATCACTGCCTGGTAATTATGTGATTCGCAGTCACAAAAGCTATACACACCACCGCCCAGCCAATGACAAACATGACCCACTCGCGACGGCCAAATGGTGAACGGTGCTTGTTGTCATAGTGACCAGTTAACTCCTTTAACTGTTTCCTGCCAAAGTACGCCAGACACGCAGGGATGATATACTGTACTCCGGCCCCGGCGTACGACCCCGTTACCCCTACGAGAATTTCTAAGTTATGCGTGATGAACGCAACTACAATCGGTAGTGTGATAGTCGCGAGAGGAAAAACGATCCTGTCCACAATCCAGGGGTAGGGGCGACCTTCTCGGTAGAATAAATTCTTCAAATTGTCCCGAAGGGTTATTGAAATAATTGGGAAGTTCGTACTTAGGGTAAAGACGGGAAATAGGGCGAGAAAATACCCCGAGAAGGAGCCCGAGTTGCCCCAGAAGTTCAGCGTGTAGAGGTCATCGAGCTCGCCACTTGAAAAGGCAAAGATGGCGGTGAATGACAGCAAAGCGTAGAAAACCATGACTATGGCAAAGTCGGCGAAGAATAATCGAGTGACGCGCGACTTGTCCTTCATCGGTGTTATGAGGGAAGGAATGGAATGTTGGCACATGTAGGAATACACGCAGACGCCGAAAAGATTCGGTAGACCTGAGAAGTTCCCAAGGGGTGTGTCGTGTTTGGGTTTGTTTTTACTGATCCTCATAAACGCAAGTATGATCATCAGGATGAAAGCTGTGGAAACAAAACGATATTCAACAATTGTAACCTAGGGGTTTTAGTACTGCATTAGAAATGTCGCCCCAATTGAAAGTGTAAAGGTATTTGATGAGAAGATTGCAATCACTCAGGATCAATAACGATTACATATGTTACGGATGTTTTCGCTTTTCAACGTTACAGTATGCAGGTTGTACAAACAATACAGCTCCTGACTCTCTCCTCCGCAGACGGCACTATGGCGCTCCTATCCAGCACAGAAGGGCGGAAACTGGAGAGAGGAAAAATTTGAGCTGCGTGGAAACTGGAGAGAGAAAAAATTTGAGCTGCGCGGAGAGTACTGCATGGGAAGGAAGAAGAAAGGAAGTCTGCTTGTCTCTAGTCTCCTTCGCAGCCACTATTAGGCTCGTCACGTAACGCTCCTCCCCACTAACGGCTGCTCACTCGAGCTCTGCATTCCTTTCCTCAAACTGACCAATAAGGAGCAGGCTTCCATTTCCTGAAAACCTGGACCTTGTTGTGTTTTTGGCGGCAAATGTGACGAGAAATACGATTGGTGCAGCTGCTAACAGATACATGCAGGTTACTGGTTCTCAGTAACAAAGCGAAAGGAATGTAGAGCTCGAGTGAGCAGCCGTTAGTGGGAAGGAGCGTTGCGTGACGACCCTAATAACGGCTGCGATCTCCCTCTTCCCACCGTCACCCGCGCGCTTCCTTTCCTTTCTCTCCCTACTTTTTCTTGAGTCAGTTTCCTGTTTCTTTCTCCATTTTTATTTCAGTTTCCACAGGAGCCTCCACGGAAGAAAGACAGCACTAAACTGAAGTTTTGAACGGTTACCATGCAACGCGTGGGAGAAAACGGCGTTTGAACTATCCAGAAGGTGTCCGTTATAAGACAAGGCAACGTGATTTGTTGCTATGACACCAGCTCATCGTGGCGACAACAGGGAGCTTTAGCAGCGACGACGGCGACGGCGACAAAAACTTCATTTCAAAATATTACTTCTCGATTTTTTTAAGTCTTTCGCGCGATTATCTCAATTTGTTTAACATGAAAAATGCTGAGGAACTGTCTAGGGCCTAAATTTCTATGAACGGCGTTAAAGTAAGAAAAAAGAAACAAAAATTTACCGTCATGCGCTCACGTTCTCGAGAAAACCTAAAATTTGGTCATTTCACGTTGTTGTTTTGCAGAGGACGGCAACGAAATGTACAAAACTGTAAAACGCATGTGCAGAGCAATTGTTTGCCGTCCTCTTTGCTAAAACTCCCTAAAAAGACATGGCTGCCCTTTAAATCACATTGTAACCCACCTATCCATCTCATGAGTGAGGTAAATATTTGCAAGTATTTCGTCTTCTGCACATTGAAAAATGCAAACGGCCCCAGCGTGACTGTAAAAATCGCCTGTAAAATGAAAAAGATGGCTTCAGCGGTCACCATCAAATCAATCATTGGTGGAAGGCGAGCGCTCTCACCACTGCGCCAACCCTGCTCCCCTGATAAGACATCTTTGCCCTCAACTCACATGCGCTCAAAACAAGAGCAACATGTTGAACTGGAACAACATCAAATTACTGCTCATATCATCGCAACCAGAGTCGAAAGAGTGAAAACTAACCGGGCGGGGGACAATTCCAACAAACGTTCACTGAGAAACACAATAAGTAATTTTAAGTCCTCCCGGAAATTTGATAGAACCCACAGATTTCTCCGGTGGCATTCTCAAAAACATGTCAACCTTCGCTTTTTTTCTTGCAATATCCCAGAACAATGTCTCATTTCCCAGAAAAAATATCCCAGTCTCCCCCTTCCCGAAACGTCTCCAAACTGCCACTAATATTTTGTTTTTCTCCCGAATCAGACCTTCTTAGAGTTGTGAGCCCCCGTAATGTATTAAAACCACACACAGTTCGCTGATTTCTGAGCTAGTCAAAAAAGAATAGTGGTTTTTAAAAAAACAAACATATTTTGATGATTACGGCGGTTACTCCAAAAAGTATGGTGATTAAAACCAAAGAGACGTTTATGATTACAGTGGTCACTCAAAAAAAAGATAGTGGTTAAGACCAAAAAATATTTCTATAATTACGATGGTTATTCAAAAAAGCATGGTGATTAAAACCAAACAGATTTTTATTATTACGCTGGATAATCAAAAAAAATATAGTGGTTAAAACGAAAGAGATTTCGGTGACTTCTTTGGTTAATCAAGTAAGTATGGTGCTTTAAAAGCTATTCTAATTCCGGAATTCTTAGAATCCTCTCCGGTTATTCTGGTGCGTGGTGTATAATGAACAGAATAAGCTTGTGGTGATTCACTTAAAAAAACAATAGCGTGTCGGCGAGGACAACGGGAAATTCAACGTTTGGTTCCGAGCCTGAGAAGAAACCTTTTGTCTTATCAGTTTGTATAAGAAACACGAAGAACATTTTTGTGATCATGTTTCGTACGAGCGAAAAGCTATCTGGGAGAGCATTTCGAGCGAGATAGACGAAGGGTGTTTTTCTTCTTCGAAACAATGGGAAAACAGGTCGAAATGGTTGCTATCAAGATTCCGCGAGTGTGTAGAGAACAAGAATTCTGGAAGGAGGAGTTTTCATCCAGAACGATTGTTTTTCCTAAGTTGCCAAATCAGTTTCCATCATTCTAATCATTATCATTTTTTCTATTCTTATTCTGGAGGACCCAAAAACAACCGCACCCTTAAACTCATTAATCTCAACAGAGGCTCGGCAACATGGATTCAATTTGTTTGAAACAGCAAACACAGTGCTCAACTGCGGCCCTGTGAGGGAGGACTGTTTTTAGTTCGGCATTCTGAGCATCAACAAAACGGGTCAGTTTTGTTTTCGCTTTCTTGCATTTCGCACTTGTTAAGTTTCGGCGAGATCTTTCTCGGTGACTTTCCTCACTCAGTCGAATAAATTCCTCGAGAAATTTACAATTTTTATCCAAAAAACAGTCAGCAAAAAAGTTTTCAATAACGTTCTCGGCGCGTCTGTCCCATCATAGATTCTCGATAAGAGTCCTTTCCACGGTTTTTTTGAACTTTTAATATTGATCATTTCCGACAATCTATAGAAAATGCTTAGAATTATTAGAATGACCAAGTTTAAGATTTAGATCTCTCAAAATATCAAAACTATGGTTAAAAAAATTCGGGAGATTTTACATATATTTGTATGCTGGGAGTAAGTTTGTGCCCCAAACAAACAGACGTTTGTAAAATCTCCTGAGTGTTAACATATTCTTCCCAGCAGCGTCGATAGATTTTCGTTACATAGCGAATATCAAAAGTTAAAAAAAAATCATAAACAGTGGAAAGGTCTGTGAATAGGGTTAAATGCAATTTAACTTAGTTAACGACTGGGAGCAAGTTGCTCTGTTTGTTTTCGCGTGGCGTGGCGTTGCGTGGCGTTAGCGTTAGTATGTTATTAGTATTCTTGGGGTGTGCCTGCAGCGTTTTTTAGCGTGTGCACGTGTTATTTGCATGTTGGGCTTCTATGTGGCGTCTTCTGGCAGTTCGAGCGGTCAGCGGTTCTTTTGCACATTATGCGTGCACCTTCGCATGTCCTCGTGGTTTTGTTTAGCTCAGCGTTCGGTGTGTTGGCGCTCGCAGGCTTTCGAGTATTTCCCCTCCCTCCTCTCCCTATTGGGGATTGTTTTTCCATTGAACTTATCGTTCAGTGTGACGGGTGCTTGATTTGGGGTCTGGTGTGTTGGGCTGGGGTCTGGTGTGTTGGGCGGGGCTCGTGGCTGGGTTGCGGGTAGGGCAGGCTTATGGGGTGTTCCACCGACCTGGGTTTGGGTCATTGGTACTAGTCCCCAGATCCTTGAGCACCCAACCTCCATTAACGACACAGGTGTTAACCAATAAATATGCGCATAGAATGAGTTTTACCGACAGCTCACTCTCTTTCACTGATCCTGACCTTACAGAGCGTATTGAGTGGAATAGAGAAGAATAACCGAGATTAAACACTTGCCCTGTATTAAAAGAAGCTTCTATCAGGAGTGTTACTCATTCAAGAATCACCGAGCCCTACAGATTGTCTACAAGCCACGTTAACGTTACTTACTAAAAATATTCTGTAGACGTTAATTTCCGTGATAGATCCCCAACAGGGTCTTGTGGTAGAAAAAGAATTATTTCTACTCAGCGATCCACTAGAAAAGACATGTTCAAGAGAGAAAGGTAATAAGTTAAAATATTAAAATATTGTTATGATCACTACAGAAGCTCTATGGTGACAATTTCTGGTTTCTACAGGTCTTGTGACGTACGGCGTCTGGAAGAAGGCTCTAGCTCAGCTAGTTGAAAGCTTGTGTATTATTGATAGCCATGAAATTCAAAATGTTAATCATAACCAGAAAACATAGAGAATGGATGAAATCGTAAATGGGAGTCGTGTTCAAATAAGGATGCACCACAGGTCTCATGCAATGGAAGATCTACTGAACCAACAATTGTCCTGCAGTCTGAAACATTTTTAAAAGGGCAGTTCTTTTCAAGTCAATGAACTCAATCTTCCTTGTCACCATAGGCCTCTCTTGTCACCCCCCCTCCCTCTCATGTTCCCCCTTCCCCGTCCCCTCCCCCTCCCCCTTTACCCCTTGCACTGATGGGTGCGTAAACTAAAGAATCTTACCATGCTACTTGTGTGAGCGACTTTGGAACAGCTGCCGCATAAATTGCCAAATCACCGTAAAGATAAAGGGCGATGCAGAAGTAAAACAGACGAATACCAACTAATGATAAAAGAACAAAAAAGTCGTTCAATTTACTTGCAAATTACTTGAGAGACCTTTGTGGTGCATAATAAAAAGCACTACAGGAACTAATAACTTACTTTTATTGAAAAACAGATTAGCCATTTGACCCTGTTTATAACAAAGGATAGAGTACATGAAATTAGCATTGATAATGGCTGTGAAAAAGGTGTGACTGCATGGGTCTTTTCCATTTTTGTATGCTTTGCATAACAGTGCAATGATTGCGTTAAAGTTGATTATCAAATCGACAGCTTCAAGTTAAATAATGCCAGGTTAAAGATGTGTACCAGTGGTAAACATCGAAAAAAGGTAGTATAAAGAAAACCCAAGAGGCCAAATTGAGCCTTTACTCAGGCCTGCATTTTATCTTACAAAAATAGTGTATCCCCCATTTTGCCTTGCACAAAAGAAAGATTTCCCCACTGAAAGACAATTTTGAGATTCCCTATTTAAGAGATTCCCCATTTTAGAGATTCCCCGGCCATTTTTCCATTTCTTAACTCCCCTTTCTCTCTTTAACAGACCGCCCTTTGTTGCAAAACTTCCCTTGTTATAAACTGCAACTGACAATAAGACCATTCCAGTTTGAAGCTCTATTCATTCAAAGTAAAGGATAATGTACATGTACAGTGTATCTGCTTTTCCCAATCTGAAACACTTTCGCTTTTATTACAGGCAATTGTTAATTCGACTTTGTTCAAGAACCATTAGTATCACATTACAGATATTACCCTGTTACAGAAACATGCAAAATTTTGCACAACTTTTAACAACTAAATATAAAAGAAAAGTAAAAGAAGGCAAATTTTGGTTCTCACATGTGTAAGGTGAGAGCTGGCCATGCCACTCAATCACAAAGACCAAATTTTATCGATATGATGACAATAATTGACACCAAACAGATTTTGTTGATTTTGGTGGTTGGCCAATAAGTCATTGCAGTTAAAATAAAGAAAATTTGCAGGATTTATTGGTTAATAAAAAGTGTGGTGGTGATACCCAAACAGATTTTGCTGATTTTGGTCCAGCCAGTGAGTTAAAAAAATATGGTGGTTAATACCAAACAGATTTCTTTGACGTCCATGGTTTGTCAAAGAAAGCAGAAAGCAAGGAGTTAAAACCACTCAGATTTTATTTACTTAATGGCTGTTATTAAAAAAAGTCTGGTGGTTAAAAACAAACATATTTTGCTGATTTTGGTGGTTAAGTGTCAAAAGTATAGTGATGGTTAAAACCAAACAGATTTCGATGCGTTAGGTTGTTAGTAAAAAAGTAAGGAGGTTAAAAAGAAAAAAAAGACTATTTTGTTGATTTCGGTGCTTCCTGAAAATAGTATGGTGGTTAAAACTAAACAGATTTTGTTGATGTCAGTGGTTAGTTAAAAAAGGTAGTGTCAGTGGTAAAAACCAAACAGATTTCCTTGATTTTGGTGGTTAATTAAAAAGGTATGATGGTTAGAACCAAACAAATTTTGTTGATTTTGATAGTGTGGTAAAAAAGTTAATGGTGGTTAAAACCAAAAAGACTTACTACTGTTGAAACTTGGTTTAAGATTTTGCAACAGAACACTTCGTTTTTACCTACAGATCCAATTACATAGCCATCATTTTTGTAAGAAACTGTTATTATCTGTCAGCACTCTGGGTCAGTGATAGCAAAAACTGAACTTTTTTGACATTTGAGTAATGATTTTCTAATGATCATATGACATATAATCATAAGAAAATCATTACTCAAATCATTACTCATATGACATATGATCGTTAAAAAATTACTCAAATGTCAAAAAAGTTCAGTTTTTGCTAGCGCTGACCCAGAGTGCCAACAGATAATGACTGTAATTTTGTTATAACGTTGGCATTTTTTCTGGGACAGCGTGCCCATTCATTGGCTAGTTCATGGTCACATAACATCTAACAATGAAACTGTTTACCATCAAATGCCATGAGCAGGCAACATTGTAAAAACTATGATGTCAAATGGGAAACAGTTCATTTTACCCACAAAACATTCACCAGTGTTGCACATGACCATCCAGAGTGTGCAACTGAAAGTGGCCTGATGTTGTCGCTGGAATCTCGGTGCATTTTCCAAAATTTGCTTTTGTTTTTGTTTTCTGCCGGTTTGATCCCTTTGTTTTGCTATACAACAAATCACTTAATGACTGGCCCCTTGGTGAACAGTGAATTTTGTTTACCTTGAATCTCAGTGTCTCCCTCGACTTTTTGTCTCGGGAAACATTGAAATTCTCCCGAAACAAAATTCACTGTTCCCCTCGGGACCAGTCATTATAATAAGGAATATAAGTGTTAAAAAAATGTTGGGTGGTTGCTTACTGGAAACAGAAAACAAAAAAATATGTCAAATTTCTGGCGTAAAGAGTGGTGGCAATCGATTAAGAAATTTGAGTATATATAGTGATCGCTTATGAGAGACCTTTTGAAACAGTATTTCACTGAGAAACAAAATGGTTGTTTATAAAGTTAACTGTAATCAATAGCAAAATAAACAAATGTGTGTAATGTCAAAACCTTGATTTCCAAAATTAATTATATTCCTTTCAGATAGCAAATTTTACTTTTTCCACAGAGTATAAAGCAAAGTAATGTACACAAGTCACACAACCTTCGCTTATTTGACATAAAATTATATTGGGGAGCCTGTACCTACCATTTCTACACGTTTGGTTATATCATATAGGCTAAGTGCTTGAGACTCTCCATCTGTTGGAAGTGATCAGAGAATTAAACACTGAAGTTCTGTTTAAAACCCTTCAAAACCTATAAGAGCTGTCATTGCCTAATTTCTCCATAGTAACACTGTTCGATCAAACAAAGGTTGTGAGAAAAAAAGAAGTAATCAATAAGTAATAAAGGTCTTGATTGTTTAGCATGTAATTATGCCAAGATTTGCTTAAAAAGCAAAGCAGTATGGAAAATTTGCATTATGAAAATAAATTTGAGGCTATAAAAAACTTAGCATTAATTAAGCATTCACTTTGTGACTCAATTAACCCTACTCATTTTTGGAACAGGGTTAGTATGTCAGTGATGCATGTATTAATGTATGGGGCTGTGCGGAAATCTTTCCTATATATTTTATATATAGCCATCTGAGTCAATGTGGAACATACACGTATTCTGTTGCAACAGTATGGAGTGCTCTAGTCTTCTGATGCATGTAAATATTGAAAATGTGACAAATAAAACTTGTCTAGCAATTAACGTATAACGTAGCAGCTGTCACTGTAAGACTGCATCAACGGAAAAAGCTCAGTTCCTACTTACTTATTAGCAGTGGCTGCCCTTCATCTGACCCTGTTTCATCAGCATGGCTTGGGCTATTAGGAGGTATCTTGAAACAACAGGACAAAAAAGACTTCAAGAAAATTAAAACATCAGTGAAACTTGGCAAGAAACAAATATTATTATTGTTATGTCAGCCCAAGAAGGGAATGAAATGTGTTAGTATTGTTTGGAACAAACTTTATTTCTCATAAATATCTCTTATTTATTAATAAGCTCTTGCTTCATTCTTAACAACATATATTACAGCCTGTGATAGCTGGTTTGATCTGTTTGACAACACTAAATGCAAGACTGCCACTTGTCTTGGCTGATAGGCAAACAACAGGACTGGTACAATTTCACTTTCAATTAATTTTTGTGATGTAGATCTTTCTCAATAAATACCTCTTACTAACCGAGTTTGGGGTCCGTACTGTAAGTTAGTTAGTTAAGTACTGCCAAGTTTTTTCCTGTTCACTTTTGGCCCAAGTGCAAAGTGCACAGGCCTTAAAATTATGCAAATCAATGGGAAGAAAACAAGGATCCGTCAACTTAAACCATGGACTTACTAAGAAAACAAGGTTAGTAAGATATTTATTGTATCTCTGAGGTTAATTCAGGGCATGCGAGAAAGGAATCATTCAAATTTAGTGGGCCGTACAATAGAATGTGGCCTGCAAAATTAACCAATCACACAGCACGCATACTAACTGAGAGAATAACAAATGAATATAATTGGTGACTCGCAAAAGTATTGGCAAGGTTACAGAGTAAAGCACAAATCTGAAGTAAAATGTTACCAGTGAAGCAACGGAAAGATTTCCGCACAGCCCCCTACATTAACACTATACTAACCCTGTTTCAAAAATGAATAGAGTTTGAGTCATAAAATGCATGTATAATTAATTTATGGGGCTGGGTGGAAATCTTGCCAAAGCAACTACTGCAACTATCAACAATACTCACTGATAAACTCTTGTCTTTCGCTCTAAGTCGCAATAATGCATTTGCAGCAGCCATTGCCTCCACCATAAAAGTGGCTGTTATAAAACTGACAAGTTGCATAATATCAAATCATTAGAAGGGAAAATCAAGTAGATTCAAAGTTTCAAATTAAAATGATTACTTCTATAACTAATTAAAGAAAACATAAATATTAAACAAGGACACTGATAAGTATCTTTGGCGAACTCAAGTGTACTTTTTTTTGGCTTTGTCCTATTCTACATCGTCCTCATAAACACCAATACACATATAATTATTATATATTTAGTGTCCAACTGTACAAAGTGTGTAATGATGTTCATTTGTATGTGATAAGTTTACTTGTTGAGTGAAGCATGAAGATATTTAACAAATAAAAAATTATTACGAACCTCATTAAACACAATACACCCGTGAGAACTGTTGCAACGAGCCAGCCGGCATTTGCAAAAGCCTTGGGCATTGTTAATGCTCCTACGCCAATGATGAGGTTAAAAACATACACAAAAGCCACCTGAATTGAAAAAGAGCAAACAAGTGATTCAATTGAGGTCGCAGCACTTTTAGGAGAAAGTCAATTTTCAGTTTCCACTTGGTACACCCATTTGAGGGGGCCGGGCCGGCCTGGGGTGTGAATTCACTGCGCACGGAGTCTTAATTCCTAAGTCATGCACAGTTGAATTTCTTACTTTTCATCTCATCAACTCAGGTAAAATTCAGGGTTGATTCAATCTTAATACGCGTTGATAAAGAATTCTCATATCAAATAATGCCAAGTGGATCGTGGATAAACAAACAGCAAGGCAATTAACAAAAACAGAAAGTGGTGAATTTCCTTGTGCAAGAAAATCTTGTCAATTCATTATTGTAGTACAGTCACAAATTTCAGTCCCATTACTTAGAGTACTTACAGGTGAAGAGTAGAGGGACCCAGTTTCAGTTACCGCTGCCATTTTAAATTCGTCTGATCCTGACATGTGACAGTCGAAAATCAGAACTCGCCGCTTTGTTGCTGATATTTGTAAGATGTACTAATGCAATAAGTCACAAGGTAGATCATAACAATTTCCGGCACATGACTTGCACGTGTGGAGACTGGAGATGACGTGTTTGGAATATGATTCATGTACGAACACCCAAATTGTCGACCCAGTGCCGTTGCTATCATGAGGATCAACAGTGAAACGATGCTAGAGGGAGAAAAGATTGTTTTAGTGCCCTATAGAAAAGAACATGTCCCAAGGTTTGTTGAATTATTTAAATTTTGACCTAATTCCTGCACAGTCCCATACACCCCATACATTAATTAGTTTTGTATACATTTTGTGATTTAATGTATCGATGCGTATATAAGGAAAAGTGCTGTGCAATGTTTTGCTCTGACAGGTTTTCACCTGCCAAACAGCCTTAGGTGTCTCACGCCTGGGGCTTGAAAAGTTCGTTCTCACGCCAACTCACGCCTATACGGACCAATTTTGTCACGCCTGGTTGTTAAATGAAATTAAAACTCAAACCAACGCGAGAGGCGAAACGTCCATGTCAAATGAGTAAATAACGATAGTTTCCTAAAATCTCTCATTTTGGAAGGAAAAACGCTGGGGAGGTAGGTATGCAGCCTGGTCATTTTCTTGAGAACCTCTGAATTATCCGGAACATCTTCGGAAATCATCGGACGGCTTCGTAAGTCTTCGGAAATCTTCCGATGTGGTCTTATTGTCATCAAAAATCCTTGAACTCCTAGAATAGAAACCTTACTCATTTGAGTCAGGAAGAGTTGGGAGTATACAGGTCTATGCAGGGGGTGAGGGGTGAATTCATGTTTTTATTTGTATTGTTGTGGCTTTTTATAAACATTTTATATCAGCATCGTATGACAAAGCTGGAAAGGAGTTTGTGGGCTGTTGTAGAACCAGAGTTTATTTACCAAACAGATATATGGTGCATCTATGAGACAGACTGCAGATGGGTCTTGCAAACAGGCAGTGAACAAGTCAAGTATTCCAAAAACTTTCTAAAGATATCATGATTTTGCAAAACGGTCAGAAACTGTTGGATCAAGTTACAGTTAGTGGTGAACTTGTTACAATTTAAATTAGTAGTTAGGAAGCCCCTCTTGATGGTATTCCACTTGTTCACGAGAGAATCACTGATGTGATTCATCTTGTAGTTTGGTGACACATGAGAGAGAGATAGTTGTTAGTTTTTGGAAACTTTCTTCTGTTAATTTTTTTCTCATGCTACACTCTGCTAGACTTCATGAACTTGCTTTTGATGAATGTGTCAAGATGTTTAGAAAAGGTTGTTGAAATCTACAACAAAATAAAAATTGGAAGAGAATTGCATACAGTATGTTCTCGCCATCTCTCCCACATTAATAGTTATTTGTATCTTGTACGGTTAGTAACCCATCATTGCTACATCTCAGTGCACATTGCAGAGAAAAGGGAAAATAAATCCTCCCAATTTAAACATGGCTAGTTTGAAAAGAAACGTTTCACTTGTTTGAATGGCTTATCAGGGTTACACCTTCCTTAGGGAAAAGAATCCCTCATGTGATTATAATTATTGTTCTCTATAATGTTTTCAGATACCATGAGTGGATGCAGTCTCCTGAGTTGCTGGAACAAACTGCATCTGAAAGACTTACACTGGACCAAGAATACAACATGCAACAAAGCTGGTTCCAGGATGAAAATAGTAAGATTTGATGGCTTAATTATAGGCAGAGAAATGCTTAAATGTAAAAATCAAGTGGCAGTTGAGTGCACATGGCAATGTGCTGCCTTGAAAAAAATATATAAGTAAGATACACTTTGTGCAAGACCACAAACTAGCATAGTCATGAAAAGGCTGACTGTGTAAACAAACACAGTTAAAAAGTTTCTCAGAAAACATGTTTTGCTCAAAATGTGAAATATTGCTGATATTTGTACTCAGTCCACGTTTTATACCTAGTCTGCAGTCTGTAGTCGGTGTTTAATTTACCCAGTCTGGAGTTTGGGTCCGCAGTCTGCAGTCCGTGTTTTATACTGAGCCTAAGAGTTTGGTTAGAGCACAGGCAGCGCAATTGTGGCGTGTGTCATCAAAAGTTGATATAAAAAAATTGACCATTAAAAACCTAGAATTCCAATGAACCAAGTAGCAGTATTTTCTAAATAAAGGGTTATTTAGAATGGACAGTGACCTGGAATTTAAAAAAAAGCGATGGTATTGCATATAGACGTCCCAGAAAGTGACAAGGAACAGTAGAGTGAAGGTGGGAAGGCTAATTATTTGCCCGCTACTCAGTTCGTTGGAATTCTAGGTTTTTAACGGTTAAATTTTTTTATATCAACTTTTGATGACATACACCATGATTGGACTGCCTGTGGTTAGAGTCATCTTTGAAAATTTGTTGTTTTGAAATTTTGAAAGAGTTTGTAAATTTTTGCCACCATATCTGTGAAATTTCATGCTGTGCGATACGAAATTTCGCTCGAAATTCCGCTGAAAATTTCCAAGAACGTATTTTCTCGAAATTTACTCCCATTTATCTGTCACTGTCTACACATACTTAACTGCTAAAAAATAGCTGCTTTGCTCACTTCGATCCAGTACTGAACCATAACAGACTGATCCAGTGTGAACAAAAGTGGTCCATTCCAGGATCAGGTCGGATCCAGTTGGGACCAGTCCCGTGAGAACTTAGCCTAACACATCTTATTCTACTATTTGTTTTAGAATGCACATTCATTATCTTGGACAAAAACAAATGGCTACAACCTGAGATGACAGAAATAGGTGTGTTAACTAAAGAAAAGTCCCCACCACCACACTTCAGTAATAGAGTACTAAAGTGATGACGTCATAAAAATGAAATTTCTGAAATTATGGGATTTGTCAGGATATTCTGAAAGAACAATGTCTAAGAGGCCTACTTGCCAAAAATGAGCATTTGGGAACAAATTGTCTCTGAGATCGTAGCCCAGTTATGCTTACAAAATTCCATACAAACCCTTCTAAATTTTTCAGAAATTTCATTTTTATGATGTCATCACTTTAGTACTCTATTGAAGTTGGAAATTTTATTTATTTATTATTTATTTATAAGCATTTAGGAAATACATCCATGGACAGACAACAAGAGGACATAAAGTCTCTTACAAAGGTTGACCTCCAGTCTTCAGACAGGTCAGCATTATGGGTGGTCACAGCCAGGGTTCATTATGTCCCTAGTGGTTCTTTAATGTCCCACAGTATTAATTGTGAAGAGTTGTGAGACGGGACCTCCGGTTTATCGTCCTTATCTGAGAAGACTAGAAAGTCTACCGGTAACTGTTTGCAGATGTCATTGCAAAGCAAGTACTTTCCCCTATGTTTTTTTAAAGACCCTGAGTGTTGGACCACCACCTCTGGCACAGTAGTCTGGCACTTTACCAACTGAGCCAACCAGTTGGCGGTCGAGATTTAAGAGGGAAGGAGAGTCTTTGAAACTAAAGATGTGATAGCATCTAATTGTTGATGCTAGATTGAAGCATGCCACAATTCTATTATTATTATTATTATTATTATTATTATTATTATTATTATTATTGGAATAATAATTAATGCTAAATGGGAATTTTGCCTAAATCCCAGATGCTGCAAGTTTTTAGTTTGTCACCAGGGGAAGCTAATAACCATAAAATAACAATTGGATACATCATTAGGTAACCACCTCTGTTACATTAAAGGGAGCTAGGAAAGTTTGTGCACCAAATGAGAGATTAAATTTTGTGTATTAAATTTTACCTACTAACTAGAGATCTAATAAATTTACTGTTTGTCAAAGATGTCACTGAATTGAAGTCAAGTCTCAGTGACTTCAGAGCAAAAAGTATGCAGTGTCCTGTGTGAAGCACACAGTTGCCTCCATAAAACTTGCTGATTATCACAAATCCCTCTTCATTTTCTTGTGCCAACTGTAAACTTTATTTCATTTTTTTTGTATTTTTTTATATGTTCTGCTTTGTTATCAATGGACATTCTGTCTTGTTTGAAGACTGCATGGCAGGTGATGTCAATCTCTTCCTCCAGGATGGTCAACAGGATATCGCAGAGATTGAAGTAATGATAGCAGGTACATGTATAAACAAAATTATCATTATAACTACGATTGCCCAGAACTCACTCCACAGTACACACACATTGTAAGTATTGGACCTGCAAATTAGAGACCCATCTCAAGACCTAAAGGAATCTTGGAGGTAGAATATATACTTGAATGTGTAGGAATTGTTCTGTTCCCAGTAGCAGTGACAGACTCAGCATTCATGTCACAGTGAGGGACCCATAGTGGAAAGTATTAATAATCACGATCACCATTGTGGTAATGTTCATGATGATGTGAATGTACACTGTACATGTACTGCAGTTGTACCACTCTGTAAATGTATTTCAAAATCTTAATTGAAGGGATGCACAGAATAAGGCTCTAAGTGACTTGTGATGCAATGTCAAATTCTCCTTGTGATTCACAAGCCAACAGAAGATAATTTGGAAGAAGAATCAGGCAAATTTTCAGAAGTCACTATGGGTTTTTTTTCCAGACACCCAGATATTCCACTGAAGTACATTAAACTAATTTCAGGACTTTCAACTGAACTCAACAGAGTCGTCATGTCGAAGGAATGGCCTTGGAAAAGAGGCATTACTAACTATGATGAGTTATGGTGAGTTAAAAACAAGTAGATTAGTAAACTTTGCATTTACAGGGTATGATGTCATTCATGTGTGAAGCTGTTACGAAAAATTATTGCGTGACTCGCGTTACTGTCTGGAAGTATCTAGAATCTTCTGCATATTTAATTAGTGCTGTGTCATCGTGATTCTGTGATTCTATTTTAAGCCGTTTGCATATGTTGCTGTAAATAGTTTCTTATTGTAATGTTGCTTTATTTAGCTGAGTTGGAAAGTTCTAGAATTTATTGTTGTAAAGTATATAAGCTGATCGGTGTAGCTTTAGATTTTTCTTAGAAGAGTGTCTTAGAGTCTTAAAGTAAAGAAGAAGAAAGTAGAGAGAGAGCTGAGAGCATTTGGCGGAGGCTGTGTTTATTGAAGTGTGACAGAGGTCGTGTATACATTTGGCAGAGGCTGTGTTTATTGAAGTGTGACAGAGGTCGTTTATACATTTGGCGGAGGCCGTGAGTATTGGAGTTTGACGGAGGTCGAGTATAATTTTATAAGCCTAGTGTGAGCTTATTGTGAAGCCTTGTGCGGAGTTTACTACGAATGTTTGGAATAAATAACCTTGTTGCTGTTCCGACAACCCTGCGTTCTGTTTAGTCTAGAAACAACCCACTTCTCACTCATCAACACAACAAACTCGTAACAGAAGCCATGTGCAAATTCTTGAGAAAAAATTTACCTTGTGTTTTGAAAATTTTTGGCAGGAAATTAAATGGAAATTATACAGTTTAGTAGTAGCCACTGAGATTTCATTGTTTATTTTTTCAACATTTTTCTCTCAGGTGTTACCAAGTTAGGAATCCAGAAATATGAAGCCAAGATTGGTTGCAGCAATGGCGCTAGTCTAACACTGTTTCGCAAACTGGGATTTGTTGAGGTTCAATTTTAAAGACGTTTCCATCACCTCTTTGCATTGTTGATCAATTTTAAAATCATGTTGCACAGTGCTTTTTCAAATATTGCAAAATGCCACTATCCTTTTCAAGAAAAAAAAAATTGTTTGTTCCCCTTACACCAAAAAACTTTAATTTGCTTTTGACCACTTTCATATTCCTAAGAAGTTTTCCTTTGCATATTCAATCAATTATTTGCTTTTGTGCACACCACCCCCCACCCCCCACCCCTCCGGGAATGGGAGATGTGGACATTTTGTGGAACAATGCACATTTTAAGTATCTTATGGAACATTGTATACATTTAAAATATTTTCTACAACTCAAAATACAAAATTTGCAGTATTCTCTGGAAGAAATAAAACATCAATATAATCCGATAAATTTGCCTCATCTTTTAAATTTGGCATTAATTCCTTTCTGTAAGTGGCAATTAAATAATTTCCATTTCAATTTTCCTAAAGTTAATTAATTTTTTAAAATACCTCAAACTTGTTAAAGGTTGTTTTATTATTTATTGTTAGTTTTGCTAGAAATGTGCAGTAGTTAAGCAGTTGTACTGCTAATCTGAGGATGGCTAGCTTTTCTTGTGATGTCACACTCTTACCAATAACCTTGGTTTTACTTCAGGTTTCTGTAAGTGAGGTGTTTAATGAGGTAACTTTAGAGATGCAAGTATCAGAAGACATTCAACAATGGCTCGTGCAGGCGACAAGCCACGTTTGCATTCATAAATATCCTGACAAATCAGACCACACTTGTCCTTATCAGTGCAGAGATACGTGACTGTATTCTTGCTACTTATCAAGTTGCACCAAGGGCTTTGCATCAACATCTAGAACAACCTGCTTCAGACTTTGTGCAGATCAACAGTCAGCCAAGGAAAGAGCCTACTTGATGATAAGAAAGAGGAAGAATCAAACCCAAACTCTGTAGTGACTTGTGGTTTGCCTGGATTTACTGGAGTCATGCCTGTGTTTAGGGCAAAGATATCACCAGTCACAATTGGTTTCTGTGGAAAAAGACTTGGTTTGCTGTTGTCTATGCTTCACTGTAAGTGCACAACATTTTTGAAGGCATTGCCAATTTCCTTTTGGCCAATTTCAATCTTGTGGTCAGCAGTTACATTTTCCATTCAGTGTACAGTGGGAAAAGAAAACAAGTTCACGATGATCTGGGCATGCACATTAAAGGCAGTGATGTCCAAAACTTTGGGACTGAGAGTTACTTTACTTTTAGGCAACTTAAATCTTGCCTCACGTACAGTATGTTGTTTATACAGACAGTGTAACACTACATGTAATCTATTCAGAGAATGGCCATAACATGAACGAATCTTTTGTTTTATATTTCCAGTTAAGATAAAAATCCAAGACATCTGGACTTAATAGTATTAATAATAGTTTAAACTTAATGAGCAAATTGAAGTAAGGAGAGAGGACTAAACATTTCTGTTGAAGATTCAAGTTTGGTGTCAATTTTATTGTAAATTTTATGGAACATTTTTTATGCACTTATAACCAATAATACATGTACAGTGTAGTCTCAATTTTACATTACAAATTCAAAATAATGTATATCTTGTAGCTGAAACCTGTTGATTATGGCTTGAATTTTTTTGAGCTAAGCACTTTTGATTTTGTTACAGTATTTGATAATGTCTATGAAACAAAAGAAATTTAAACAACACCATATCCATACTGTAGGTTTTATGGCAAAAATACACTTCAAAATTTATTTTAATTATTAATTTATTTACGAAAAATAAACTTTCATTCAAATACAACCAATGAGAATTAAACATTAAAGAACCTTTACACACAAACTTGTGTATTATAACTTACATTCCTTTTCCCTCTTTAACCAAAAATAAAACATATCTAATTTAAAATGCTATATAAAGCATAAAAAAAATACAAACTTAGTAATCTTTGCAATAGAAAATAATATTGGAGTATCCTAAACTGAGCCATGTTAAGCTATTGGGCATTTTTCAATTTGTTAAAATACTGTTCAAAAATCTGTACCAGTGTCACTGTTTACTGGGGATGTATTGTTTCTGAAAGTTACAACAGTAATAATAATTATACATGTATGTATGTTGCCATGGGCTTTCTTTGCATAAATGAACTAATAAAAATATTCCAAAAAAAAGTCCATACCTGTGTCATGCCATAAATGTTTGGTTCCAGTAGTCTACCCCCCTCCTGAATTGTTTCTTTAAACACAAAGATGCATTATAAAAGGCATGGTACCTTAAGTACGTCTGGATTATTTGTCAATCAATCATCAACATATACAGAGATCTGTGAAAATTTGTGCAATAAAAGACCGCTTCCTAGCAATCAATCTGAAGCATCTCTTTGTCTTCCTTGTTTCCAAGATTTATTGCGCTAATGTTGAAATTCAAAATGGTTTGCTTACATTACGCCATCGAGATTTACGGGACTAAATGATATTTTTGTTTAGAATAATGAAAGAAAAAATATATAATTTATATACAAAATATCCATTTATTCAACATCAAATACATTTTTTACTTTATTTGTTTTGACCATTGGCCACCATCAAATTCGAGCTGAAGCAGGGAGTGGAGCTATCCTTTCTATAGTGCATCTTCGTGTTTAAAAACGTTTACTTTTGGCATCTCCCCCCTTCCTTGTAATTTCCACCGACCATCTCCGGGGGGGGGGGGGGGAGCTATGGAGATTTTCTGGAACTGCACAATACAGTATGTTTTATCTAGAATAGGGTAACTTAAATTGAATTTTCCCCTTTTAAACAGGCTCAAACCTTCGAGGCTTACCGTAGTTACCCCCTCTCAAGAAAACTGCTTCACAATAAAATAATGTTGGTTCAACCACTTGCAGAGTCATTTTTCCATAAATACCTACTTGGTATGCAGATTTTATATAAGGAATTATAAGGAACAGGCTGAATACCAATAAATTCTATAAGCTATAATGTAAGATGTTTCTTCAGAAAATAAGAACCCATTTAAGAACCTAACTAGCCTAAAATTAATGTTTGTTAGGAAAATGCAGGTTTTTACTATACAATAGAAAAACAATATTATTCAATACAGTGTCAGTGACCACTGCTGGGTATTACCTATCTGCCACTAGCCACCTCCACTTTGGTGAATAATAATTAATAATTAAGTGTTAATAATAATAACAATAAAAACTTATGTAGCGCATTTTCCATGCCAAACATGATCAAATGCACTTTACAATAATTATTATTAGAAAAAATAATTAAAAATAAATGAAATTTACAAGCAGTTAAGATTCTATTAGTGATTAGTAATTAATCACCTTGCCTTAAATAATCAGATACATGTTTATATACCTTGCGATAGGAATATTGGGCCAATACTACAGCTAGGAAATCATTTGCACATAGCCTTTACAATAGTCTCCTTTGCAGCCATTCCCCAGGATGACACGCAACGCTCCCCCAAAGAGGTTTTCCTTGGTGGGGAGTGCTGTGTGACACCCAAAAACAGCTGCAAAGGAGACTACCTTCACAATGCTTGCGTGTTAACCTTCGAGGTGTTAACCCTTGACATGTTAACTACATTGATTACACTTAAAACGAATAGAATTCTTGGGACCTGCCAAATATACTACCAGTGATAATTGTGAATAAGTGTTCCTCTCCCTGTCTTTTCTATGGTGAGTCCTCATCGTTGAGAAATGATGACCTCCGCAAAGTTCTTGTTAAGCTCTTTGATTTGTGCTTTTTCAGTCCCGCGCGGGTTTCTTTCATTTCTAGATGGAAAACATACTTGTTTATTTGAAGTGAAAAGAGATGAAAATATCCCCCAACAACAAATTAAAACAGTGTAAAGGTCCAAAGGATACACAGTTACAGGTAATATCCACACCTTCTACACAGAGGCTCAATGGAAATTCCAAGGGGGAGGGGTGGGGGCATTCAAACAACAAAAGCCTCAATGGAAGATTTGGGTATTTTCTGAAACCACACATTACAATCCCCTCTGAAGATTTAACCTTTGAGGTGTTAACCCTCGACGTGTTAACTCCATTGATTATACTTTAATAAAATCTATAGAATTCTAGGGACCTGCCAAATATACTTCCAGTGATAATTGTGAATAATTGTTTCTCTCCCTGTCTTTCTTTTTGATGAATAATTATTATTCATCAAAGTGGGGGTGAACAGTGGTGGATGTTTACCGAGCCGCAAAGTGGTGAGATTAATATCCACCACTTTCACCGACACTAAGGTGAATTGTTTTAGTATACCACACAAGCTGAATAACTGGCGTTTATTTAAATAATTTCTTCTTCTGAAACCAATATGGGAGACTGATTTGTTTCTGTTCGGCTGCTCAGAGGTGAATAGTACTTTGCTAATCACTTCTGAGTTAGCCGATCAGAATGTGTGAAAAGCACTATTCACTTGTGTGGTATATACTAATGAAAAGTATTTGTGACGGGAGATATGGCTGTATCAATTGAAAGTTTTATTTAATATTATTTTAATACTTAATTCTTTGTAATTTTAGCACATGCACAGTAGTTCCAACACTTTTGAGACAAAATAAATTGCTACACATCCTTAATAAATTAATTATAACCCCTTCACAATAAGCATGAATTTTAAAAAAGGCAGGTGGGTAATGCCCAGGAAACACCAAGAATGTTGAAATTTTGACTGAAATATTGGGGGCTATTACAAGAGTTAAGAATGAAGTAAGAAAATGTATAAATTATAGACTAACCTGTCTTATCCTCATCTGTCATAGGTTGAGCTACAACTTTTGATATACAATCCATCCACATGTTTCTTTCATTTTCTGTGTTTGCCTTGAATAGGTATTCCCGACCTGGCACTGTCAGTGTAAAGCAGTATTCTTCATCTTGATGCTTCCCTGATTTGTGACCTTCTTGTATGGTAAAGCCTTCTGTGTGTGAACCAATAATTAATTCGCCTTTTGCATGAGGGTCCTGAAATATAGAGTGCAGGAGTATAATCAATAATTTTTGAAATAGCCATCATTTTAGTGAAATCTAGACAAAGTAGGTGGCGGTGAGAGGTAAATTCTGATGAAGTAAGTGGCAGTTTTTGCTGGTTGCCGGCTTCTAATGAAACCACTGAGAGTGGATGTGTCATATGAAAAATATTAATTATTATAGGTAACACTTTTTTGCACTGAATGTGGTCCAGATAAGTTGAATTCCATTATTTTTATCTTAGTTTAAAAACCTAGTTTCACATTTAAGTGTAGGTGCTCCTCTGGCAAGACATTCTCATTAAGTTGGTGGTTTCCATTAGTTTCAGAATGTGACTGAAAACCATGACTTTTTCTTTCAATCTGTTTGCGATTGTGTTTACAATTCTGCTCTCCATGTGATTTAAACGTGTACATGTAATTGCTAAGAGGTCATTTACTGAGAATTATTTTTTATTGTAGTTGCTGATTAATCACAAACCATACAACAATTATTAAAGAACATCGATACTAGGTATATTTTTTTCCTTGTATCTGTATTGTGAATCATCAAAACACACACTGAGATCTATTGCATCGTAGCTTCTGATCATTGACCATGCAGTGACTCAATTGGAGTAAATGCAAAAAGTGTTTGTTTCGTGCAAACAGTTTGCAATCAAGCTACTTGTAGCAGAGCACCATATTTATAGAAACCTGTCTACTGCTTTTCTCGCACGACGACGACAACATCGCACAATAATTAGTAATATCCTAATAATAATCATAATCCAACATGGCGGCCATACTCCAGTGGACCACCTAGTTTACAGTGGACATCTTTGATATTGGACATCCATGTTAGGGTCAACTGACACCTGTCAAAACAAGGTATCCACTGACCAGTATCATGTGATCATATCAAAAGTGAGACACTGGGACTGTTAATCTAATTTAGTGATTTACACCATTTGTATTGAAATGTAATCAGAAGTAATTAAACTGTGATGAAGGAAAAGTTTGTTAGTCATTTATGCTCATTCATGTAGTCCCTTGACCCACAAAGGCCGATGATATTTTGAAAATGTACGTTTGCACTTGATCGAATGGTGGCTGTGGAGTTCCGCTTTTAGGCTTTCCTAAATATATTTCTTACCTGTATGTTTACAAATTAATGTTTGTGACATAGTCAATTCAATTCAATCAAAATTTCAAAATTTCTACAACTGGGTTACACATAGCAGTAAAGGACACAGTACAAAATGGGAACTTAAGACTAAAGACTCTGACAGTGAATCCACAATAATTAGTAGCACAATTCACCAACAACATTGTTCTCACCAAAGGTTTTTCCAAGTAAAGAAGTCTTCTGCCATCAAGAGAAAACCACCTTTTCTGCCAGGGTTCACCCTATGAAAAGAATGAACAAGTTAACAAGGTTCGTCAGGGTAACATCACAAATTAACCAAACACTTTATTAATATATCATTCTCCCTCCTAATCCCTACTTTGCAGTAATGTCATACACGTAAAATTAATCAAGTATTTTTTGCGTGCGTTTAATATTAACATTACAACGGACAACATTAGTTGATTAACGAACATAATCTGTTAACTAATAGACATAGCTTTATGTTAGCTACACATGAACTGTAAGGACAGATTACTAAATTTTATGGAAATTACAGTAAAACTAAAATTCAGCTGATCCTTACTTTAGGTCCTCTCTTGTCAAGAAATCCTTCCATTGTAAAATCCCTTGTGAGCTGTCTATTCAGCTAAAGCAGAACACAAGACAAGAGGCCTTTTTTAATTACACAATCAAACAGTCATGTGAGTCACAACAAACTAACAAACAAATAAAATAAAAAATGTGTACTCTACATGTACTTTCCTTCTAGTACCCATTCAAAATATCAATTTACCATCTAAAATTTACCATGACTCACACAGATTTTTAACTTTGTGGTGGCATCACTAAAGCATCAAAATTGCATTTTATTGAAGGCCATACAAAGGTGAGATTTTACATTCAACAACGACAACACTTGGGACGTTGGGAAAACACAAGGAAAGTTTGTAACACTCGCCCAACGCCTCATGATTTACAAGTTTTTCTCATGTTCTCCCAACATCCCATGTGGTTTATTGAGCTGGTAAACCCATAGAAAGAGTGGTCTATTGAGCCCTTAATAAATTTACCTACCGGTAACATTAATTAAATGGTCATACACTCACCCTCTCACTGTCATCTCCAGGCCCGTTCTGTCCTAGTATCTTGAGCTTCGCCGATCTGATGGCCATGTACCAATCAACTATCTCCTGATAAATTTATCAACATGTAAATGAATAATCTGTACCACTGTCTGATAATACAGAAGAGGCTTATTTTGTTTATCGGAAATTAGACATACCTACACCCTTGAATAAAAAGAATCTTTTTCAGGTTTTGACATGCTTAAACCCACTGCAGCAGGTTGTATCAAAATAAAATTTAACAGACTTGCCTTATACTTTGTTCATTACATCCCCTTCATATGTATTTCTAATTCCTTTTACAAAGAATTAAATGTGCTACTTTCTAAAATACATTAATAAGAATTTATTCCAGTCAAAACTGGTCTTGAGCTAAACATTAAATGCAATTCATGTTCTCTGCACTTGACACTGTAGATGAAATATTCTTTTTAAAATTATAAATAAATACTTCTAGTACAGTAACTATTCCTCCCTTGAGTAGGGACTGCATTCGTGTTGTCTGTGAGTGTCTACTCAAACTTGGGTGGTTGAAAGACCAACATTGGTCCACAATTTAACAACATTACAGTTGTTGCTTTCTGTGAGAAAGTTTTTCTGAGGTCCATGGGCTGCTGTTATTCTAATAAGCACACATCATACAAATTTTCCTATCATACCTTTCCAGAATCTGAGTACACAAAGTAGTTTCTTGTCAGTCCTTTTGTTACATATGTAATCTGTAAGCTGTTGTCCTTATTTGTTCTCTCTTGAGCAAAGGTAACATTGATTTCCGAGACTTTGAAACTACAT
Organism: Galaxea fascicularis; assembly: GCA_948470475.1. Taxonomy (NCBI): domain Eukaryota; kingdom Metazoa; phylum Cnidaria; class Anthozoa; order Scleractinia; family Euphylliidae; genus Galaxea; species Galaxea fascicularis. The sequence goes on along the minus strand of OX419340.1, from coordinate 9,388,138 downwards.
TTTGGTTTTTCATCCTACAAAATGCAAACAAAACAATAATTATTTTAAACCAATCATGATTTTATAATACACATCCTTCTGTAGATTTACAGCGTACCAGATGATGGCATGTGCTTTATATAGCTACTGATTAAATGATCTAATTATACACATTACATAAATATAATTATAGTCAAGCCTCTCGTAAGCGACGACCCAAAATTCCAAGTCAAGGTGGTCGCTTACAGGAGGTGGTCACTTATGAGAGATAAGGCCACAGGGGTATTAATTTTGGCTAGTTTGTGTGTGGTAATTTCAATGCTTTATTCAAGCGGTAAGTACCACTTCTGGTAGTTCGGACTGTGAGATTTACGTCCGCTGTAATAATATAGGCTTATGTTATTTGTGCCCAAGAGGGATACAGCAGAATTATGCGTCAAGTGGTTGCTTACAGGAGGTTAAAACAAACAGTCATCTCTAAAAGTGACCACCATTGCATATGTTATTTCTCGAAAATGAATCAGAAATCCGTGAAAAAAAGCACTGGACAATGTTTTACAATCAAATTACAGTTCATATGCAACAATTCAGGCAAATCTGCGCAAAGTAGAAATATGACCTCAAATTCGACATAGGTCGGTTATGCTCTCGGCCCTTCAATTTCATTGCTGAATATTCATGAGACCTCAAATTGTGCTTCTTTTTCAGGGAATGTTTTATGAGCTATCAGAAACTGATGCTATCAGAACTATTATTAATAAATAATAACAAAAACAGGCATTAGGTTACTGCACATGGTAATAACAAACCCTGATAAGAAATAAGAATATTACTACTACTACTACTACTACTACTACTAATAATAATAATAATAATCTTTAGACAGGGCGCGTTCTCACAAAAGTGGTTTTCAGAACAGCCCTGTATAAAATAAATAAATAGATAAAAATAAAATCGATAAAATTTAAAGACAATTATTATTACAATATATGAGATAAAAGGATAAAATAGGTACATTACTATACATAAAAGTTATAATTTAGAAATATAACAAGATACTATGATAAAAGCTGCACTTTCTTTTTAAACAATAAAATCGATTCTGTTCCCTGAATCTCTGGATTAAGATTGTTAAAATCTTTTGTTGCCTGGTATGTCAGTTTTTGTTTTCCTCAGTTTGTTTTGGGAGCTGGAAGATGCAGTTTGTTACAAACCTGATCTTTAATAAAGTAACAGAGTGAATTTTCATTCGCAGAAAGAACAAAGAGTCGCAGATTCCAACTGTTATCTTCCTTTCCTTTTTTTCTTAAATAGCCACGCATTGAGCCTGTGGTTACAAAGGTACAACTGTACATTAATGTAATAACAGAGTGAAATTCATGATGAAAACACAAATAAATAATATTCTTCATGAATATGTACATGTGTTCCACTACAAACCTCTTCATGTGTATGAGCTGTATAAGCTTTTTCCATTTCAACATCTCTATCAGTATTATCATTTATTCACATTTTAATATTTTGATTTAAACTTGCAATTTTCCAACAGACCTGGAGAATATGAGTGGATTGGACTTAACACTCTGATCCACTGTATACAGTATTTTGACTCTGCAATTGCCATTCATTTTGAAGCCCTTTAAACTACTTTCAATTAACAAAGTTTGCAAATCCTAAACGTACCATTTAAATAGCTTGGTTCTGGTGCACCATCAACAAACTCTTTTCTTTCATACTTTGCTCTAATCCATTGTTCTTTCAGCACACTATCAAAAGTGATAGGAATCAGTCCACACAAATCAACAATAATTAATCTTTTACAAAGCACTATTTTCAGTGGGTGATCCAGACCTATGGATAGAGAAGGTGCTCTAAGAACTTTTTTGGGCATTTTCACGGTTTGTGGTAAACAAAGGTGGCCCTCCCCTCAATCTGCTACCAATTTTTTAAAATGTAATTCCAATAAAAAAAACACCTCAAGAGTTCAGTACATAATAGTTTCAGAGGAATCAGTGTTGTACTTCCTTAGCATTCTTCCTTTTTCATAGTCTCACAACAAAAAGGGCACAAGGCTGTTTCTCTTAGCATTGGTTTTCATGTTAAGGTTGTCAAATTTTGCTGGAGACATTCAGCTGTTGGAGTGGTCTCCTTGTAGGAGCTAGTTGGCTGCCAATAATGAAAGCTTTTGCATGTCACAGGCAAACCAATCTTCACTTTGCCATGCATTTTGCAATTTGATACTACTAACAATAAACTTACTGTGGATCTGTAGGTTTTGGTCGTCTGTAAAAAACAGGAACATTCTTGGCCCATTTAGCACTTCCTTTATTATTGCCATGTTCTTCCATAAACTGCCAGAAAAATACTCGGATTAATAGCCATTATACAAAGAAGCATTAAATTATGTCAGGTCATAGAAAGTGTACATATATATATGTATGTCGTGCCGCGTAGCACTATGAACACGTTCAAGTGGCGGAACAGAGAATTAACTCTGAAGTGTAAATTAAAGTGCTCATGGTGGTCCCCTGATACCCTTTACAAGGGCTAACGCCCAGTGGGTTTTTCATGGGTTTCTCTTAGCACTTTAATTTACACTTCAGGGCCCGGTTGTTCGAAAGCCGATTAACGCTAATCCAAGATTAACAAAGAATCAAGGAGCTTAATTCTCTTTCCCCAAACGTTGTTCATTGCTGATATTCTGCAAAATTTTAGATTAGGGGAAGTCAATCCTGAAAAACAAAATGCAGCCGAAACAACTTTCATCCAAAAGTTAAAAACTGCAACCAAGTTTACGCTAATCCTGGATTAGGTTAATCGGCTTTCGAACAACCGGGCCCAGAGTTAATTCTCTGTTCCACCACTTATATGTGTTCATAGTGCTACGTGGCACAACATATATATGTACCCTTACTTTCTCTTTGATGCATTTCACCACCTTAATCGACCCCGACTTTCTCTGTCCGACCTCGTAGCTTAGTCGGCAGAGCAACAGTAGATCTAATCCAGAGGTTGTGGGTTCGATTCCCACCCAGATCATAAGAATTTTTTCTTTGCCTTGTGTGGTCCCCTGATACCCTTTACTAGGGCTAACGCTCAGTGGGTTTTTCATGAGTTTCTGTTAGCACTTTAATTTACACTTCAGAATTAATTCTCTGTTCCACCACTTGCACATAGAAAATGTAGCTTGCAATGAGCAATATGCAACATGAAATGCAAACCCACAGGTGCACATGCTTAAGTTCTAAAGCGGCTTTCACACAACAAACAAAAGTTGGCAAACTCGTGTTGGCAAACTCAAGTTGGCATGTGTGGAAGACACAACAACAGTTGTCAGGCATGTTGGCAAACTGTTGGCAACAAATAGAAGTTGTCTCTATTCTCGCCAACTTCTGTTCTGTACATCCGTGAAACTACAGTAATTTTACATCAGAGTGAAAAGATCAAGGAACTTATGTCATACCCAGGGAGTTAAGAATAACACAAATTCAAATGAGGATGTACTGTCAAAGATTATAACACTTCCAACATGCATGGGACCCCCCCCCCCATCCCCCTCCCTCCTGGCATAATATACCACGTACTTGACTGAATAATATTGGCCTCAGGAGTATAGAAATAGTTAACTAATATTTCTCTGATGAAACCAGATTTAAGAGTTTGGATGGCAAGGCACATGTGGGTTTTTTGTGATTTGTACCAATTAAAAGAAGTTTATAACCATTGTGAGCATATGGCTCCCAGATATATAAATAGAGCTTTAAGTGTTGAACTATGTCCTCGTTTGGACTGCTGCATGAACAGGTATTAAAAATGAAGCGCTCAGAACATTAATTTTGTCTTTAGAGAGATCAAAACTGTTATTTCCGGTAGGGGGTTTGAAAAAGTCTTTGGTTAGGAAGTACAGAGGGAAAGAAGTCTCTCTCCTCCACAGAGGTCTCTTTGTCTCACAAGGAGACTGGGGGAGGGAAAAAAGAGTGCGAGGTGGAAGATGTGATGGGGAAAGAGAAGAAGAGAGACCTCTACCAAATAATGTGCAGTTCGCTGGTAGTGGTTTAACCAAGCGATGACTTAAACGATTTTTAATGGTCACTTAAAGATCTAAGTATAGGAGGTTAGTAGACACAATTTGAGCCTGACCATTACTGTTTGAGGTTTTTTTAACTGTTCATGGTTTACCGGTATGTTTTCATGAATGTCTGCAGACATAAAAATAAATGTTTACAACTTTCATCGTCTTCAGTTAGTGCTTAGGTTTCATGTCCCTGTTAAGTAAAAAGGGTTACTGAACCGTTTGCAGTTGAAGTCTGCCTAACCATTCAATGACCTTGCCGTGAAAATCCTCAAAAAGTGTCTTATGTCTCACAAAATCAACATTCATCCAGGTGTTTCAATCCATGATCCGCAAATGTTGATTTATTTTGCTTCTTTCAGTGAAAAACTTTACCAGGCCGTGATTTTGCAAAAATGACTCTCACATTTTGCCCTACAAGAAAGTGAGAACACTTGTTTTTCTTGTCATACTGTATGTTCGGCTGTTTTGTTTATACATGCATTCAACTGAAATGATACCTAGGTCCAGTCTTTTTTAGAAATCAGGCACCATCTTGGATACATTATTTGGCAGAGGCTCCTGCCTTTCACCTCTTCCCATCATCGCCTGCGCGCTTATTATTAATTATTGTTGTCAGCAGGAGCCTCTGCGGAGAAGAGAGGAAAGAAGTTGAGCATACCAAACGTCTGAAGTTCAAATGCCTTTGTATTGTGAATACCCCGTGCCAGCTTGGGAAAGGACGTTGACTTTTCAAATAGAATGGTGCAAAATGTAATACCAACATGAGGATAATAAAAGAACATAAGGGTCACTGATCATCGGCAATCAAGCCAGGTTACAAAGTAACATAATACCTACATACATGTACCAGCCCTTCATGTGTTAACTCTTTAACTCTGAAGATCCAATAAGCAATTCTCCCTTCAAGCTGCCATACATTTTTTTGTAAATTAGTTAAGAGAACTTGGTGTCATTTCCAACTGACACTAATTTTTTTTATTTTCATTATCTGTTTGCTTTTAGGAGAAGTAAGATGTTAATCACTGTTGATCAAAAATTGTTTTGCCATTTTCACAGTTGGGTCATGATATGCCTGGACATTAAAACAATTAAAATGTCACCAGCAGTAAGGTTGTGTTTAATTATTAATTACCTTTATATTCCCATAAAGAAAAGGCTAACTCTGATTTCTTCGGTACATGATTTATAATAATGGCACTAGTAATGACTAAAAAAGTGCTAACAGACATACATAGTTAAAACAGGTGATCTAGGATTTCCACTGCTGTTTGTAATCCTTCATTTTTCCAATATTTGTAAACATGGTTTTGGTTTTAGTTAATCTGTTTACGTATACACAAGGAAATTAAAACTACCATATGAATACGTTTGTTTTTAATTCCTGTCGGTTTTTTAACCTGAATACTTTATAGGAAATGTAATTATCAAAATGAATCTATAAGACATATATGCACAGTTAATCTCCTTTGATACGATGCATTATTTTGTTAGATAATAATGAACTAAATTTGAGATAAATTCCTTCGGACAAGGAAATGAATATTTCTAAGAAAACGTACACCATAAATTAGATATATACATTGACCAGTAACACATAAAATATTGAGCTTACACTAAAAAATCTAGCTTAAAACTACACAAATTAAATAGTCAAGTTAGAATTTATTCAACTCAAGTGAAAAGTAAGCTTATTGATTGCTAATTTTAAAGTGTATACCTTGATTACAAGTACATGTTAAAAATAAACAAAAACTGTTTGAAAATGCGTTTCATCTTCTGTATGACTTAGAGAACTTGAAATCTGACTACTGAAGCTTACTTATTGGTAAAATAAAAGTTTTTTAAGCTAAACATTTTTGATGATAACATCAATTCATTACATGACAGCTCACAATGCACGTATACAGCATGAAAGAAGCTCATTGCTTTAACGCACTGAAAGCTTCTGTTTAGTCAGTTTACCTTTAGTTTTTCGTCTGTCCACGTATCAAGTCTCAAAGACTTCACTACAGACACCGGAGCGCCTAGATTTCTGTGAATTCCACTGCATGTTATGCAAATGAAGAGCCCCATCGACGCCGAAGCCCATTCAGGATCTAACAACACAACCAAACCCTCAGGAAGTCGCGTAGAAAATCAATTGAAAAATACAAAAAACAAACAAAACA
>OX419340.1:9333897-9381716 GCA_948470475.1 Galaxea fascicularis | reverse complement strand
TTAGTAGCTCAAGAAATTGTGGAGCTTGTGATCTTCCCCTTGAGTGTCTCAAATCTCTAGTGCTTCAGACTTCATAAAAGGTAAAAAGTCTTGGGCCTGTTAAGTGAAATGTTTGTCTCCACGTCTTGCCAATTCTTGACTCAACCATTTTGCAAATCCTTCTTACAACAGTGTTTATAACTCTAATATTATTATAGAGTGACTTACAAGAACTCTGTGAGTCCCACTTGTGGATCCAAGAAGGCCTGGTTTTACAGAATGAGGCCTTGGATTTTTAGGTCCCTGCTACTGCTTCTGATCCATAAGCAGCTCAAATGCCACTGCGATGACAAGATTAGTCGTATTAATCTTGTATTATAGACATCTGATTGCTATTAAGTGAGTATGTCAGAAATAGGCAACACACTCAAATGATTAAGTCCGTTCAACGGTTCTTTGATTTTTGCCAGGCTATCTGGGTTCCCTGGCATCTGCTCTGTTAACTTCATTTGCCGTCCAAGGCCGACCTGTCAGGGAGTGGGGTGCGGCTCTCTTGTCAACCCTCCCGAAAGCCCTAAGATACATCAAAGAGACTGGCCGTGACGTGAAGGAGAATGAAGAACACTGGTCTTACTTCACTGACTCCTGGACTGCATATCTCACCACCAGGTGAATTCTGCATGGCAACACCGATCCTATGTTTCCAGAAGCCTACTCCGTCAAAGATCGTGATGTGTTTTAGAAATCGTTGAGCTATCGGCAGGGATGGGCTGGAGCCAGCGGTCATGATGCACCAATGATCGCGTATGATGCCCTTCTTGGAGCAGGGGACTCCTGGGAAGAACTTTGTAACCGAGCCATGTTTCATGGCGGCGACAGTGACAGCACAGGAGTAATTGCGGGTGCCTGGTGGGGTATTTTGTATGGCATTGATGGGGTTCCATTGTGTAACTACGAAAAATTGGAATACAGAAAAAGGATTGAAAAAGCAGGTGTTGACCTGTTTGCCAAAGCTCAAAAACTGTCCTAGCCAATCATCAGGCTTTTTATGATGCTAGATTTATCCACTTACAGTGTATTTGTTAGGCTTACTTTCTGTTTCCAATCATGCACCAGTGATTGTTCTTTGATGACGATGACGACGATGGCAGTGATGATGATGATGATGATGATGATGATGATGATTCATGTTAGTAACGTTGATAGATGAAAAAATATACTTGATGAAAATTACCTGTTAGTAGCAGTGGTTGTTATGATGACAATGATGATGATGATGATGGTTTATGATGTGGAAGAAAACTATGATCAGTGACGTTAGTATACAGTCTAGATGCTGACCCTTTCTCTCAGGGTTGCAAAGAGAATAAAAAACAACAACATGAATTTTAAAGATATTTTTTAAGCTATACTGAAGTTGTCTGATCGTGTTGTCGAGTATGTTTTGAAGCACAAGTTTTGTCTTTTAGCATCTGCAAACAAAGTAGGGAGTTTTTTTCTCATCCGTGGTTCTTTGGCTTGCTTTTGCCACAAGCCAAGCCAGCACAAACGTAAAATGTTTTCAGCTTTAGTTTTCGTTTGCAAGTGATTACAAGTGAGCTCAATACGAAGGCATGACGTGGGCGTAGCTTGCTAACACTAAAATTGTTTCAAACATCATTTATCAGGGGCACCCAACGAGAAAATTAAGAAAAAAAAACCTTTGAGGGATATTTCTAGGCTCCTTGTAATGTTTAAAGACCGTTTAAAGAGTTGTTTTGATCAGCTAGAAAAATTTGATCTGTTCGGATTTCTTAGCTGAAAATTGAAGTGCCCGAAAATGTTAGGGAATGAAATCTCCATTTCTGAGAAATTGCTAGCTGAATGTTAGCTTCGAAGAACTTCTCTGTGAACTATTTGCTTAGCCGAAAATGCTAGGCGACCTTTTTTAAGGGCTAAAAATTGCAAAAAAATCGCTTCCGACAATCTAAGGGACTATTTTGTCCTGGAGTGCCCCAGGATCAGAAGCTTTTTGGCAATGCATTATCCGAAAGTCTTAGAAGGGATAGACTCTCCCAAACAGATATTTCATCAAAGTTTCTCGTTGGGTGCACCTGATTTATAAAAGATGAGTTTCCCTGCGTGATGTGATGATGTAGCTTACTCGAATGTAAGGTCTTCACGTTGATTACGAAACCAATAAATAATGGTTCCTACGAGTGTGTTGTTAAAGTAGGAGATGGGCTAACCACGTATCCATGCAAAAATGTTAACATTTGGTTACGGTACTAGTCGAAACAGTCGCTCAGTGGTCTGTTGGCTCTTGCTCTCCAACTGTATCGGCGAGGTGGTATCTTCTGCCTTTCACAGCGGAAAGTTGTACATTATGTGTCATGAGAAACCTTCATTCAGTAGTTTATGGTGTTATGCCTGAATCCTTTTCCTCGAAATCCCTTGAAACAAGCAAGAAGCGTGACGACACAGACGACGTACAACTTCAATGTCACTAAGGGTGAAAGTTGTGTCAGGACAGAAGACTTTAAATTCAACAGCAGAGGGAAAATGGAGGACAGAGTAGGATGAGTTTCCACTTTCCTTACACCTTACCCTAAACGGCTAAACAGTCGGGGTTTTTTTATTCTCCAAATCGCTCTTTGCAGACCTCTCTGTAATGCGCGAAGCTCCGACGTGATTCTCAAATCGTTCTTGGTGGTGCGAAGGCGTCTCTCACCAGTCTCTCTCTACGTGTTCACCCTCCGCCCTTTTCTGGAAAGTGCCGAAAACTTTTCGGACTCGAAATCTACGGTCCTCTTATTCTATAATGCTGGTATTTTACTATGATTTCAGGATATGAAAGGGTAAATGTTTTTGCAAAATTTCATGACTGGAAACGTCTTCGTTTTTTTAAAAGGTACCCGTAGGAAATTATGGCAGTCGAAGTTTCGGGACTTTCGAGAAACGTGTACCAGACCTTTCGTTTGACGGGTGCTCGCATTCTTGACCAAGGCGAAAATACGACTGTATTGCAGCCTACCCTTAACCCCGATTGTACCGCCTCCTCTGATTTTTTTAACTTCTCGATATCTTGAACAACTGTTTTTCTTGGTTCCCTCCATTTTTAAACGTCACAGGGCTGCGCAAGAGTGGATGCATTCCATCTGCTGTTTGTGCTTCGCGTTCCTCCGGTGCTACAGGAGTACATCTAAAAATATGAAATCCACGAAACAACAGCAATCACAATCAGCTCTCTCCTACTAACGACATTTATCAAAATCGTAATATTGTGAGTTAACGCGAGTTCTAATTAGCTTGTTTGAGCCTATTTTTTTTATAATTTTCAGAGCTCTTCAACCTACTCCGACGGAAAATATAAAACTCAGAAATTTTAGCCCATTTTAGGCGGTCGAACCATATTAGTCCGTGGTCTCTCTAAGAAAACACGTGAAACAAGCTCATTTCCGGGGTGGTAACGAGGACGTCGCTTCCGTGGAATGTCAACAACTCCGCTTCGATCATTTACTGTTTTTAATTTTCTGGGATTAGGGAACATGAAATATGGCATGTCAGGCTGGAGTTAGCACCAGTCCTTACCCCCACCCCCTCGATCTGTTTCGTTTATCCGAATTTCTATTTGTCAGCTGTGAATTATTTCAGTTTTTCCGATGCAACCACTAGCTAAATTTCTCCCCAGGCACAAATTAGTAAATGGGTGATGGTAACATTGATTTATATTTTGTTGTCGTTAATGTTTTGTTTTTCAAGAGAACTAGTTTTTTTTCTGTTTGATGTTTCATAACTTTTCAATACCTCTCTGTCTACAGAGCATGCCCTTGCCTTCTAGTTCTCAGTGCTTTGTTTCTTATAGAAAGGAGCTACTTGTACAGTATAGTGTGCACATGGCCGGAAATTACAGATTTGTTGTAGAAGGGCCACTAAGTTTAAAGAATTCAATGTTGTTGATCTGAGTGAGTAAGGACCAATAAGAGTTTGTGGCAGCCACTGGCATTGCAAAGTATCACTAAGAGGGAGAAAAGGAAAACACTGGGGGAATGGAATAAAATAAAACGTAGGGTATATAAATATTCATTATGAGTTGTGTATATATCTGGTGAGGAGGGGGAGAGGCTCCCCTATGTGGGGGTGCTCACCATACCTTTTCAGGGGAAAAATCTGTGGATTGGTACTACTCAGGGTGCTAAAATCTAAAATGACAGCTGGCCTTTTTATTAAGGGATCTTTAAGCATATAAGGTCGCCAATCTAAAAAATGACAGGAAGCATAACTAATTAGTTGTTACCTCTTAGGGCCAGGTTAAAATATTTATTACTTTGGGCCACACCCATGAAATGAGATTCTGGTACAGTTGGGTATGTTTTTGTGTTTGGGTTGTTTTCAAAATATTCTGACAAGCATGCCCCTGTTATTGTTATAGGGGAGTGCCCGCAACCTCATATATACATAATCTTGGTCCTGATTTTTTGGTGAAGTTCCTTTCCCATGGCTCTTGGGTACTCCTGGGTGCTCTCTAAACCCTTCTTGCCTCTTCTTTCTCCTTTGCCCCATATGACTTAGGGGTCAGTTAAAGTGTTTGTATAACAGGGTACGTATTATAGAGAGTAACATTATAGAATTACAAGTATGAAAAAATAAATTGAAATAAAAGAATCATTCCATTCAGAGAATTACTCAAACATATATCCACAGATACGTCCTCATTAATTTCTCTCTGAAAGAAATCATGTGAACTGTAGATATGAAATCAAATGAAGAATTATCATCGCAGTTGTGATCACAATTTTTACAATTGTGTAAAGAAGCCTGAAAAAAAATTCAGGACTTCAACAGGGCTTGAACCTGTGACCTCGTGATTCTGGTGCAGTGCTCTACCAACTGAGCTGTGAAGCCACTGAGGTTGGGAGCAGGTCAATTTTGGGTTCATATGTTCCTGTAAAAGAAAAAGGGCATCATTGACAAAGAAATCTGAATGACTTGCAAAAGCTCTGAGAAATTTCTAAAGGATTTATTGGTGTTATAAGCTCATTTGTTATTATGCCTTTGCGACTAACTAGTTTTCATAATTTCTCTTACTGCAAAGAGATTTACAGTGGAATAGCTTTGTTACATACATATATGCTTTACTGTAACCCTGACATGGTTATCAATCTGAAAAATAATGGGACCTAACCAAGTTTGTTACCTCTTAGGGGTTAAAATCACTTTGGGCCACACCCACTAAACTAGGTCTATTCTAGTACATTTAAGGGTTGTTTTCAAAATTTTCAGACGAGCACCCCTGTCATTTTTATAGAGGTGTTCCCCTACCTGGGGAGTATACATAATATTGGTCCAGATTTTTTGGCGGAGTTCTTTTCCTACTCTTGGGTGCCCTGTAATCCTTTCTTCCCCAACTTTCTCCTTTACTCTATATAACTTGGCGGAGTTAAAGTGTTCATATACACTGTAACAAGGTGTATTGGAGAGTGGCATTGCAGAATTACTAGAAGTATAAAAAATAATTTGTTCAATAAAAAAAGTCATTTTCACCAGAAATTAACTCAAACATATCCACAGAGACCTCTTTACTTTCTCTCTATTGCAAAGCACATCATTGACAACGAAATTTGAATAAAGCCCTGACAAATTTCTAAGGGAATTATTTGTGTTATAAGGTCATTTTTTATTATGCCTTTGCAAGTAAAGAATATTTTTGCTGCTACTGCATTTAAAAGATTGTACAGTGGAATAGCCTTGTTACACATGTTTCATTGAAAACCTGTCAAAGTTCAAGCTACCACCAGTTCAATTATATTATATAACTCAAAATAGCAAAATAGTTATATTCAAAGCCTTTTAAAATCTCAATGGTCATGTTAGTCATGTTCTGAAAAAATACAGTGACAGCTACTTCATGTTCTTGTTGGGCATCCTATGGTAGACTAGCGTTTTCACACAACGCGTGACCAACGTTCCGAGTCATCTTCATGTCAGATATACTGTGGTAGATAGTTGGTCCTGTTAGGGACAGGCGATACTGGCAATACTCCTAGTGACTTCATCCCACAGTTTCTGAGAATGGGTTACCTGTGGGCCCAGGGTTCTCAATAGATTTTTAAGTAGGAGGTGATCACTTATAAAGTAGGAAGCTCTTCAGCAAAGCCAGAAGAAACAAAACAAAGAAAAGAAAAGTGACTTGAACTCAAAGTAAGCAGCTGTAAATCCCACAGTAAGCGGCGATCAATCGCCGGCTACCGCCTTCTATTGAGAACCCTGTGTGGCTTGTGTAAGACTTTCATCCAGTAGAAACCATCTTGAAAAATTAAGGGATTAGTCTTCCGCAATTTTCCAAAAGACCTTGCCTTTTTTTGTCTTTGTTTCATCCTAGATAGAGTGAAAAGAAAATGGAAGACGGAACGAAGAGAAGCAAAAGAAAAGATAAAAAGTCGAGAGTGGAAAGTAATGAAGGCGAAAGAGATACCATTGTGACTGCAGAAGAGGAGAGTGAAAGAGTGAAAGAAGAGGACATATCCTCTATTGGAGGCGAGAAAGACGAAAAAGAAGAAAAGAAAAGAAAAAAGAAAGATAAAAAGTCGAAAAAGGAAGAAAGGGAGGAGGTAAAGGAAGCCAGTGGAAGTGAAGAAGAACGCAAAGGAAAGCGGGGAAAGAAGACTTCAAAAGTAGAAGGCCGAGAACTGAAAGATGAAGATGTGTCTGGGACGGAGGCTGAGGTGTTAGAAAACAAGAAAAGGAAAAGAGAGAAGAACAAATCAAAAAGAGATGTTGAGGGAGAAAACCATGACTGTACAGTTGAAGTTGAAGAAACTAAAAACACTGAATTTGGGGAAGAAGAAAAAGAAGTGAAGAGAAGCAAACGTGAGAAGAAAACTAGACAGGATGATGACGTGGTTAAAGAAGGGAAATCTAAAGTTGAAGGCAACGAAGCAAAAGTTGCTGATGCGAGTGAAATGGGAAAAGATGGTAAGAAGAGCAAACGAGAGAGGAAAACAAAGAACGAAAAAACTCTCGAGGGAGAAGACAAGAAAACTGAAGTTGAAAGTAAGGATTCTGTAACGGATGATGTGAAGGTAGTGGAAAAAGCAGAAAGGAAACGGAAACGAGAGAAGGTGAAAACTTTACAAGGTCAAACAGTCGAAGATGCGAAAGCTGAAAGTGGTTTTGTAAAGGAAGTAGAAGTGGAAGGCAAGAAGAGCAAACGGGATAAGAAAAAATCTACGGAAGAAAATCTCGAGGGGGAAGAAACTAAAGCTGAAGTCAAACACGAGGAAGGTAACATCGATAGTGCGAAGGAAATGAATAAAGAAGCAAAGAAAAGAAAACGAGGCAAGGAAAAATCGAGAGAAGAAAATCTCAAAGCTGAAGAAATGAATTCTGACAGTGAAGACGACGAAGCAAACGCTGACCAGAAGGAAATGGAAATTGATGGAAAGAAAAGCAAGCAAAAGAAGAAAATGTCAAAAGAAGAGAATAATGAAGGAGAGCCTATTGAGACGCCTGAAGTTGACGACAAGGAAGCGAAGGATGTTGATGCAAAGGAAACGGGGAAAAGGGAGAGGAAGAGTAAACGAGAAAAGAAAATATTGAAAGGTACTGAGCACGATTCAGTGGAACGGGTAAAAGAAAATGAAGAGGACAAGTCAGAAGAAAAAGGATCTGAAGCAGATCAGAAGAAAAGGGAAAAACGTCACAAAGAAGTTGAAGATGTAGAAGATGCTACAGGGGATGAGGAATTCAAAACTGAGGCTGAAGATTGTGTTCCTGAGAAAAAGTCGAAAAGTTCTCACAAGAAAAAGAAGAGTCACAGGAGAGAAAAGTCACAGAGCGAGCAGCCTATAGCCGAGGGAAAAACAACGAGGGATGATGTTAATTGCTGTGAAATGGAAACCTCGGAAAGGAAAGAAGGAAGCAAGAAGTCGAGAAAGAAGAGAGGTAGCTGGGAAGAGCAGGAAAAGGAGTCTAGAGCTGATGACATAAATGATGAACACAGTGTGGAAGAGGCAAAAAGCGATAGTAAGAAAGCGAGAAAGGGAGTTGAAACAGAAGAATCACCTGTGAACGAGCAAGAGGTCAAGAAAGACGAAAATGAAGATCAAAGTCGGGCTAAGGTAAGAACTATCATCGCTGCTCAGTCGGTTGTGAGGAAGGGAAAGCTCTTCCTTGAGATAGAACATTAGATGATTGTTTTACCAAGATCACATTGAATCACATTTTGTTATTCTTTGGGAAAAGGATTAGAGCGCGACAAAGCATTGAAGGATACTAAGACATGCAAGCAATAGCGGGAAGATATACACCCGCTGTGCTGTGCGCAGGAATGCGTGCCTTCAGTGGTAAGCGCGGGAAAACATCCGGTCAAGCGCGAGAAAGCAGGGAACCAAAGCTAAATGCAGGAATATGCGCACTAGTGCCAGGGGCAATACAACGTGCAGTAGCGAAGTTTTTCTCTTTCAACAAAACCAGTTGAAAACTTCTTTTGTTTCCTTTCAATATACCGGCCTTGGCTGCAATGGCCATTTTTCGGCTTATTTCGTAGGAAGGTGTTTTGTTCTTCATGCTTCATATCTCTTATGTAAGGGCAGAAAGCGAGTAACGGGCTATTTGGGGTCAAAATCCCGGTCTTAACTGAAACCATTATGATGCAAATAGTCTTAGTAATGCATTTCTAGGCAAACTAACATCAACGCTACTGCCACAATCCTGACTGACCTCATTGATGCAAAATATCGATGAAATGAAGTTATTCTATCCCAATCATCTAACTGTTTAAATTTTCGTCTTTTCTAGCTTGGACAGTGGAGTGAAACTGGGTTCGATAACCCAGAGCGCACGGACAAATTTCTTCGTCTGATGGGCGCCTTCAAGAAGTCACCTACGCCGGCAACTCCGGTCAGCAGCCCGTCGGCAGCTCGCCGCTGTATGACGAAGGACACTGAAGAGTCCCTGACACGGAGACTAGAGCAGCAATACGAGACTGCCATGGACTGCAGCAGGAACAAGAGGGGACTGGGACTAGGTTATAACCCTGATGAGGATCCAAGCAGAAAGAAGTTCTATATTGACAAAACTGGGTCTAAATCGGTGAAATTATAAACGGTGTACCGTGTGAAGATGATAGTGGAACAAAGCATGTATGCCCTAAAAAAGTGGCAATGGCAACTTTAAAAAAGGTTTAATTCGAAGGTTTGAATCCTTATTCACGTTAGTGGATATCTATTAGGTGGCCATATGTAGTTACGTTAAGCTCAAGAACAAAAAGAAAACTTGAATCTTTATCGCAGACAACACGGACGGTTTGGCGTGTGCCATTTGCGTCCTTTGTGTTGCGGAAACAAACTTGAGCTCCTACAGAAGGAGCGTTGTGGGCTTGTGCATGGGCTTTATAGAACGTAGCAGATGCAAGCATGGCGGCTGTCGCATGGCTTCGTGCCTTGTTCCTTCTTTCTCTACTATTTTGCGGAGGGTGCTGTATTACCTTTCAAGCTAGTTTTGCAACCAGTCGTCTGGAGTTCGAGGATTTTGGCTGTAATTTTATTAGGCCGCCGCTAACCACTCAGTTATGGGATAAAGCATTAGGATTGCGGTTCACTCGTTATGTACGATGTCGAGCAAAAGCTTATTCTGGCCAAAGGGTTCTATATTACAACAACACGGTCGCAACAACACAGATTTTGCTTCTACAACTATCGGGGGACGTGGAATTTAATCCTGGCCCGCTGAACAATTACAACTCAGAGCAATTATTTTGCTCCAGCTGCTTAAAGGCGCTAAGAAGAAATCAAAATGGCGTTCGTTGTTGTGGCTGCCAAAGCCCCTTCCATATCAAATGCACGGCTATGAGTCGAAAGGAGCTAAACAATTAAGCTTAATTTTACGAATCATGTGAAGGAGCAAGTGAAAAAAGCATGCGCTAAAGCAACTGCCTTGCGAAGAATACGCAAATTCATACCGATGGATGTTATGGGCCGCCTATATAAAGCGTTTATTTTACCGCATTTAGAGTATTGTGCGCCCTTATTGCTTGGTGTGGGTAAAACCCAGGTTAATAAACTAGATGTCACGAACTATTACATTCTAAGATCGATTTTAGGTTTTGGCAGGCAAACCCCTTATGAGTTCCTTTTGAAGACTGTAGGCATTAGGTCGTTAAAACAGCGTAGAGAATTTCAGGCCTTAGTCCTTGTGTATAAATGTATACATAATCAGGCTCCAAGCTATATTCAAAATCTCTTTAAAATTAAGTTATGCTCCTATAATCTAAGGGGGTCTGGAACAATTTTGGAGATGCCTAGATGTAATTTGGAATGGCGTCACAAGTCTTTTTCTTTCATTGCCGCCAGGACTTGGAACTCATTACCTCCATTTATAAGGGAAGCAGAGGATCTTTCAACTTTTAAACGTTTATTAAATGACTATTATAAATGAAATAATGTTTTTACACATCTTTTTTTTTTTTTTTTTTTTTTTACACAGATTATTAATTGTATATATTTTTTATAAATTGTATATATTGTACTGTATTAATTGTATACATTGTTTTAGCACGCACATGTTTTAACGAGCGCTTTTCGCTCCTAAATGTAGCGTGGTTAAATAAAGTATTGTATTGTATTGTATTGTATTGTGGAGATCATAATTGTACTATGTGGAATAGTTGGATGGTTATTTGCCTTGTCTCAGAGACTTAAAATCTCGTTAGTAAGTCTATGCAAGATGTAAGCCGACCATTTATATTTTGCAAAATCTAACTTGTTTACTTGGCCAACTCAAGGTAACCTGCCGGCAATATCTCCGGTTCCTCTCGAGCTCTTGATTGCGTTTAAAGAAAGATCCACAAACTAACTTACTACTGCGTACTTGATCTTCATTGATAAAACTCTAACTAGACTTAATTATCATTGTCATGATGATGATGATGATGATGGTGACGATGTTGAGTGATGATGTCGATGATGCTGGTTTAAATGATGAAACTGCACCCGCGCCCGTTTATTTTTAATAAGGAAATTGATAACCAGTAAAAAAAATTGTAATTCGCACCTCAGAAACTCTAAAAAAGCTCAAATTGTGCATTTTCCAGGAAAAAAAAACTGCTTGAGGTTGCTTGGTCCACATATTTGCTCCGTGCGCAATTCGTCCCAAGAGCGTGGGACTGGACGCGAGAGGTGATTTGTTCCTGGTTCCCAGTCCTTTACCTCACGTGACCTTTCCTTTTGAGAGGGACTTTACCCCGTTTGGAAGACTCGTCCTCTCGAAAGAGACTGAACAATAAATCGTCGTTTCGTATCTTGTCAGTTCGAATGTTTTAATACGTGTCTTCAGTCTTTAACAAGTTTTAACAGCACCTGAGACCCAACACTAGTCGGTTGGAGGAATCTAAAAGTAACTCGATCTTGGCTAGTCAAGAAGCAACGCGGAAATTGGATCAGCACTCGTTGGTCCAATATCAAACAAAACCAACTGTGTTTGTTGCCGTTCAATACAGAGAAACAACCTTAAAAATCAATTATTAAAGTTTCAATCTTGGAAAAAGTGCTGATCCGTACAGTTTTCAACTAAAAGGAATGGTTGTATACACTTGAACTTTCGAAAGGTAACCTCATCGGCATGCGAGAAAATGCGGCCAAAATACCATCAACGTCATTCATGTGGTAAATTCCCCTTCAAAATGAAACAAAAGGTATCGTTTTATCTGCATGCATCGTTTACAATTTATCTTTCTTTTGCTCACCCGCAGCATTTCGCCTGTCCAGACATCCGTATCGATCGATTTAATCCTCGAAACTTCGGTTCCAAAATTCCTGTGGAGTCCACCGCAGTGTAGACAGAGAAACAGCCCTTTTATCATGCAGGCGTACTTTGGGTCTATGAAAGAAAGCAAGCGATTTGTGACGGGTCTTTACAAGTGCTGTTAAGTGTTTTCAAAACAGGACTGCACAGTTTCTATAAGCACTCGGCAATTTTAACGCCAAAGACGGAAAGGTTTGGCCTTGTTGCTCCTTTCGCAGACAAACTGATTTCCTTCATTATTCTGTTACTATGACAGTCCACGCTTAGTCCCTGTCACATAAAGAAGCAATTCGTGCAGGGTTGAATGAACGAACTCATAAACTGTGACCTATTCAAATGAAAGCTATCGCTTGCATTTAACTTTTCCGAGGTAATGTGCACTTCTTCGCTTTTCCTCATTCGAAAGAAAAGAAAGTTGTCTGTAAGTTTCGAACTTCTTAGGTTGACCGATAAACTGCTCGCAAGCAGATAATAGGCAGTCATTTCTACATTACTAATATAAACATGCAAACTTACGTTAGTAGTATAGGAGGCTTATATGGCCCCTAACCAATCAGCATCGAGTATTTTGTACCACGTGGTACGATTCGACCAATCAGGTTGCGAGTTGCTAATTTATTCAAGATGGCTGATTTATGCTAATGAGGTAAAATGACAGGTCCATGTCAAAAGTTTATGCCCCTCCCACATAAGGAGAAAACCCCCAGGAAATGAATGAAAAAAACAGAAAAGTGGAAAAATGACAAAGTTTTAATATGTACAAATAAAAAATTTACAAATAACAGCAGCTCCTTGATTGTTTTGGAAAAAAGTGGTCAACAACAAGGCAAACAGGAAAAACAAAACCACAGTTCAATGTTCAAAGTCATGTTCATTCCTCGTCCCACGGTCGCATCACGTGCGTGGTAGGGACACCCAACGTAGGCTGTGCCAGTGAAATCCCGGGAAGGTTCTCCGTCGGCTGCAATACAGACAGTGAACACTGTTGGGTAGAGGACGTATCCACCATCTGTTGAAAAAGGAGAAGACGGTCATCACCTTCTGAGGAACGGCTTTAGACTGCAAGATGGACAATGGCAGCGTATGTCGGAGAGGGAGTGATGTATGCAGTGGTGAGAGCCCGTGCATCGTCGACACCAAGTATAGTCCTGGAACTCCTCTCCCGCAAAGGAATCGTCATCGTGACAGTGACTGCAGATGGCACTGTGAAGGTAAGGAGATGTGGAATTATTTCACCAGGGGTAGTCACACATGACTGTCGGTGGGGGGTTCTGCCGGCAAGATGGACAATAGCAGCGTCTGAGGACGGGATGAAACCAAAAGAAGGAAGGCTCGGTGCATCGTTGACACCAAACGAATCCACCGAATTCCTCTGGATCAATGTAATCGTCCAGATTGTAGACAGGACAGACGGCACGGCAAAAAGGTGAGGAGATTAACAAAGGCGACCGTAGGGGTGTTCGAAGTCGTTTGGGTCCAGATAATGCTGGATGCAGTAAATGGGTCCCGAACAAAGTGGACAGAAGAAGTGTTCGTCATCGTGCCAGTCGGGAGTGGAGTGTTTCAAGCGACAGACGCGTAAGCTGTGGGGTGAAAAGAGAGAGACGACATCAGGGGCAGTAGGTATGACGGCGACAATGCGGACACCAAATGAATCTGGGAGAAAAAGACAGAGAAGGAAGTGTGTGTCAAAGGATGGGATGATAGGCGTGGGCAGGGTTGCGTCGTCTGGTGTAGCAGTACGAGCACCACCAATGAAGGACCCCCTGCCACTCCCTGAAAGAAAGAAAAACGGCTCACCCTCAGACCCTCAGTCCACCCGGGAATCGACGGAGATACACTCGATGAAAAGAATGGTAAATGACTCCCATGCAGAACATCGAGTGGAAAGAACAGTAGGCGCACGGGACGGAATTCACTGAGCGAGGGGGTCTGAAAAGAAGAAAAATGTTCGGAAGTTGTCATGACTGACCTCTAATCCCTGCGAAAGGGGGTGAGAGTGATCCATCGACCCAGGTGGAAGTGAATGGCCCCGGGAAGATCAGGATACTCGTATTGGGTGCATCGACCGCATCGTATCGAGTCAGGATTCCATGGAATGGACCAATCCCGATGGGGAAAACTGTGGAGAAGGGTGTTGTGAAAAAATGAAACGAAGTGACTGACCTCTAATCCCTGCGATAGTGGGAGATGACACTGATCCATGGAAGCAAGTGGAAGTGAGTGACCCCAGGAAGATGAGGATACTGGAAATGGATGCATCGATCGCATCGTATCCAGTCCGGATCCCGCGGAAGGAACCAAACCCGATCGGGAAAACTGTGGAGAGGGGTGATGTGAAAAATGAAAATGGAATGAGAAGAAAATTGAAAAACGAAGGGACACTCACCGTCGTCCTAGCTGTCGTTCCGTGAGAATGGCGAAACCATACCGAGGACAGATGGGAAGACTGTATATTTCTTGGCAGACGGCTTTCATCTTGTCGCGATGTTCGGCCACGGCGGTCCAGTAAACGATCCGTTCTCTCACCAAGTCGGGCAAGCCACACCAGAACTCACTGCCGTACAGCAGGGCGAGGTGACGTGGTGTGATGTAACGTCGGCGTCGCCGTTTGACTTTTTTGGAACGGGTCAGCTTTTCCACGGAACAGCAGAGGGCAGGACGTTTGGAGCGCGTGCATTCTGCGGGCGGTAGATGGAAACCGTCTCCTACACAGACCAAGAACAAAATCACCAGAGAGAGCATGATTGTTTCACGTTAGGTTGAGACGTGCACTCGTTTGAAAATGAACCGACACAACGCGTGTGGGTTTTATATGGAAGTCACGTTGCTATGGAGACTGAGAATGGGGGATGGGGGGGTATCCCCCTAACATGCAAAACGAGGGTTGGCATGGCAATGTGACGTCAAATGAGAAGCCTTATATAAGGAAAGCCGCAGGATCGGTGGGAGAAATGAGTGAAATATGGACGATCTGAAGAAACAAGAGGGACGAAGACGATATGCCTTGACCAAAAAACGAATGGAGAAGATGAAGGAAGAGAAACCGGAAAAGTACGAGCAGGAAATGGAGAGAAGGAGAGCATGTAAGAGAAAACATTACCGGAAGGACTATGCTCGTAAGAAACTGAAAATAGCGGCCATGACGGACGAAGAGAGAGCGATTCTGCAGACTCGACAAAAGGGATACCAAATCACGTACGTGGAAAAATTGAAGAGAGAAGGTCGATACCAGACCTGGAGAGAAAGGAAGCGTGCGGGGCAAGTGAAGTACAGACAGAACGAGAAGGCGCGTCAGAAGAGAAAAAGTTACGAAGCGAATTATCGGAGTAAATTGAGATCGGACCCCGTTCGATCGGAACAGTTCAAAACTAACCGTAACGTACGGGCGAGACAGCGAAGGGAAGAGTTGAAAGAAAAGGATCCCGCGAAGTACGAGGAGAAACTCGAACGTGAACGTACGGCTTTGCGACGCAGTCGAGCCAAGAAAGAGGCTGCACAAACATTGTTGTCAATGCATGACTTGTTACATGCAGCTTTTATTTTACAAAAAAAACTGTGAAAAAACCGAATGTACAGCTGATTAAAATGCCAGACGTAAAGCGCGTTCTAGATTGACAAAATTAATGTCTCTGGGCAAATGCAATGTTCGCCGTATCCATTGCACGAAATGATAAGTCTCCACTTGTGGGCAGTGATGGTGTAGAGGGTCGGCATGATGTCCGCAACCTCCCACGGTGGTCAAACGGTTCAGGCTTTCGAATTTGGGACACCCCCAGACTTCCAAGTCGACGCAGGGTATCCCCATCTTGTCCAACAGGTTTTTTTCTACGTGTCCACCCTTGTAAGCCACCAACGGTCTCTCGGGGGTTCTGTGAAGGTTGTAAAGGTTACGAAGGTCTTCGTGGAGTTGCCAAGGAGGTCGGGCTTGTTCCTCGGGGGTGGGACGATAGGGTAGACCGTGAATGTGTTTGCTGACATAGCGACACGTCTTTTGATCCTTGAGAAGTAAGGTACGAAACTCTCTGAGGTTGAAATATCGGTACGACCCCACATCGTGGGCATGACCGGGCCAGGCGCACCATCCCATTTCTCGCACGAGAAACTGTTTAGGGTTTCCGCGCGAAGCGCTGACGTGAAATCCCTCCAAGTCGATCACCAGACACACTTTGTTTAAGTCGGTAACGGATGGGGCACCAATCATGCTTGTTGAGCACTCAGAAGTAATTCTTGTAAGATGTCGAAAAAGGCGGGATCGTGTTTCGTCAAACGTCTAGTCCCAGCGACCAGCGAGTGTTGGTTGGCTAAAGACGGGAGACCTCCAAACCACGGTGCGAACTGCAGGCGAGTGTAATCAAATCTGAGCCAAGTGTTGATGCTCAGGTCGTAGAAATACAAAGCTTTGTGCTGACGTAACGTCATGTGATGGATCCAACCCTGTCCACCCATTGGTTCCATACTGTACGACGACGGACGAATCAGATGTCCGAGAAGGTACACGGCGTCGGCTTCCGTCACCATCTGCGCATCGCGGCGTAGGGCATAGCGGACAGGTGTGGACATTTGATCGTAGTCGGGACACAGTTCACGGCAGAGTGTCGTGATTGGTGGGTTTCGATCCGGTGTTTTTAGGAAGCTTGCAGTTGCTGTCTGTGTTGATGCAGGTAAAAGAGATCGTGGATCACATCGTAGGCGTTGTGGGAGGGGTCGACGTGTCGATCACCCACGATGGCGCATTTACCCTCTAATTTAGGCGCAGCAGGAGCGGGTACGAAACGTCCTTGGTCGTAATCGTACCACAACCACCGTTCATTCGTCAAGTCGTACAGGTGTACGGGTTTGTACAACCTTTGCGCCAATCGTACCGTCCACCCCGTTCCGCCGCGCACGAAGGACGTCTCCCCCTCGTCGTCAGGTGTCAAATAACCGAAAGCCAACACGCGGTCGCAGGCAGCGGCGATGGTATGGTCTCTCTGTAGGTACCTGCGAGAAGAGATGTAGTATTGGTCGAAATTGGTGTTCAACTCGCGACAGGCTGCGGCTGCCTCGACATCTACTTCGGGTGCCACTTCAAAACGATCCCTCAACGATTGGTGGTCTGTCAAAGGAAGAAGGACGGAAAACAGAGTGTCGTTGACATGCTCGCGTCGTCGGAAGAGGTGGATGCCCGTCGACACACCCATGCCAATGTGCCAGGGCGCAAACGGATCGTCTCGCAAATCGTACTGCATGCTGTGAAAAGAAGGTAGGATGCAACGGAAAGGAATGTGGTAGCGATCGGCCCAATACATGGCGGTCGCATCCGTACCCTTGCATCCTCCCGTGATGATTTGAACGCTCATGATGATGAAATGAGATCTGTTGTGGGAGAGAAAGGTTCTTATGTAGGAGGCGAGAGAGGTCTGTGATTGGTCCGACGTAGAGCGTCGTGATTGGTCCGACGACGTAGAGCGTCGTGATTGGTGGGTTTCGATCCGTTGGGTGGGTATAAAATTCGCTGCACCAGAGAAACCTAGATCACACTCGCATGGCACGAAGAAGAAGAAGAAGAAGAAGAAGAAGACGAAAGATGGAAGGTGTGGACATTGTCAGACTACCAGACCGAGGTGCTCGAGGAAGGAGACGCGCCCTTAGGACCTGGCGAATATCCCGGTGGTATTCCTCCCTCTCCGTCCCGACCGGTCCAGTACGCGTGCCCCATTCACGCTTTCCCTTTGGAGTTCCGCATCTCGGAAGCCAAAGGTTGGGAATACTACGTGTGTGGAGAACGCGGTTGTCCAGTCTGGTTAGATGCCCGTCAATGTCAGGAGTTGTGTGAGGCTTGGGAGGCACAAGTCTGTCCGGAGATCAAGAGGGGTCCCTTCACTTGTGATTGCCGACGCCCCTACAAGTGGGTACTCTGTCGCACGTCCCAACGAGGGAATGAAGGACGTCTATTCCTGACCTGTCGCGACAATACCTGTGACTTTTTCCAGTGGGCCGACACCCCTCCAGGCGAATATCGAGCCAGTGCCAGTTTCCCGCGCCAAACGCGGAGACGACAGATCCTAGCCCGTCAATATGCCCGTCCCGTACGTCCTCGGTACGTACCGGAAAGTAGATCGAGGGACAGCGCTCTCACCTTGTGGCAGAAAGTGAAAGCCCAAGGCGAGAAACGGAGGCGAATGGAACCCTCCCTGCCAACACCTCCACGAACCAAAAAGATACGCCACGAGGGACACTATCACCCCTACGCTTGGATGCATGCGGCGCCACCCCCTCAGTCGGACGGGTGGTCAGGTCAGCGGAAAACAACCCAGAAACAGACCGACTGTGACTGCTACCCAGGGATGCATGCCAGCCAAGACCCCACCCCCAGAGAACGGGTGGAAGAAGACAAAGAACGCGTACGACGCGAGAAATATCTGGAAGAGGAGATGTACCTGGCAGGGTTGGGCGATGAGGAAAAACGTGTTCAGCGAGAGATGCATCGGACCGGTGTGACCCGCGAGGACTTGCATCGGTATGCCTTGACGCACATGGACGCTAAATGAAAAAAATTGTACATAACCTGTAGATA
Source organism: Galaxea fascicularis (assembly GCA_948470475.1). Classification (NCBI taxonomy): domain Eukaryota; kingdom Metazoa; phylum Cnidaria; class Anthozoa; order Scleractinia; family Euphylliidae; genus Galaxea; species Galaxea fascicularis. Next base: position 9,363,397 of record OX419340.1, on the reverse strand, counting down.
GCACTCAATAAAATCATTTGTAACCAAACCTGTGTGGTGTCATGAGTTGTTGGGGGTGGCGTAGTCGCTGGCTCATGACCAGTTGGGTGTGTCGACGATGGGTGGGTAAAGAGTCCCTTCCCTTTGACGATGCCATCGACGGGTTAGCAGAGGTGTTGCACCTCTGGCGAGAAGTGGTGGAGGCGCCCGAGTTTCACGTGGGTCATTATGCCGTGTTCGTGGAATGGTTGAGACGCTCGTTCGGGACCGAAGACGGTGAATTTTACTGGCGTCACACGCATAAAATACACGAGGAACGCATTCCCTCCGTCAAACGATTGATCCTGTGGTGGGGATGGGAAAGTCTCAAACGTACACTGATCCGAGTGTGCCCGGAGCGTTGGGCGGCTTGGTCCGGTACGCCAAGACCCACCGAATAACTCTGCCGGAAGCACGACGCCGTTTAGAAAGAGAATTGGCGTTTACTCTACACCGACCCATCCGACGTCGGTTTGCCACGTTACCCGTCTTGGTCTTCGAGAAAGACGAACAATGGGTGGCGGATCTGGTGGAAATGCAAACCACCGCCAAATGGAATAAAGGCACCCGGTACCTTTTGACGGTCGTCGACGTCTTGTCCAGATTTGCCTGGGTCCGTCCTTTGAAGAAAAAGACCGGAGAGGAAGTGGTGAAAGCGTTTCAGAACATTCTCAAGACCAGCGGACGTAAACCTCGGCGTTTACAAACGGACAAGGGTAAAGAGTTTTACAACACCAAGGTACAGACCTGGTTGAAAGAGAAAGGCATCGAACATTTTTCGACGCACGGCGATGCCAAAGCCAGTGTGGTGGAACGGTTCAATCGCACGTTGAAGGGACGGATGTACCGCTACTTTACGGCCGCCAATACCTTGACGTACCTGGACGTACTACCGGCTTTGGTGAAAGCGTACAATGCGGACGTGCACCATAGCATCGGCATGGCACCCCGAGACGTCACGGAGATCAACGAAGCCCAAGTGTGGCAAACCTTGTACGGCAAACGACTGGGTAAACCGTCCAAAGCCAAGTTCAAGGTGGGCAATCAGGTTCGGTTGAGCAAGAGGGTATGAACCTTCAAGAAAGGTTATCTGCCTCAATGGACGGAAGAAGTGTTTGTGGTGTCGCGGGTCGTGCCCGGTCCGGTGACCACTTACCGCGTGGAAGAAATGGACGGTACCCCGTTACGAGGGACGTTTTACGAACAAGATTTGCAAAAAGTGATCGTGGACGAGAAGACGTTGTGGCGTGTGGACAAGGTATTAAAACGCAGAGCCGGTCGGATGCTCGTCAGTTGGAAAGGGTGGCCTGCCAAGTACAACAGTTGGATCGACGATGCCTCAAGGAAGAGGAGAAGGAGGAGGAGAGTTTGAAAGTCTTTACTTGACGCTTCCCAGCAATGGAGGGGGTGCTCAGTTCGACGACACCAATCGAAACAACGATTACAAGATCAAGTTACCGTACCGGTTGCGTCTGCCCGGCAACGGATGGCAAGTGGCTTTGAGCGCCATCACATTACCGCGACCAACACTGGCCACGAAAATCGATAGAGAGACCTTGTTGCAACAGTTTCCCGAACGAACGCAGCTGATCAGTGCCATCATCACTCTCTACAAGGCGGACGACACGACTCAAATATATCGACGCACGGCGTGGGTGACGATGGGAGAGGTCATCGATTACTACGAAGTCACAGATGGGGCCTCCTTCATGAAACGATTGAAACTGTTGTTGGAACGCAACATTTACGACGTATTCTACCAACACGGTCAGGGCAAGGAATACACATTTCGACGCACCAAATTGGATTCCGACGGAAAGGACACGGGAGTACGAGGTTACCCCCTGTTAAAATGGAATGACGAGGAAGAATACATGGAGGTGGACTGGTCCAACACCGACGACGACCGTCAAGTGGAATTGAGCGTGACGCGCAAGTTTGGGGAATATATCGGTTGGGTCAAGTGGTTTGACGGAGATGTGGTCAACGAATGGCATTACGGACCCAATGTGATCCTCTATCCGAAATACGACGATCCCGTAGACAAGGCACCCTACATGGACTCGGAACATCTGGCCGATGTGAAGGGACCCATCTATTACTCCTCCAATTCTGGTCCTTTCTTTGGTTTTCGCAATCATGCCAGGTACCGTTTCATCTTGAACCGGGATTGGTTTGTGGCGAAACAACGCGTGAGAGAGGATGGTGTCCCCAAAGATACAATGGTCTACGTCTACAGCAACGTGGGACGCGGAACCATCCTGGGGGGACAGATCACCGACTTGTTGCGCCAAGTCCCTGTGGGACACGAGGACAAGGAAGGATTCGTCTATTACGAACCCAAGAACATGCAACACATCGATGTGCGTAACACTGAATTGGATGTAGTGGAAATCGCCATCGGCAAACCTAGTGGAGGACTGGCCGAATTGGGCGAAGGGATCACCACCGTCACCTTGCATTTTAGACGCGTCCCTTGAGCGCGATCGTCATTCGTCGCGGAGTGATGAGCGGACACGGTAGTACCGTGCGATACGAACCGGTCTTTCCGGAGACCATGAGTGGAGGGAGGTTACGTATCTTCGTACCGCATCCGTCCGAAGAAGGTCAAAGTGGAAGCGGATCGAGGAGAAGAAAAAAGACGAAAAGGAAGAAGAAGAAACGCGCCAAACCGTATGCCCGAGGGGATATATTCTCGTGAGAGGGGGCGAGAACCCTTCATTCGATGGTGGAGAGCATGCCCGGTAGACGACGAAAAACGAAGAAACGGCAGCGTAGAAAACGCTCGCAACGCGGTGGGACAGTATGGGGACCTCTGCCGCCAGAGATCGAGTGGGCTCGACGGATGGCCCCCTACTACGCGAAACGGTCGCAACGCGGTGGTGGGTTCATGGAACCTCCCATGCGACCGGTGCGACCCTATCATCACCGACGACGGGTCTACACGCACAGTCTCATGACATAAAGGAGGGAGCATCGAGCCGACGTTCAATCAGTTGCTCCTACTCTTTGGAACGTACACAGCGACCACCATGCCCAAGGGACAAAAACGCCCAAGAAACGTAGGTCGGTTGGCCGAAGGTCTGAATCTGGCCGATCCGAGATGGGAAAGACCCGTCAAACGCATCGGATTGGGTCCGAATGTCGATCCCAAGTTTGCACTCTTCACCGTCCCTCCGGTGGACGAAAGTGTGGCCTCGCGACGTGTCGTGGAGATACCACCCTCGGTCAGCGGACAGATCAACCCCATCGAATTCGAGATCAAACCCAGCACGGAGTACGTGGATCTGAGTTCGAGTTTCTTCATGCTAAAGTTGCGGTTGCAAGCGGCGGGTGGCGGCAACATCGCTGCTGACACCTATCCCTGTCAGAATCTGTGTCACACCATGCTCAAGCAAGTGTCGGTCTACGTCAATGGGGTGTTGACCACGGTGCAATCGGACACGTACGCCCTGAACGCCATGCTCCAGACCATATTGAACCACGACGAGGACGATGCCGTATCCGTCCTTCGACCGCAAGGCTTCATACCTGGCGCCTTGAACGTGCCCAATGTCTACGCCGCCAACACATGGGACAGCGCCACACCGCATGCCGATTACACGGCTCTGACTGGCACAGCGAAAACGTCCGTGGATGGTGTGATAAAGGAAAGAAGTTTGTACACGGGTGGTGTGCGTCGCACGTTGGTCTTCAAACCGTTGGTGGAAGTCTTTCATCTGAACAAACCCTTGCCGCCCAACACTCGCGTGCTGATTCGTATGCACTTCAACGAACCCGCGTATTTCACGTACGGTGGCACGGCACCACGATTGGTGGCCGACGATGTGGACCTGAAGTTGTACGTGTCGTCGTTACGTCTGAAAGCGCCGTTGTACAACACCCTGACCCATCTGAGGGATTCCAACCACTACATGCAGTACCCGGTGGTGCGGTACGAGACCCGCACCTTCACGCTGCCCAACGGCGAGACCAACTTCGACAAAGCCGACATCTTCGAACAACGGATTCCCAACCGCGTGTTCGTGTATTTTCTGGACAGTCGAGCCTTCAACGGCACGATCGGTTACTCACCGTTCGCTTTTCGGACGTTTGGCGTGGAATGGATCAAGCAGTTGATCAACGGGGAAGAGTACCCGCATACCAGTACTTTGGAACTGCAACACGACAATACCAGCAAAGACTACGATGGGTATCATCGCTTCTTGTACGACACGGGGGCTTTGAAGAGAGGCAGAAAACCGTTGGTGAGACCCGAGGATTGGGGGTATCACAAGAACTGCACCATCTTTTGCTTCAACAACGTGGAGAGCGGAGATGCCGACAGTCGCTTCATGAATCCGCAGAACCAGGGTAATCATCGCATCCAAGCCAGGTTCAATGCGGGCATAGGCCACGCCATCACCATCTGCGTGACGGGTGAATTCGAAAACGTCATGAAGATCACGCGGGAAGGGGGTGTCCTTTACGAAACCTATAATGGCATGTGAACGTCCGCTCCGACGACAGAAGAAACATGGAGTTCGTGGCGACCACGACGCAACAATTGGAGACGTTGGCGCAACACGACGCCCGGTTGCAACCCTACTTTGCGGGGGTCTTTGCCAGCGATGCCTTACCCTCGTCGCCATCGAAGGCGCATCCTCGAGGGTACATCGTCAATGTGGATCGTCGGGGGGAACAGGGTTCGCATTGGTTGGGGGTGTGGACGGAAGACGAGACCTGCGAAATCATGGATAGTTTTGGGATGAACGTGACTCGGTACGACATACCCTGGTTCGAAAGGTGGACGCGAGACCATTTCTGGGCGGTACGAGAAAGTCGCAAGACCTTGCAGGCCATCGACAGTCAGAGCTGCGGCATGTACGCATTGGCTTTTCTCATCGTTCGTGCCACGGGCATCTCCATGGACGGGTTCTTGTCCATGTTCACCACTCACGATTACGTGAAGAACGATCACAGGATTGCTCAATGGTTCAAGAAGACGGTGAAAGACACGTTGGTGTGGGAAAGGATGAAACGCGAACAACCCGCTCTTTTCCAAGGCAATACCGTTCCGGTACGGTTATTGGACATGCGCGCCATGTGGCGATCGTTGGACGAGGAAGAGTGCGGCGATACGGTCTTTTGAGAGAGATTTCCCACAAGGCCGAGCCGATCAGATAGACGTGGATATATAAGGCACGTCTTCCCTCCCGTCAGGTGCGAGGTGGAGACACGCGGGAGGTGGTGTTCTTTGTAGACGGGTTGGCAGTCCACCCGTAGAGAATATGGAGTTCTGTCATTAAAAAAGTCTTGTTAAGTTCACGCCACTCGTCTCTGCCTCATTCATTTTGACTTTGCACTTGCCGCGAACACAACCCAAATGGCCAGGCGCGTACCTTTGACGAGTGTGCAACCCACAGGGGTCGGAGACGCCTTTGGACTTACAGAGGGACAGCAACGCTTTGCCGATAAGATTCATGAACTCGAGCAGAGGTATTCAATAGAAGAAGAAGTTGGTAAGACAATGAAAGCCAAAAAGAGACCCCCTGTGTCGCGCAAGAAGAAGGCGAAACGTCGACCGAGACCCATCGGCGTGAAGGAGTACGTGACGTTGAATAGTTTCATGCGAAAATTGCCCGTGGAACATCGACGTTATCGATTGCCCATCACCCGCGGCATGACCATGACGTCTTACCTGAACCGATTAGGAAAGAAATTAGGGTGGACCCGCGTGAGATTGGATCATTTGCTTTGGAGTTGAAGGCATGAAGACCACACCGCGACGTAGGGTCCGGACGAAGAGAAAGAAAAAGAAGAAGAAGAAGAAGAACCAACGCGGCGGAGCCCGGTTTCGTCGGAAGAAACCGAGATTGGTCGATAAGATCGCCGAAGGCATGAGTATGGTCCTGTCCGGACCCGCTCCTAGCTTTGGGTCCTTGGGGTTGTTGTTGGGGAAACAAGCCTTCAAAGGCATAAAGGACAACGTCCAACATTACCTCGAGCACACGTAAATCCTTCGACGTCTCACCCTGAACCGTTGAGGAAAGAAATTAGGATGGACCCCGGTGCCATTGGATCATTTGCTTTGGAGTTGAAGGCATGAAGTTCTTCAAGACACCGTGCAGCGTGTTGATTGCCGGACCGTCCAATTGCGGCAAAACGGTGTTCGTTTCCAAACTCCTCCACGATGCGACGCATTATTTTCGAGGGTTGAAACCCAACGTGCATTATTGTTACGGGGCCATGCAAGACAAATTCCAGGAGATGGCCAAGACGTGCAAACCCAAGATCCATTTTCACGAAGGTGTGCCGACGGTAGAGGATTTGGACGAGTGGTTCCGTCCGACGGGAGGTGGATTATTGGTGATGGACGATTTGATGGACGAGTGCGGGAACGACAAGACGGTCATGGACATTTTCACCAAACATTCTCATCACCGCAACGTCTCGGTGATCTACATCACCCAAGATCTTTTTCCCGCCGGTAAATTCGCCAAGACCATCTCGAGGAACGTGCATTACATCGTGGCCTTCAAGAACCCGCGCGATACGGTGGGCGTACGCACGGTGGTATTACAAGCGTTTCCTAAAAACTGGAAGGATGTCATGACGGTCTTTCAGAAAGCCACGAGTCGACCCTACGGTTATTTGGTGATGGATTTTCACGCGCAAACGCCCGACGATCATCGCCTGTGGACGCACATCTTAAAAGAGAAAGGCACCTACCCTAGACTTTACAAACCCAAGAAGACGTCGTAGAAGCATGAGTTCGTTCGACGCCGCACGCGAGGCGGAAAGACAACGACGTCTGTCGACTCCGCGCGTGACGCCTTTCGACTCGCAATTGGGAATGACCCACGGTGCAGAGGATCTCACGTTCGATCCGGACGATGTGCTTTCGGACCTCTTTCCCCATGCCATCATTTCGTCGTCGCCCCTGACACGAGACTCGACGGACAACATTGGGGTGACCTCCACCTTACAGACCACGTCTCTTTCTCCCGTGCCTGTCCGCGCGGGTCCTGCACCCCCCATCGGCGTCTCTCCGAGGGGAGTGAACGTCGACATACCGGTCGGAGCCGCGGGATCGACCACCGTCACCAGTGCATCGGCACCTCGGTCCAGTGCGTCGGCTCCACCGTCCGGTGCCGTGGGAGCCGCGTCCTCGTTACCGTCCGATGGAGTGGCACGAGCCAGAGTGGCCAGCAACGCTCGTCGATTTGGGGACCCACCGGCTCGTTTGAGAGCCTTGGTCGAGCGACAGAATAGACGTCGTCGAACGGGGGCCATGACCAGGACGACCACGACCACCACGAGCCGACGAGGACGTCCCAGAGATTCGGACGATTCGTTGGGAACGCCACGACGCTCTCCTCCCAGTTGGGGTGCACCTAGCCCGACGACCAGTGCACCGGGATCCGTCGCTGCCAGTCGTCGTACTCCTCCGACACCCGGGTCGGCCGCTAGAGTTCCGACACGCAGTCTGAGAAGAAATTACGACAGAGTCGTGGAAGGACAACGTCGTAGGATCGGACGTCGCGGGGCTCATTCGGTGACCGAGACGCATACCACGACCATCGTCTATAAGGACGGACGACCACCCGAAGTGCATCGCAATTCGTCGAGACACACGACACCGAACGCATCGAATCAATCCGGCAGTGGAAAATTGTTACCTTTGGAGTGGTTCGTCGAATAGAGACATGCCCAAGACCGGTAGACGCAAACGAAGAAGAAGAAGACGAGGTCAAAGAGGTGGTGCGATCCCAGCGACCGCAGTGGTCATTCCGGTTTTGAAAGCCTTGGGGAAAGCAGCGGCCGCGAGCGCGGTAGGGTCGTTGGTCAAAGCGGGGGGTAAGAAAGCCCTGACCGCTCTGAAGCGCAAAGCCATGAGCGCCCTCAAACGCAAAGCCAAGGGCACAGCGCGATCGGGATTGAAGAAAACGACGCAAGCCTTGGACGGTTGGATCTCCAGACGATAAAAAAGGGAACGCACTGCCGGCGATGGTCACTCAACAAGCGAACATGCCCAAGCAAAGAGTGTCGCGACGACGGACGACTCGTCGACGAAAGACCCGTCGCCAACAACGCGGAGGTTTTTTACCGCTGATCGTTCCTGCCTTGGTGGCTGCCGCTCAAGCCGCTGCACTAGGCGCCGTCAGTGGTGCCGCGGGGTACGGCATCAAAAAAGGCCTCGATGCAGCCACCAAAAAGCGGTACAATGCAAGCAGTGTAGAACGCGCTGCCTTCAAAAAACGGAGGTCTGGGTTGGTGCGTCATCCTGATGGTTCCACCTTTTCGTGGACGCGATAAAAAGGGAAGAGACGCTGTCCTCTCCCTTCATTCGTGCGGACACCATGGTGGTGACAAGATCTCAGTTCCAACGTGCATTATACAAGGTCATCGAGGACGAATTGGAGCACACGCCTCGATATACCGCCCGACATGATTTTTCAGACGATCTCTTGTATCTACTCGACCGAGGGATATCGTACGACAAGTACGCCCGTGCTCGAGAATCGGAGTTCCCGCACTTGCTGCGTAGTATGGAAGAGGACGCGGATCGTCAAGTCAGGGGTGTTCACGACGTCATGCAAATTTTGAAGGACCGAGGGATGACACGGCGATAAAAACGGTCCACACCACCCTCCCACCCATCAGACGGTATGAAACGCATTCGACGACAGTGGGGATTCCTGAGGTCTCTCTTGGACGAGGCCAAACATCAGACCCGCAAAGACATTTTGCAACATGCCAACAAAGATCAGATCAACGCCGTGAGCGAGATCGTGATGAACACGTTGCGCGGTAATCACGCGGTACCTCCGTCGGTCGTGACTCGTCTCCGCAGGTACAAAACACCCTTGCGACAGTTGGTCCGGCGCAAAGACAGCGTGTTGAAGAGACGCAAGGTTCTCCAAGCGCAAAAGGGAAGTGGATTTTGGCAAGCGTTGAAGCAGACATGTCATTACCTCACTTGATCGATCTCCTGAAGGAGAGTAATCTGAAAATCAGTCACTTGCAAGCCCAGTTGGAGAAGAGAACCGACGAGAACCTGAAACTGACCATTCTCGTTCATCGTTTGAAAGGAGTTTTGTTGTGTCCGAGGTGTCGTTTGGTGTGGAACGATCCCCGAATAGAAGAAAAGGGAGTGTGCGACGCCTGTCGGATCATTCTGGAGACCTACGCGTGCGATGGAAGAGTTCATTCTGGTGCCTGCCAGTGAAGACCCTCAGACCGTAGCTCAAGTGAAAGCGGATTTGACGGAAAATGCCGCTCTCACCAATGCTGCTCGATTAGGAGCCAAGAAACGACGTCTCTTGCGCGATCCCACCTTGACGCAAGACGAGAAGATGGCCAAACTGTTACCCGTATCGCGCACTTTCGCTCGAGCGTCCAACAAGATAAGACAATTCAATCTACCCAGCTCCACCGGTGCACAAGAGGAAGAGGACCCCTTCGAGGGGGACGAACTGGTGACCCCTTCCCTTCACAAGTGGATGAAACGAATGGTCCGCGCTATGGGTCCGTCCAAGTCGAGTTCGACACCTGCGCCCGGTCAGACCGACGTCACACCCAAACGCAGACCGTCACTTCCACCCAAACCAAAACGCAAACCCAGACCGCTGACCTTTGGTGAAGACGACGAACCGTTTCCACCACCACCACCACCCCTTTCCCCTCAGCCGGGTCCGAGTGGACGCGATCCCAGTCCCTTTCCCTTCCACGATGAGGATTTCGCCGATGCCATCAAGAAATTGAAACCCACTCCCAAACCCAAAGGCAAAGGCAAAGGCAAAGGCAAAGCCCCCATGGAGTCGATCATGGACGTGCCCTCCGGGAGAAGTTCAAGGGGACAAAAGGCAGTGACACGGACGAGGACGAATCAGATTGGGACGGTAGACGACCGTTACGGAACTTACGACCGTTACCTCACCGCACGAAACAATGGGAAGAGTGGTCGGACGGCGACGGGTGGTGAGACGTTCCAAACGTAAGCGGGGGCAGAGAGGACGCGGTCTGGACGTGCAGAAATGGTTGGGAAAGACCGGCCTCGAATTTCATTGGCCTGGGTATCAGTACATGGGACCGGGTACGCATCTCAAGAAACGTCTAGCCCGAGGGGATCCTGGGATCAACCGATTGGATCGCATTGCCAAGCAACACGACATCGATTACGACAAGGCCAAGTCGTTGAAAGACAAGCATGCAGCCGACAAGAAAATGATCGAAAAGATCAAGAATTTACCGGGCAAGAAGACGTGGACGGAAGCCATCGTCAAAAACATCATGCACGCTAAAGTAAAACTAGGTTTATGAGTTCAATAAAAAACACATGACGTGCATATGTGTGGTCATTGACTTTCTTGACATTTAAAAGGCGGGGGTTGAAAAACCCCCTTGAGTCTTGTCCGTGGGGCGGTCCGGGTCGTCAGGGCGAAGTTCCTCGGCAGAAAGAGCACTGGCACGGCGAGTGCGGTATGGGTCTCTGTTCTCGGCAATGCGGGCTGCGGGGCGTCACTCCGTCCGGCGTGTGATCCAGGATCTGCCTCGCGCACGGCTCGTGGATCGCCACACCGCAGCAGGCCATCTTCCGGGGGCGAATGGGACCTCCTCGGTACGTCGGTGACACAATGGTCATTGCTTAAGGGCGTGGGAGCCAACTCCCACATCTCACCATTGATAATAACGTGTTCTTTTGACATCTTCGAAGACTCCAGAAGAAGTGAAAATGGCGGTCCTCGCACTCGTCTCCTTCTTATACATTCTGGGTTCTGACGTCACATTGCCATGCCAACCCTCTGCTTTCGTGCTATTGGGGGGATACCCCCCCATCCCCCCATCTTGACTCTGACGTCCAATGCATCGTCATGGTGACGTGACGTCACAAAATGCATCGCGTATATAAGACCCGGCGCGTACGAGAGAGCACTCATTTTTCGTGTGTGTGTGTGTGTGCTCTTGCAAGCAGTAGTAGTTGACCATCATCATCATCATCATCATCATGGATTGGACCGACCACGTGACAGACGAGGAATTAAATGAAATGATGGACATGGTCGAGGCCGGGAATCAAGCAGGTGGGAATTTGTTCGATTTTCATCTCGTGCCCACCGCTCCGCGCCAACGTTGGAGAAACGTGGCGGACAGACGCGTGTTCGATGCCACCCTGACGCACCGTCGAGACCCGACGCCGGACGATAATTTGGGGGAGGAATTAACGAGTGCCCTCCATCGTGCCGTGATGGACCAAATCCAGGAGGACCCTACCATCGAGCCTCACCACCGCCTGCACTTTGTGTTGCAGACCACCACGGATACCTTTCGTCATCCCTTCCAGTCGGCCGCCTTCACGGTCCAAGAGTTCCGAGACGGCAGCGATCGGTTGAACACGTACCTACACACGTTGGCGGGCAAACTCAATTCCAACGAGTCTTTTGATGCAGACACGCCCCTGCATACGGAACTGACTTTCATCCGCACACCGGCTCCCGGTCGAGGAAACGGCAAACGTTATCGTGCCGCTACCGCTGCCCTCAAGAAAATCGACAAACGGTGTATCGTCACCATCAAAAATGACGACGATCTGTGTTGCGCGAGGGCCATCGTCACCATGCAAGCCCTGGCCGACGAAGGTGCACGCGGTCCCAACTACCGCAATCTTGGAAAAGGTCGTCCCTTGCAAGCTCGGTTGGCTCGTGAACTCCATCGTTTGGCGGGTGTCCCCGAAGGTCCCTGCGGTTTGGACGAGCTGGCCAGGTTCCAAGCTGCTCTGCCCGGCTACCAGATCAAAGTGATGACCGTCGACCCTCCCTATAGTATCATTTACAAGGGTCCTACCCAGTCCGACAAGCTCATCTTGCTGGTCAAGTCGGATCGCCATTACGACGGGTGCAACTCATTCTCCGCCTTCCTGTCAAAGTCTTACTATTGCCACGAGTGTGACCGCGGCTACAACATAGAGGATTACGCCCATCATCCGTGCCAGGGCAAGTGGTGCGGTGCTTGCCGCACCAAGAACTGTCCCGATCACGTGTCCGCCAAACGGACGACGAGACATCCTCGCCCCACCGTCCCTTGCAATCTCTGCCATCGTTCGTTCTTCGGGGATGCGTGCCTGGCCCAACATTACCGGGGTGCCGCCAACCGACGCGCCTCGTCCCTCTGCCGCACCTTGAAAAAATGTACCACCTGTCAGAAGGAGTACAATGTGGGAGGCAAACATCCGAAACACCAATGCGGGTGGTCCGAATGCCCTTACTGCACCCAACGCGTGGAAGTGGCCACCCACCGATGTTACATCCAACCCGAGGGTGAGGATTGCGATGCTCCGCGTCTCAAGACCGTCCCCCTTAACAGCGTGGGTACTCGGGCCGTCGTCTCCATGGACGTCGAAGAAGGCACGGCTCGAGTGGAACGTCAGCCACCTCTCCTGGTCTACGCGGACTACGAGGCCTACACCACCGACGACGGAGAGCAGATCCCCATCCTGATTTGCGCCGAGTCCGAGGAGGAGGAGGAGCAGACACACACCTTCTACGGAGTGGACTGTACCTCTGAGTTCTTCGACTACCTCGACGAACTGTGCGTGGATGAAGACGGGGACGACCGTTCCGTCATCATCCTCTTTCACAACTTCAAGGGGTACGACGGGATGTTCGTTCTCAATCATTTGTACCGGACTCATCGCGAAGTCACCGATCAAGTCACCGTGGGGGTCAAGATCTTCTCTCTCCGCTCCGACCTGCTGACATTCAAGGACTCCTTGTGTTTCCTGCCCATGCCCTTCAAGAACTTCCCTGCCACCTTCGGATTGACGGAGCTGCAAAAAGGGTACTTCCCGCATCTCTTCAATACCCTGCCCAACCAGGACTACGAGGGACCCATGCCAGCCGCCGAGTTCTACGATCCGGACGGAATGTCTTCCAAGGCCAAGGCCGCCTTCCAGACCTGGTACGACGACCAAGTCCGTCGCGGCCACGTCTTCAACCTTCGTCGGGAGATGGAAGCGTACTGCATCTCGGACGTCAAGCTGCTGAAGGGCGGGTGCCAAAAGTTCCAGGAGGAGTTCTACGCCGAAGCCGAGTTTCGTCCCATGGAGAAATGCATCACCATCGCCTCGGCCTGTCATCGTTTCTGGCGCAAGAAACTCCTGAAACCCGACACCGTGGCCGTTGAACCCCCTCGCGGTTGGCACGGGGCACGCTCCAACCAGTCCTTCAAGGCCTTGCAGTGGTTGGCATGGCAGGAATCCCAGCGTCGGGCCCAGCACCGGGAAGAGAACGCGCCGGAGGTTCTGGAAGAGGACGAGATGATGGCAGCGGCCTACCCCGACACGCCCGTAGCTGGAGTGACTTGCGATTTCATTCGTCACGCCAACAACGGTGGCGAAGTGCGGTTAATCGGACGTCATCTAGTGGACGGTTACGACTCCTCCAAAAACACTGTGTACGAGTTTCACGGTTGTCTGTGGCACGGTTGCACGTCCTGCTTTCCCGACCGTACCTCCAAATCCAAACTCCACCCCGACCGCACCTTTGGCGAGATGAGGGAGGTCACCCGCGCCAAGGAGGAGGCCTTGCGTGCTGCCGGTTACACCCTGGTCGTGGAGTGGGAGTGCGAGTGGGACCGTCGAGTCAAGCAGGATGCGACTCTCCAGACCTTCCTGACCGACCTGCATCTCGTGTCGCCCCTGGCACCCTGAGAGGCCTTCTTCGGTGGGAGGACCAATGCAGCCACGCTCCACTACCAGGTCGATCCCACGGTGGGAGAACAGATCCGTTACGTGGACGTCACCTGCTTGTACCCCACCGTCAACAAGTACGACGAGTACCCCGTCGGTCATCCCACCGTCCTCACACGACCCGAGGACCAGGACATTGGTCATTACTTTGGACTGGCCAAGGTGGACGTGGTGGCGCCCCGCGGTCTCTACCATCCCGTCCTGCCTCATCGTAGCGGCGGCAAATTGACCTTCCCACTCTGTCGAACCTGTCTGGCGGAAGAAATGCCCAAACCCTTGCACGACCGTTCCCATCAATGTTCCCACGACGACGACGACCGTCAGTTCACTGGTACGTGGTGCACGCCCGAACTGGTGCAAGCCGTGGAGCAAGGGTACCGTATCGTGAGGATCCACGAGGTGTGGCATTTCCCTCAGCGTCGCCGCGGTCTCTTCGCCGAGTACGTCAACACCTGGCTGAGGCTCAAGCAGGAATCCTCCGGCTATCCCGCCTGGGCCCAGACGCCCGAGCAAAAACGACAATACGTCGTCGCTTACCGTGAGCGGGAAGGTGTGGCTCTCCAACCAGACCTCATCCGGAAGAATCCCGGTCGCAAGCAGACCGCCAAACTGGGTCTCAATTCCTTTTGGGGCAAGTTCGGCGAAAATCTCCTCAAGTCTTCCACCCGTGCCGTCTCCACCCCCGCCCAACTCTTCGACATCGTCTCTGACCCGCTGGTCCACGTCAACGCCGTCCGGATCTGCACTGAGGACAAGTTGGAGGTCGTGACGACCCCCCTGAAGGACGATCTTCTCGACAACGGGAAAATCAATATCTTCGTGGCGGCCTTCACCACTTGCCATGCCCGTCTTCGTCTGTACACTCATCTCCAGACCTTGGGCGAACGGGCCCTCTACTTTGACACCGACTCTGTCATTTACCGTTGGCAGCGCGGACAGTCGGAGATTCCTCTCGGGGACTACCTCGGTGAGATGACCGACGAATTGGAAGGAGGCGACTACATCATCGATTTCACCTCGGCCGGTCCCAAAAATTACTGGTACAAGACCCAACAAGGCAAAGTCTGTTGCAAGGTGCGCGGTTTTTCACTCGGTTCCGTACGTGGTTCCTCCCAGCTGAACTACGACGTGATGCGCACCAACCTGATGGACGAATTGCGAGATCCTCGGGACCAAAGGCGTAACGTGCCCGTGGTGAATCCTCACTTCTTCACCCGGGACCCAGCCACCAAGACCATCACCGTAGCACCGCGCACCAAACAGTACGGTCTCGTCTTCGACAAGCGCGTGGTGGATCCTGTCAGTTTCAAGTCGTACCCCTACGGTTACGGATCCACCGACGACGAAATCGCACGTGATGCGGCCGTGCTGACATCGCTGTCGTGGGACGAGGAATGAACATGACTTTGAACATTGAACTGTGGTTTTGTTTTTCCTGTTTGCCTTGTTGTTGACCACTTTTTCCAAAAAACAATCAAGGAGCTGCTGTTATTTGTAAATTTTTTATTTGTACATATTAAAACTTTGTCATTTTTCCACTTTTCTGTTTTTTTCATTCATTTCCTGGGGGTTTTCTCTTATGTGGGAGGGGCATAAACTTTTGACATGGACCTGTCATTTTACCTCATTAGCATAAATCAGCCATCTTGAATAAATTAGCAACTCGCAACCTGATTGGTCGAATCGTACCACGTGGTACAAAATACTCGATGCTGATTGGTTAGGGGCCATATAAGCCCCCTATACTACTTACGTTGTTCGGAGCAATCAGCACAACACTCATTGCCATTCTCCTTTTGAATCCTTAGTAAAGCCGCTTTAGTTTCTTCTGTGTGTTTCCTAAAACTCGACATTTCTTTTTACCATCGAGCGGTCCCAACTTCTAAAATCTGCAAATGACGAGATGCTGATTCTCCGTGAATTTAACCTCCCGTTGCCATTTGTCAGTTGACAGTTTCCGGGAATTAATTATAAAAAGCTGATGGCATCTGATTTGCATATCGGACAAATACGGAACTTGAGTAAAGAAAACTAGCTGACCAAATTGAAGGAAAAAAATTTCGAAGAAGATCGGTTCTTCCCTGTCCATTCAGTGAAGGCTCGAAAGTGAAAATTCAAGATTCAAGTCTTCGGTTGGATGACAATGTTAATTCCAAGGTAGATTTGATCGACCAGGCATCAGTTCGTTACTGCCGACAGAAACTATTTTGCAAATCACAGAACGACTGTAACGAATTTCGTAGTCTCTTATTTCGTATTGGTACTTTTTTAGGCTCAGGTCTAACCACAGGCAGCCCAATCGTGGTGTGTGTCATCAAAAGTTGAAAACATAAAAATTGACCGTTAAAAACCTAGAATTCCAACGAACCGAGTAGCGGTGGAAATATTTATATTCTAGTCAAGTCAGAAAGCCTTCCTACCTTCACTCTACTGTTTCTTGTCCCTTTCTGGGACGTGTAAATGCAATATAATCGCTTTTTTAAATCCCAGGTCACTGTCCCTTCTAAATAAAGGGCTTCCCTTTATTTACGTGTTTGTGCGCCTCGGTTCGTCCATTGTTCAATATATATAGAAAGTATTTTGTCTTTGATATCTGTAAAGAAACCGAGCTCGTTTTGTTTAGAGCCTTACGTCGTTGTTCGTATTCACTAACCATCTCCGGAGATTACGCTTAATTTTTTTATAATTTTTTATACTTAGTTGCGCTGTTAAATCTTCGATGTAGGGACAGAGAGTCCGATACGGTGGAATAAGCTTTAAGCAAGAGAGGATGAGGTACTCTCTTGCTTTGAGTCTTTCCAATTTTTCCGGCACAACATTTGATGGGTACCAATCAATCTATAAGCTTTCGTCAAACTGTCGCGGCAAGAGCAATTTTCCCTAGTTTATCACACATTGACTTTCCTTCCTCAACAATTTGATGAAGTACCATCGAAAAGTACCGTTTCGTTTCGGTCAACTAAAAAATAAGCCATAATTACGAAGCGATTCATAATCTGTTCAGTTTCGATCATCCCTTCAGTACTTATTTAAACTTCTCTTCACAAATTGGATTGAAATTGCACTTAATTTCTGAATCTTTTCCCCCATTATCCAGGCATACTCCTTAATATTTCGATGTCACGCGCTTGCTCCACATTTTCGCTTAAGGTTTTTGCCGCCATCGATACAGAGTTCTATTACTCTGTAATCACTTTTAGATTGATCCACCTTTTGTAACTCTAGCTAAAAACACACAAACTCGCTAGTGTGCTAAACCTAAACCTTACAAAATAGGGACTAGGCAGTTATAAATTATTATTAAAACGTCCGTAGAAAGAACTGAGCAAAGTCAGAAAAACAACGCCGGTCGATTTTAAGTTTGACTTACATGTTTCTGGGCACAAACTTCTGCCTTAAATTGATTCGTAAGTGCAAATTTTACGGAAGAGAATGGAAATAACTTGTTTAGTAAATCTAATGAATTTCTGTTCAAGTAACAGGTAACATTTGTACTGAGCGAACACTCCCAACTTTGGAAACTTTACTAATTTTAAGATGCTTTTCCCAGTAGTGTTGTTAGATTTCCGTCAGGGGGTTACATGGTCAATTTTATGATCTTTTACCGTATCCCCACAGTTTCGACGCCACGTCCTTGCTTCTACTTTTCGCTTAAGGCTTTAATTACTCTGCAGTGGACACAGTTACCTTCTGTAAGTCCGAAAACACACAAGCTCGCTAGTGTGTTAACCCTAAACCTAAACTTCAAATGTGGAGGATGAACAGATATATATTAATTGTTACCAAAACGTCATGAAAGCAGTAAAGTCACAATACGTCACTTCAGCCTGATACAAAACGAAGATTATCGGTTTGAATGACATCTTTCGGTATAAACTTCTGCCTTGTTGGATTGCAAATTGAAAATAACTTGTTTAGTAATATAAATGCTAATGAATACCTACACAAATAACAGGTAATATTTGTACTGAGAAAGGCAGGAGTTTTGGGCGAAAGATATCTGTCACTGAACTGTCGCACATTTGTATGCTGATGCAGAGCACAAACTTTGTCCAATATACAAACTGAGTCTGCCGAAAAACGTCCCGATTTTGCAAAGCTGCAATTTGTGCGATTTTCAAAGCTACGACTCGTAACGTTGGAAACTTTATTAATTCAAAGGTGCTCCTTCCGGCAATAATAGATAGATAATAGATTTTTCTTACATGAATGTGAAAAGTTACAGAGTTCTATTAGTCTGTAATCACTGATATACCTTCTGTAACTCTAAAAAGCCTGTTTTCTCTCAGCAGCGTTTTGAAGGTAGGCGCTGGCTGACTAAAGCAATTATTGAGCAGCAATGGAAGCACGTATATCAGGAAACACGTATGTATTAGGAAGCGTTTTTGGGTAAAGTTGCAAAAACTAAAGAATGCACAGCCGAGCCAAGCCCTCGACCACGGGAAAAAACCTGGCGTAAATTTTGATGATAGTTGCCCGCTTTATTGTTTTCGGTTGAGTAAAAGAATTATCAGTGAGCAATCAGCATATGAAATATTAATTATTTTTCTGGAAGCGTTTTTTTTTTCAAAAGTCACCAAGTAAACATGCATTATATATCAATTTGTGTATTAGCAAGCGGTTTTAGCAAAAGTTGCCATGTAACCTTTCAAAAGCTAAAGAAGAATGCACCATCATGCAGGTAAGAAAGGGTGTATAAAGTGACCAGCGCCTTAACTGCTAACATATTTTTTTCAGCAGCCCGTAGAGCACACGGATATCAAGAAAAAGAGCGGTATTGTGAGGATACTTCAAAGTAAGTTGAGTTGACGGGTCTTAAGCTAGCCCTTGGTTTTATTTTGGTGACTTAATTCGTTACTCCCTGATTCAACTTTCCGTACGAAAATTTGTAGCCTGGCATGCGCATGGCGAGAATCCGCGGGCCTGATTCTGGCCGTAAATTGAAATCATTTTTGCGGCGTGAATTGAACGAGACAAAGCGAGCTCGAGACACCAAATCGGTCCTGCTAAAGTTATTGACCGAGATATTTGTCTTCTTATGTTCCGCGCGATGATAGAGGGTGGTGAAATGTGAAATAGCTAATTTTGTCCTAGTGAGTCGTGATTTCCATAGTAGCCATGAAGTGTGATTTTCCAAAGCTATTTTCCTTGAAACGAGAAATAAATGTTTATTCGCCGTGAACCGTGATTTTCATTATGTCTTTGTTTTTCGTGAATTGTGAAAGGACCGTTATATTTTCTTTGAAACGTGATCTAGACCCCGCTACCACCCTCAAAATATGGCCAGAATCTAGCGTGATCGAGTAAGACTGATTTTACGTCGTTTTCGGCGATCAACGTGACGTTTGTCAGGCCAACTTATGGCCAAAAATTGAACGATACATCAACATCAAAGTTCGCAGTTTGAGTTATCTCCGTGGTTTTTGAAAGTGTCGATGAAGCGGTGGGCTGTGCAGTGTCTTCTGTACTGAAATCGCCCTCTTGCTGCACTCCTATAAACTCCGCGGAGGGAAATTCTCAAAACTGAATGGTGTGCGACAAACTTAGGACGGACAGTGGGATGGTACCGTCTGTGAGCCTCTGCCGCCTTTTTGACCATTTTTTTCATTTCTCGGAACGTTTGACATGTTTTTGTCGAAGGTACAACACCTTGCTGACAACCAATCTCTAATCACTCGTACTGAAGTTGAAAAGAGGACAGGCTATAAGCTTCTTTGTGGCATTTCATCACCAGATATCTATGTGCGTACTCTGTGCGTATCATTTTGAAAGCTCATTTTATCCAATATTGCGCATTGTTTCAGTGGAACGTTTAGTTCTAGTTGTGACCGTTTCGCACCTGAATTGCTTGCCCTCGTTTTTCTGAACTTTTGGAGCTTTTTCGCTTTCTCAGGCAATGGCCGAGAATTTGTACATGCCTGTGTGTATATTTTTTTTTGCTAGCGATATTACGGCCAGTCAGTGTTGTACCGAAATCTCGGTAGGGGGAGTTCAAGGAGCAAGACAAAGTAGGACTGGTTGTGACACCCCAAAAGGAGTCGTTTTTGCTCATCACTTAACGTTCAAAAGTAGACAGTTTGTATGACTCGCTTAAAGTGTATATGACACGAAATATTTTATTAGCATATTAGGAAGAGCTTTCAACGATGAAGAATGGCGTTTATTTTATTGTAATAGTATTTCTTGGTTGCTAGAGGACTTGTGACGTCACAAGGCGGACACAAAATGAAGTAAAAAAATTAAGCAAAAAATGAAGTAAAATTACCTGCGGAAACGCCAGTATTTCTTTACAAGAATATATGGTTCCGTACTACGTTTTTGACGGGGTTCGGACCCATTTTTTCTGTAGTGTAAACGCGCCTTTATTGTACTACTCCGGTTTGTGTTCTTTCTCGGTTGAAGCGAATTCTTTACAAATACTCCTTTCGTTTTAATTCATCACATGTATAAAGCAACGATTATGAATTTTGTTTAAGAATGAATTTGTATCTTGTGACTGCAGTGAGATTTGATGCTACTGAATCGTGTGGATGGAATGTGGTGTTTTAATTTAAGCTTAAGTAATAACGCGAAATATTTCATCGAACGATTGTTTTCTTTATTCGACATTCAGCACTTATTTTAAAACTTTCATAGCTGGGCAAATTATTTTGTTGATAATTCGGACATCCAGATCAGTACAGCAGCGCAAATGTCTCGCTCTATTCTCGTACAAGTCATTGTTATTTGTTTTTCAATCATTTGTCAGGCGCGATTATCGCTGGTTGGCGTGATTTTTTATGGCTTGAATGTGGCCGGATTCTCGCTCAGTAAGACCATCCAAATGTCATGACGATACAAATGTATCGCTGTATTCTCGGTCAATTCTCGTTTGCTTTGTCTCACTCGTGTCAGCCAAATTATCGCCATGATTTGTCACGTTCGATTCTCGCTGGTTAGTATGGCGTGAGGGTTTATCTTTCTGCAAAGTTTACATGTAAAAAAAAAAAAAAATGGTAGTGTAGGTTCGTTCAAAAGCACCTTAATTCAAAACATAAAAAACGAACGCCGATGAACTAGTATTTGAATTACAGGCAGGTAAACCTAAAAACTGTTTTTCCCAACAAGAATCTTCAGCACTAAAGGAGGTGGGGGTATATGGAAGAAGAAGAGTTTTCAACGCAACAAACGAAAAATTGTGGTAGTGTCGACCCATCAAAGAATTGTTGTTTAGAAACAACGAAACCATTTTGAGCCACCAAAAAAGGAGCTTTTTATCTCATACTTGTTTTATTAAGCGCCAATCCACTCCACTGTGCTCAAACCCTAAAAAACGGTCCCACTCAAACCAACTCAAATCCAAGACGGTCGATGATTCGGAATTCACATCGCTCAGTTCATGTTGGCATGAATAATTAACAACTGAATAGGAAAGATCTGCTTCTAGCTATATATAAAACAACAAGCAAACTAATAAGAAAGTTTTGCTTTCCTATATTGTTGTGTGGCCTGATCCTTTGTCCTCCACTACAATTTTGATCGCCAGAACGATCCGTTTACGCGCTAATAGAGTACTAAAGTGATGACGTCATAAAAATGAAATTTCTGAAATTATGGGATTTGTCAGGCTATTCTGAAAGAGCAATGTCCAAGAGGCCTGCTTGCCAAAAATGAGCATTTGGGGGCAAATTGTCTCTGAGATCGTAGCCCAGTTAAGCTTACAAAATTCCATACAAACCCTTCTAATTTTTTTTTGGGTCGACCCAAAAAAAATTTAGAAGGGTTTGTATGGAATTTTGTAAGCATAACTGGGCTACGATCTCAGCGACAATTTGCCCCCAAATGCTCATTTTTGGCAAGTGGGCCTCTTGGACATTGTTCTTTCAGAATATCCTGACAAATCCCATAATTTCAGAAATTTCATTTTTGTGACGTCACACTTTAATACTCTATATTTTCCGTAAAATTACGCAGTTGATTGACAGGCGCCAGAAACATTACATTAGACGACAGACGTAAGTAATTTGAACCAGCGATGGAGCACAAATATGCAAATTTTTACACGGACTATAAAAATAATATTCAAAGGTGATCGCTTTGTTAAGAAGTGTGACAGGCAAGTTAAAGTTTCTTACTGTAGACGGCTCATCTCAAGTTAGTTTTATAAACGTTTTTGGTCGTAATAAAATTTCCGACTATTCTGAATGCGAGATATAACATCCCAATATTGTGTGAAAGTCCTGAGGGAAATTAGTCACGCTGTACAGCCACAATGTTTTTGAGCGATTCGGGGTCCGGCACAAAACTTTTGCTTTGTAAGGTGAGATATTCAATCCATCTATTTATGCTTTGTACAACAATTAACTTGACTTTCCAAATATTTTGTTGTTTGAACAGATTAGCTGTTATAGCTGCTTGTCAGACCAAATTATATCCTCACAGAGAAAAATATTTGCATGCTTGTGGTCCTTGTGTTTTTGTCAAATGTTGGCAAAGTGTTATACTGATCGTTTAAGCCAAGGGATATAGCCTTTCTAAACAAGATCATATTTGCAATCGAGCGTTCACCATGAAAAGAGCGTCTTCAAAAATACTTCATTACGTACCTGCTTAAATCGATCATATGTTGCTCATAAATCAAATGCGTTGCTTGCCAGAATTCGGTTTTTTGGCTAGAAAGACTTCCTCCTGTTTCCTTTTTTTGCCGATTTTCTTCATTCTTCCTTCTTCCATCATATTGTGGGAAAAAATTCTCGATTACTACTGCCCCAGGTACCGCACAGTGATCAGCTTTATAGTTGCTTTTGCGATATCTCGACGTTCATTTTCGCTGCTCTGAAGATTTCAAAGTTTAATTCTCGCAAATCGTGTTCTTCATCTTATTAACTTTATCTGATCACTGATCCTTAAACAAAATAGACCTTTGTTGAGTTGGAAAATCGAAACGAAAAACCGACGCCATGAACATTAAACACGTAAACAATATCTGCAGAGCAAAATTCTCCGCCTTTGTACTACACCCTGAAATTTGCAAACGTTGGACCAAGAAGACCATGGAGACAAAAGCAATACTTACCAGGGGAGGGACCGGGGGAAAGTTTAATGAATAAATTAATCAGAATCGAGTGAGTGAGTGAATGAGTGATCCCCGAGTGAGTGAGGGACATTCAGACCCACAACAAAACCTCATGGCATGACTACGTCATCCATGAGCTAAAAAAAACTCCTCTGCTCCCTGTGGCTATATATAGAACACCAAGCAAATTAAGAACAAACGTCTTCTTTCTTATGTTGCTGTGCGGTTATAAAAGGCGCTTTCAAGAGTAGGTTCTTGTCGTTCAGACCAGTAGCGCGGAAAGAAGACGGCAAACGTGAAGACATTCAGTTTTGGAGACGGTATGTTTCACGGTAGTTATAATAATGACTTGAATAACTGAACGACGAAATGCAGAATCACGTTCATAACTATTTCTCCATTGAAGTGCATTACATGTAAAATAATCTACCACTAAAAGCAAACCGTCTACTTGCAGTAGTAGTCTAGACCTTTGTTTTGTCTTTACTGATCTGACAGACTGCCATGGTTCGTAACACTGTCCTACACATTGCACTGTTCCTGTTGGTTCTTCAGTCATTGTGTTATCATACACTTGCCGGCTCATTTAAAGAGTGTACTTGGAAGGAAGTAGACGGCAAAGATGAAGGCGTCATAGCGGTGAGTCAGTTTTCCGTCATCGCATTTTAACAAAATGATATTTTAACACTCAATTCTTATGTTAAAACAAATTCTCTGAAGTTTGAACAGATTGTAATTCTCTTGCCTTTTGTACTATCACCCATTGGTTAAAAAGACAGTTTGGTATGGTGCCTCTTAGATGAAATAGAAATGAATTATTTTAAATAGCATACACTGTAGCATAATCATAAAAATTGGTTAAAAAAACTCCAATTTTCCACTCAATTGCCAAGTTGTTATTGGACAGTTTGTTACTGGACAGGTAAACGAGCCAATCACATTCAAAGTTGTAGTCTAAAGCAACCAATCATATTGAAAGTTGTAGTTTAATATCAGTGCGACATTAAACAATTTACGCCTCCTTTGTCAGTCTTTTAATGCAAATTTTCCCTTTCTTTCATATCTCAGCTGTTCTTCTTTTCTCAGTCGTCTGATTTTGTTATCATTCATATGATTACAGACCGAATTAGACTCCACTCAGTCTTATTACCATTACTTATAAAGAAGTTTACACTCCCACAAAAATCAGATCAGTTTCAAATGAACCAATGCGTCTCGTTATACTACTGCGGCATAGAAATATAGTTTTAATACTTAAATTTTCTTATTGGCACTATGGAATTTAGCCTAATATCACTGTATCAGAGTGTGAAAAGCATAAGTTAAGGTTTCTTTATCGATCATATAGAGACATCAACATTTCCCCGAGTATACCCCGGGAAATTCACAAGAGGATGTACAGGTGGAGAGGCGTGACATCAGTGGTGGGTTGGGAAAAGGAAGAATTGACACCATATGCAAGGGTGGGAGGGGGAATTTGAACAAGTTTCCCCAGTCTTCGAAACCATATTGAGAAGAGAAAACATTAAGTGACAACCCCGTTCGTTCGTTGACGTTGTCGCTGGAGATAATAGCCCTCCAAAGGTCTATATGTTGTGTTTCAATCACTTTTAACTTTCAGTTAAAGTGGAGCCCCATTCCCAATATAGGAAAGAAAAGGAAACCCATAAATTGATTTTGTCATGGTTATCATTGCTAGCGGTATTGCTCGTGGGCGCGTACGCTAGAAGACTGGGTCGCGCACGACCATACCCCAGCTAAAAGATACACATGCACCCTCGGTTTGTAGCGTCCCTAACAAGTAAACAGTGCCGGGTTGTTCGGATGCAGTTTAACGCTAACCCAGGATTATAAAAGTTATCCGAAGTATAATTTTTTGCTGTATACAAATGTCTTCAACTGCTTTTTTTTAGTATATTTTGTGGACCTAGAGATTATTTAAACTCAAAACAGAAGGCCAAACATAAACGGAAAACCTCACCACAAAGTTAAAAAAGTCAATCAAAAATCTCCTTTATTCTGAGTTAGCGTAGTCTCGCTTTTAACAGTCCAGCCAGAGCTCCGCTTTTAAGCTTGGCCAAATCGGTATATTATAGAAACACCCATCTTAGAACACAGTGAAAGTTCAAAGTTTGGTGCCCATAACTCATTTTTGCCATTATGTCCTGGGTGTTGGGGCTTTTGAACATCTAAGAACGGATTTAGGTGAGGAATTTGCACGCTCTGTTTTCCCCAAGGAATGGAAATTTGGACAACCAAAACTTTCAAAGTTCAAATGCTTGGGAGGTTGTTGGGGTTTGCCCGGGATTTCCTGAGAAGATGTTCAAGTTTTGGATTGACAAAGTGGATGACCCCCCTGACCGTGTCATAAAATTTCCTCAACAGACATGTGAATTCCATAAGTGTCACAGTAACACTCTCCTGCATGTCTACTACTCCGGGAATATCAGAATCTCCGGATGCAGTGAATGCTGCAATCGTTGGTATTTTACGTTCAATGATGTCGAATGCAACTCCCCCGGTGCTATTGATGCTGCGTTGCTCCAGGCTTACGCTGGAGACCTCAACAAACATGAGCACGGCCATATTGAAGGTTTTTGCGGCAGCATTCCTGAAGGAAAGGTCGAGGTGAAAATTAACGTCGGTGAATGTGTTGGCACTGGCAAGGCCCTGGGAAATGCTTATACGGGCTTTGGTTCGACTTCAAGAATCTTTGTTGAAGAGGTCTCACCGCCCGACCAGCAAGACGAGCTCTCGTGGAACGTCAAACGAGCTGTGTTTTAGATTAACATTTAAAAATAGAAGTAAAAAAGAAACAGCTCAAGAAAGATGTATTGTCAAAGCACGCTGATAGATTAGGAGAAGTTAATCGCTCTCTGTTCTTCTTAGCACAGTAAAGGCAAAAGGGAAAAATAACAATTGTCACTGATATTCTTATTCTAATTTCTAGGTCACAGATGTGTCCATACTTTTCTGAGACTGAAACACTTATAGGGAACTTAGATTGATTTTATTGCACTTTTATAGTAATGAATCACTTTTGGGGGTAGACCACTTTGTTTCTGAGCTCCTTAATTAAACGAGCATACAAGCCAAGTGGCGCTTATCTTCGATTTCTTGTTGTTCAAAAGACCTCTTGGACAACGAGAGCGAGTTGTGTACTTGTACAAAAGGCAACATTCAGAAACAAAATTGAAGTGTTAAGTCACGTGTAAACAACGATTTTACTTTGACATAGTGTGAACCCACCCACTCCCTCCTTTGAAAAATCCTGGCTACGCTCCTGGGTGCAGTTAATGCCTCGCCCGCAAGGAGACGCGGGTAAAGAGAGACGTGCAACAACCCGTAAGTTATCTACAGCTTTCTATCATTGTTTCAAAGGCTTTCCTGGCTCGAATAATTTCTATTCTACTTGTAGACGAATTTTGCTTGGCCAAACTTTTTCTCAGATTAGGTGCCCTCCCCCCAGTAAATAATGACCGGTCCTTAAATACTTATGCCCCAGGAAATAATTTCATATCAAATCACTTTTCTTTTTTTTTTTTTTTTACAAAAATGTCACTTTATAAAAACCCCAACGAATTAGAAAGCTCTGGTATTTTGGGTTCCTCCGGCAGTGCGTCTTCAAGAAGAGGTTCGCCTTAGTTTGACCAAAACAGTTTTAAAAATGATATTCTGCGGAGCCAGAATTGGGACAAAATGGCATGGAATCAAGTTTCATGCCATTGGATCATCTACGACAAGCTTTCGATCGTGCATCACGAACGTGTGTGTGCGTGTCTAAGACAAACGTATACTGAGCTTTCTCGACATCATTACGTTGTTAATTTGCATAATACAAAAAATAGTATCTCCAAAAACGAAAACTGAAGATATTCCTAAAAAGAAAATATCATTCAACTCTACTTTAAAAATCCTTTCAAATAAGCAACAATTATTTTTCCTGCCATATATACTGTAAGGGAGATTTGTTATTTATCCTGGTTTCTGTAGAATGAAGCGACTAAGAATATTTCTTTTCTCCCCTACATGGGATTCTAGTCCATCGCCGGGTTACCCTCAGCATAACATTTGCCAGTATCTATTTGTATATCTGGCTGAAGAGAAGCACTGTGAACACTTGTCTAAAATTAAAGCACAACGCAATGTTCCGGGCCAGGGCTCAAACCCAGACTGCTCGATCCAGAGTCGAGCGCACTAATGTACCAGTCAAATCGAAGCTTGAACATCCCCCCCCCGGGCGAACCCCTGGGCATTTGAATTTTTGGAAAAGTTTTGTTTAATTCCCCCCTCATGGGGCCAAAGAGCTGTTCAAATGCCCCACCCTCGGGAAAATTACCAGATTACTGTTTTAACTTTTCAGTAGCTTCTATTATGCTTCGGAAGCTGTGCATGTTAACATAGTTTATCAGACAACATACATTTATATAGTAGATATAAATCGTTCTTAAACACCTTCAAATACGGAACACGGCTTGTGTAGGCCTTTGGTTTTCAACCAATCCGTCACGAATACGCAATCTTTTCCTTTGAATTCATCAAAGTTTGTCTCCGCCTTCTCCGCCACGATTTATCGACCCACTAGGAATTAGCGCGACTCGTAACATGAAATCGAGGCTAGCGATCAAATTCCCCACCCCCTATGAGTGGTGATCAAATGCCCACCCTCCCATCCATCAGGCGATTACGCCTCCACACCGGTGATCGTGTCCTAATCTAATTCTCTTGGTCACAGATGTGTCCCCTCTTTACTAAGAATGAAACAGTAACGGGTGAAAATTTGACAGTTGGAAAACACAAATAAAATGACAAAGAAACATTAAACGATCAAAAGAGTCTTCGCGCGGGTTAGCCTATACGGTATGAAAAACTTTCGATTAGATACGATATCAGACTCTTAACATAAATAGTTATTAATTTCTCAATCTTATGCCCCATTCACACCAAAGCTTAAACATGTTTAAAAGCTGTTTAGTTAAACACGGTTTAAATTTGTTATAAAAGCTGCATACTGATGTTTTTTTACTTCAAATTCAGCACAAATTAAAAAAAAAAAAACCTGTTTAAGTTTATCTAAATTCTGCATAAAAGCCCGAGTTGCAGTTTTTCTTAAATAGTTTTCATTTTTCTAAACCTGGTTTCATTAAACATGTTTAGTTGGTGTGATGGGGGTATTAGTTTCTTAGTTCTGAGGGGAAGATGGCGCTTATGTCTCGTAGAGAAACAGTGCATTTTTTCCTAAATAAATCCTTTATTGACCAAGTTCATTCGTTCAAGATGGCTGAATATCAAAACGACCATGAAAATGCTCTCCCATAAGTGAGCACTCAACTGAATTGCAGATCACATGTTTGGCTCTGGGACAATGAAAATAAAGCAACAAAAATGTACAGTAGTTAAATTGATGGTAGCCTACGTGTAGCCGTACCGACCCCCCGAGGAAAAACGGGGGGAGGGTACGGTTACACGTAGGCTAAATTGATGGAATATTGTAACGGTGCGGCGTTTTAACCATACGGCATCTATTTCCTCACGAAGGACATAATAATTTAGCTTATACACGAAAAACCAAAAGTTCAATGTTAGTTATATTGCTTTTTTCTCGAGCAAACTCAAACAAACTGTCAAATCAGTTTCTCGTAAAGACATTTAGTTTTACCATATTTACATACAAAAGACTAACCTAGTACACAAGCGAAATTTATTTCCGTAGTTTATCAAATGCTTTTTATGTGTCTGAGCAAATGATCAGAAACAAACGCGTACGCTTTCTGTCTGTAACAGGAACAATGCTTTAAGTAATGGCTGTCTCTCCAAGAGCCACACTTTCACATTTGTTAAACTGATAATTTTGCCTGAAACTCTGGCAACTAAAAAACTTTACTAAGGTTAGAATAAAAAACAGGTTTGGTTTGATTTGAAATGATTTTCTAGTCGCGTTAGGAACCATTTAAGGGGCCGTCGCGCGGTCTCCAAATACCTTAAAATTGGCATTTTTCGTGACGCTGTAAAATATCTCTTTCGCAACATCTAGTAATGAGTGTTATGTCATTTTGCTCATAAACCTTTCTAGTTTTCCAAGAGACTAATTAATTTTGTATTCATTTAAGTGGCAAGACGAGATCAAGCATATTACTGAACACTATTAATCGGCATCGAGAGATGGCAGGAAATGGCCTTCATTTTTTAGAAGCTAATTTTTAAAACTTGGGACCTAGCTCCTTTAGGATCGTTTTCTATCTATATGGTACATGTGGTGTAAATGGTAAGTCAAGTTATTAGATAGCTAACTATAAACTGCAGAAGGAGGGCAAACTGACTCCCTCCCTGTAATGTTTTATGTACCAAGTACATTGTATACCCTTGAATACTGTTCCATAGACGTTATAACCGAAAAACTTAGCGAGCAAACAGTGCAGAAAGAAGAGCCTGAAAGTGTTCTTCACACAGTAATAGTTTTGACATGGTAGATCCAGAGTATGTGCCAAGCACCTTGTACCACACTTATGCTAAGCAGAGCCTTTGTATCTGGAGTCTGGAAAACCCCAATAGCGAATAGCGAATGTTCGCCAATAAATTTTCTCCGATTCTTATTGGTTTAAATCGATCACGTGACGCGATAGTGCCTCTCCGCAGATAAACACTATCGCGTCAAGTGATCAATTTAAACCAATAAGAATTGGAGAAGATTTAGTGGT
>OX419340.1:9321397-9323897 GCA_948470475.1 Galaxea fascicularis | reverse complement strand
TCTGAGCCACTGCCTAACAAAGCATATGTCTCAACTGGCTCCAGACTTCCACCTTTACTTAGGACCTTTACTGGAACTACACTAAGACAAACTCGCTCGCCGGCCCCAGTAGCAGCTGTTACAGCAACTCGTTCATTTACTACTCCACTTGAATCGTTGCTGATATTACTTTCCATCCCTTCTTGACTCAGGGTGCTTTGATTGACGCTCAATACCCTGGGATCTGCTGGAGGGGGTGCAGCAATGTGTTATGCTCTTTGTTACAGCCATCCACCTGACACTTGAAATAAGTCTTTGGACATGATCTTGCAAGGTGACCAGCTTGCAAGCACTTGATACAAAGAGATTGCTCCTGCACTAGCTTCCACTTATCTCGGATAGGCTGGTTCTTGAATCTTTGACATCGCCATACTCCATGTTGACCATGACAAACGGCACAAACTGGCCTTGACTGGTTCCCTCTACGCAAGTTCCTTTGCTGACCAGAAACTCCACTGGTTAATGAAGTAATCATCTTAGGTCCTCGAGCCCGCTGATCCCTCTACCTTGTGTTCTCCTTCGAGGGGCTGAGGGTTAGATCCTCTCCAAATTCATTGTTAACAAGTGCGGCTCTTTCCTTCAGAAACTTTGAAAGGTCTGCAAACTTTGGCCTTGAACCAGAAAAGATAATTCTTCCTGCACACTCAGTCCACTTAACTCTTAGTGACAATGGTAGCTTCTTGTTCAGCTCTCTTAATGTATTCATATGATTCAAATCACTGACATATTCAGAGCCCATGCTGAAAGTGTTCTACTGGCCACCTCCAAATGGCGGTAAGACTCTAACAAGCTTGTTCCATCTGCTTGCCTTAATGGGCGCAGATTCTCTAACTTCCTAATGTGTGCTTTGGCTATAATATGAGGAAGTCCAAAATTTTCCCGTAAAGTACTCTTGGCCACAAGGTAACCTTCATCTACTGGCAGGTTCACACAGCTTTCAATAGCATCCCTTGCCTTTCCAAAACAGTGCTGGATTAACAGCTGCAAGCGCTTCGAATTGTTCAGATTCTCCTTTTCTAAACAAGTTTCAAAGTTATGAATAAACGAGACGTACTTAATGGGGTCGCCATCAAAACGCATGTATTCAACCTTAAGCATTGAAACTATCTGACCCAGAGCTCTTGCAATATCTTCTGCGACTCCTTGCCTTGGTAGTTGAGCCTGCACAGGTAAATGCTCTGCTATCAAACAAGTGGTGTCTTGATTACAACATTCAGAGGGAACTCATGGCAACGATGGCTGAGGTAATTCTGGCTTAAAGTGGCCAACTACAGTTTGTGGGCATGTCTTCTGGTGTTTAATTGCTGCCTGCCTTCAACACTCTGTTTTAACTCTTGGCAACGCTGTGCTGGGCTCTTGAATAACTGGAAGTGGCTTCACAGCTGGCAGCTCTTCCATAGGTGGGCCTTTTACTGGTACATTGCTTGTTTTTTTTATCATCCACTTCAAGGGTGCCGCCCACATTAGCATCTTCAGGAACAAACTCTGCACAATCGCTCTTTGTGATCCTCACCATTGGCGCGTGTACCTTGGCGGTCAACTTCTTAAAAAACATTAAGGCTTACTGTTGCCTGTTCTTCCTCCATTTGAGCTTCCATAATTTCTTTAGCATACGATAGCTCAGACATTTTCCTCTTTAGCTCCTGTTCGCATAACACTTGTGTTGTCTTAAGCGGATCGAGCGCAAGCTGTTGCCTTTTCTTCGCCAGGGCCAGTGATACAGAACTTGAACTTGAAGATCGGCTTGAAAGTGGCATTGCTCCTTGATCTCTTTCGGATTTCCATGACTCAATATTACTATCAAACTTCAATTTCCGCGCTATCTGCTCTTTGTAACTCACGCGGGCCTTTTCGAGTTCCTCTGCATAATCAATTAGTTCGAGACACTCAACATATTCTTCATGCGTATTCACAAATTTTCGCCAAACGTCGTCATACGCCTTTTGTTTTAATTTAAGATCCTCCAAACCTCCCTCAAGATCCATCAGCTGTTGAATGACTCCTTGTAATTTTGTAAGAGTGTCAACATAACCTGAGCACGAATGAAACAATGTTCTCGCTTTTTCAGCTCTATAACTTTCAAATTCGAACCATTTACTCGGTTGCTTCGTACGAGCTTCTCCTCAATTGGACAGGGCTTTTAAATCCGGGTTCCGACACAGAATTACGAACATTTCCTTGTTCAGCTCTCTCAACAATGGGAAGCGACCGCACAGACATCGTTCCAAACACTGAATCATCCACACTACCGCTGAAATTTCAAACGCAAAAAACGGCCAGCAAAATAACAAATAATCGCCGTGTCATAAAGTAATGTTCTGTTCAATCCAAAGTTATGTTCTCCCTTAGAACTAATCATCGAAGACAAGCTTAATCCTCTCGCGAAATAATAAGTAAGCAATTTCAAAGAATAAGTTGTAATCCAAGCACGTCGCCGCCAAATCGACGAACAAGCAACACA
>OX419340.1:9306397-9308897 GCA_948470475.1 Galaxea fascicularis | reverse complement strand
AGCCTCTAAGTTATTTAACAGCTTGCCAAATAACATCAAACTTGAGACTAATCCTAAAACATTTGCGAGGAAAGCTTTTAAGTTTTTGAAAACTAAGGCCGAGCTTAGATTACGTTGATTTCAACTATTATTCAATTTGTAAGTATTTTCACGGAGTTCATTACTTGCAAACTATACCGATATATTTATATGTACTTTCATTTTTAGTTAGTTTATGACGAATGTAGAACTACTCTACAGAAATGTCATCATTAAACTGTTATTATAATAATAATTATTATTATTGTTGTTACAAATATCAAAGGCAAAACACTTTCTATATACACTTGGGAACGCGGTATTCTCTCGCATTGCGCGTGTTGGAGACGCTGCTTGTAAAGAGGATGGTCTGAGTGAGCAGCGGCAACAAACAAACAAACAAACAAACTTTTTTTTTCTTCTCAGACTCGTACTACCCTTGCCTTGGCCATGCCGCTGCGGAAGCTGTCAATACCATCATCGTCTTCCCACGATACAGACGTATCGCTCTCTGCAACCCCGCCAAACGACATCTCTTCGCTGATCCCTAACAGTCTCCTTCTTCTTCTTTTCCCAGGGGTCATTGCAACAACGCTGCCGGCTGCTATAGAGTCCACAATTATAGAAACTTGCTTTTATTCCCAACACCGTAATCACTTCTTTGCACTCTTTTCCGTACACTCCTCGTGCGCATGCCCGTAACGCAATATAACAACATTACATCTCTCTTTTTCTCTGAATAATGAGTCAGGTAGAATGACATAACAATTGAACTCAACATATAGGTCCAAATAATGTTCAAATAATATAGTCCTTGAAACAATGTTCAAGTAACATAGTCCTTGAAATATTCTGGCACCTTCCTTGTTCTTGCTGATCTGCGAAGCGCGGGGAGCTCACTTGATCCAACTGCTTCAACTGGTTCAGCTGATGTAACTGGTTCGACTGTTTCAGCTGCCTCAGTTAGGGATGTAGACTGTTCGTCTTCGTCACTTGGAATGGGTAGTACAGGTATATTGGAAGGCAGCTTTTTGAAGAATGAGGCATTTCTGGTTACAGTGTGTTCTCCATTTTGCGCTGTGATCATGCTTCCTTTCTTGTCTTTGATCTCCAGGGGCTCAGGCTTGAATGGTGTAGACATCTTGTCCTTCTTTGGCTGCTTTATCAATACTTTGTCACCGATATTGAGGTCTGTGCTCTTTGCGTGACTGCACTTGTCAGCATACTCTTTCATTTTCTCCTTTCTCTTGGCATCAGTTTGTCTGACCTCTGGGGAAGCCTGATCATGCTGTATCCGAGGTAATGTGGATTTGAGTCGTCGTCCATTCAGCAACTCTGAAGGAGACTTTGATGTGGTGCTATGAGGGGTTGCCCTGTATTGCCGAAGAAAGGTGAACAATTCTTGCCTCCAGTTCTTGCCTTGAATGACGGCTGTCCTAACGGCTTTCTCTAGTGTCTTCATAAGCCTCTCAACCTCTCCATTAGCTCTGGGCCATACAGGAGTGACTCTGCGATGTTTGAAACCGAGTTGAGTGGCAAACATTTGAAAACTTTCGCTGTTGAATGGTGGACCATTATCTGTCCTTACCACTTCAGGGATCCCTTGTCTGGCAAATATACTGTCAAGGTGAGGAATCACTGCCTTTGCTGACGTTGACCTCAAAATCTCAACTTCTGGGAACCGGCTGAAGTCATCAGTCACGACTAACAAGTAATCTCCATTTGGAAAGGGGCCACAGAAGTCCATGGAGAGCTCTTGCCACGGGCCTTGAGGTAGGGGAGACATTTGCAGAGGTTCAGATGCTGGCTTTGGATTATGGTTCGCAGCTTGACATGGTATGCACCCTTTGACCAACTCCTCCACCATTTTGTCTATCCCTGGAAACCAGACTGAATCTCGCAGGAAACACTTTGTTTTGACAATTCCTTGGTGTCCACTGTGGGCCAGCATAATCATTCGACTTTGTAGCTTCTCAGGAACTATTATGCGGGTTCCTCTGAGAATTACACCATTTGATATCGACAGCTCTTGCTTGATCTGTTGATACTGACTGACATCTTTTCCAACCTCGTGCCACCTTTGATTTGTTATCACTCTTGCTAGACTCTGCAATGTTTCATCAGCTGCTGTCGCATCTTTGACTTCTTGTAGGGTGACGGCAGGGGGCACAGCATTAGTGGTTACAAAATTGATGTAGGCATCAACTCTTGACAAATGGCTGGGTTTCTGTGACAGCTTGGGATCAGGATGACGACTCATGTAATCAGCTGGGTTGTCTGCCCCTGGCTTGTAAATGACTGTGGTTTTGTATGGCTGTAGGCGCAGCTGTAATCGCTCAAGTCGTACAGTTGCTTTGCAGGTGGGGTTGTTGAAGATTGTCTCCAGTGGTTTGTGATCTGTGATGACTTGAAAGGATGATCCATAGAGGTATAGGTGAAAGTGTTCAATTCCCCAGACGACTGCAAGAGCCTCTCTTTCGGT
>OX419340.1:9243897-9301397 GCA_948470475.1 Galaxea fascicularis | reverse complement strand
TTCCGTCTCTGTCGTTTTCTGTGCATGCACCGCGTTCCCTTGCGACCTTTTACACGCTCCCACAAGCAGCCGCTTTCCTTAAATAAACCTCCCTCAACAATTCTCTACAATAACCGGGGTAATAGTTCAATGAGGTAGAGTATGGGGTGAGTTCTTGTCTGTCTCTTGTGGGGTCCCTCTCATTGGGCTTCTACCCTCGAGTGGAATCTGGGACTCGCACTAGACCCAGGTTGCCGGTTGGAGTCCAGGCTCGCTCCACATTTTTTCAAACCCATTTCAAGTCCCTAGCAACCATCCACCAGATTCCCATTGCTAAGGCTCAGCCAATCAGAACCCACCTATCAGATTCGACCCTGGTAGGCCAACCTGCTACTGAAGAGTAACTGCGAAAGCATACAGAAATGCGAGGGGTGAAATATGCATTTTATTCGTCAGTTGCAAAGTGTTCAGCATAACTAAAGCTCTAGTGACTTCAAAGTTAAGATCTTACATTTCAAAACAGTTCTAAAGCGATGGTTCTTTAATAATTTTGATTGTCATGAGCCTACGAAAAAGTTAATAGTTTAATGAGTGATATGAAAAATAATGCAAATGTTACGTGTTTGTGAGCCTCAGTTCGTCCATTGTTCAATATGGAAAGTGTTTTGTCTTTGATATCTGTAAAGAAACAGCGCTTGTTTTGTTTAGAGCGTTACGTCGTTGTTCGTATTCACTAACCATCTCCGGAGCTTACGCTTAATTTTTTATAATTTTTTATAGTTAGTTGTTCTGTTAAATCTTCGATAGAGGGACAAAGAGTCCGATACGGTGGAATAGTCTTTAAGTCTTTCAAATTTTTCCGGCATAACATTTGATGGGTACCAATCAATCTATAAGCTTTCGTCAAACTGTCGCGGCAAGAGCAATTGACTTTCTTTCTTTAACAATTTGACGAAGTACCATTGAAACTGGTACCGTTTCATTTCGGTGAACTAATAAATAAGCCATAATTACGAAGCGATTCATAATCTGTTCAGTTTCGATCATCCCTTCAGTGCTTATTTAACCTTCTCTTCACAAATTGGATTGAAATTGCACCTTTTTTCTGAATCTTTTCCCCCATTATCCATACTCCTTAATATTTCGATGTCACGCGCCTGCTCCACATTTTCACTGAAGGTTTTTGCCGCCATCGATACAGAGTTCTATTACTCTGTAATCACTTTTAGATTGATTCACCTTTTGTAACTCTGGCTAAAATCACACAAACTCGCTAGTGTGCTAAACCTAAACCTTACAAAATAGGGACTAGGCAGTCACAAAAACAACGATCGATTTTAAGTTTGACTTACATATTTCTGGGCACAAACTTCTGCCTTAAATTGATTCGTAAGTGCAAATTTTACAGAAGAGAATGGAAATAACTTGTTTAGTAAATCTAATGAATTTCTATTCAAATAACAGGTAACATTTGTACTGAGCGAACACTCCCAACTTTGGAAACTTTAGTAATTTTAAGTTGCTTTTCCCAGTAGTGTTGTTGTCCTCCTGCAACGTTTCTGCAGAGACCCCTAATTCAATTTCTTTTCTTCATTTTTCTCAGGGACGGTGGGGCACTTGGCTCCACCACACGTTCCCGCTTTTTGATCAATTACACGATTTTTTTCATTCTTTTCCGTCTCTGTCGTTTTCTGTGCATGCACCGCGTTCCCTTGCGACCTTTTACACGCTCCCACAAGCAGCCGCTTTCCTTAAATAAACCTCCCTCAACAATTCTCTACAATAACCGGGGTAATAGTTCAATGAGGTAGAGTATGGGGTGAGTTCTTGTCTGTCTCTTGTGGGGTCCCTCTCATTGGGCTTCTACCCTCGAGTGGAATCTGGGACTCGCACTAGACCCAGGTTGCCGGTTGGAGTCCAGGCTCGCTCCACATTTTTTCAAACCCATTTCAAGTCCCTAGCAACCATCCACCAGATTCCCATTGCTAAGGCTCAGCCAATCAGAACCCACCTATCAGATTCGACCCTGGTAGGCCAACCTGCTACTGAAGAGTAACTGCGAAAGCATACAGAAATGCGAGGGGTGAAATATGCATTTTATTCGTCAGTTGCAAAGTGTTCAGCATAACTAAAGCTCTAGTGACTTCAAAGTTAAGATCTTACATTTCAAAACAGTTCTAAAGCGATGGTTCTTTAATAATTTTGATTGTCATGAGCCTACGAAAAAGTTAATAGTTTAATGAGTGATATGAAAAATAATGCAAATGTTACGTGTTTGTGAGCCTCAGTTCGTCCATTGTTCAATATGGAAAGTGTTTTGTCTTTGATATCTGTAAAGAAACAGCGCTTGTTTTGTTTAGAGCGTTACGTCGTTGTTCGTATTCACTAACCATCTCCGGAGCTTACGCTTAATTTTTTATAATTTTTTATAGTTAGTTGTTCTGTTAAATCTTCGATAGAGGGACAAAGAGTCCGATACGGTGGAATAGTCTTTAAGTCTTTCAAATTTTTCCGGCATAACATTTGATGGGTACCAATCAATCTATAAGCTTTCGTCAAACTGTCGCGGCAAGAGCAATTGACTTTCTTTCTTTAACAATTTGACGAAGTACCATTGAAACTGGTACCGTTTCATTTCGGTGAACTAATAAATAAGCCATAATTACGAAGCGATTCATAATCTGTTCAGTTTCGATCATCCCTTCAGTGCTTATTTAACCTTCTCTTCACAAATTGGATTGAAATTGCACCTTTTTTCTGAATCTTTTCCCCCATTATCCATACTCCTTAATATTTCGATGTCACGCGCCTGCTCCACATTTTCACTGAAGGTTTTTGCCGCCATCGATACAGAGTTCTATTACTCTGTAATCACTTTTAGATTGATTCACCTTTTGTAACTCTGGCTAAAATCACACAAACTCGCTAGTGTGCTAAACCTAAACCTTACAAAATAGGGACTAGGCAGTCACAAAAACAACGATCGATTTTAAGTTTGACTTACATATTTCTGGGCACAAACTTCTGCCTTAAATTGATTCGTAAGTGCAAATTTTACAGAAGAGAATGGAAATAACTTGTTTAGTAAATCTAATGAATTTCTATTCAAATAACAGGTAACATTTGTACTGAGCGAACACTCCCAACTTTGGAAACTTTAGTAATTTTAAGTTGCTTTTCCCAGTAGTGTTGTTGTCCTCCTGCAACGTTTCTGCAGAGACCCCTAATTCAATTTCTTTTCTTCATTTTTCTCAGGGACGGTGGGGCACTTGGCTCCACCACACGTTCCCGCTTTTTGATCAATTACACGATTTTTTTCATTCTTTTCCGTCTCTGTCGTTTTCTGTGCATGCACCGCGTTCCCTTGCGACCTTTTACACGCTCCCACAAGCAGCCGCTTTCCTTAAATAAACCTCCCTCAACAATTCTCTACAATAACCGGGGTAATAGTTCAATGAGGTAGAGTATGGGGTGAGTTCTTGTCTGTCTCTTGTGGGGTCCCTCTCATTGGGCTTCTACCCTCGAGTGGAATCTGGGACTCGCACTAGACCCAGGTTGCCGGTTGGAGTCCAGGCTCGCTCCACATTTTTTCAAACCCATTTCAAGTCCCTAGCAACCATCCACCAGATTCCCATTGCTAAGGCTCAGCCAATCAGAACCCACCTATCAGATTCGACCCTGGTAGGCCAACCTGCTACTGAAGAGTAACTGCGAAAGCATACAGAAATGCGAGGGGTGAAATATGCATTTTATTCGTCAGTTGCAAAGTGTTCAGCATAACTAAAGCTCTAGTGACTTCAAAGTTAAGATCTTACATTTCAAAACAGTTCTAAAGCGATGGTTCTTTAATAATTTTGATTGTCATGAGCCTACGAAAAAGTTAATAGTTTAATGAGTGATATGAAAAATAATGCAAATGTTACGTGTTTGTGAGCCTCAGTTCGTCCATTGTTCAATATGGAAAGTGTTTTGTCTTTGATATCTGTAAAGAAACAGCGCTTGTTTTGTTTAGAGCGTTACGTCGTTGTTCGTATTCACTAACCATCTCCGGAGCTTACGCTTAATTTTTTATAATTTTTTATAGTTAGTTGTTCTGTTAAATCTTCGATAGAGGGACAAAGAGTCCGATACGGTGGAATAGTCTTTAAGTCTTTCAAATTTTTCCGGCATAACATTTGATGGGTACCAATCAATCTATAAGCTTTCGTCAAACTGTCGCGGCAAGAGCAATTGACTTTCTTTCTTTAACAATTTGACGAAGTACCATTGAAACTGGTACCGTTTCATTTCGGTGAACTAATAAATAAGCCATAATTACGAAGCGATTCATAATCTGTTCAGTTTCGATCATCCCTTCAGTGCTTATTTAACCTTCTCTTCACAAATTGGATTGAAATTGCACCTTTTTTCTGAATCTTTTCCCCCATTATCCATACTCCTTAATATTTCGATGTCACGCGCCTGCTCCACATTTTCACTGAAGGTTTTTGCCGCCATCGATACAGAGTTCTATTACTCTGTAATCACTTTTAGATTGATTCACCTTTTGTAACTCTGGCTAAAATCACACAAACTCGCTAGTGTGCTAAACCTAAACCTTACAAAATAGGGACTAGGCAGTCACAAAAACAACGATCGATTTTAAGTTTGACTTACATATTTCTGGGCACAAACTTCTGCCTTAAATTGATTCGTAAGTGCAAATTTTACAGAAGAGAATGGAAATAACTTGTTTAGTAAATCTAATGAATTTCTATTCAAATAACAGGTAACATTTGTACTGAGCGAACACTCCCAACTTTGGAAACTTTAGTAATTTTAAGTTGCTTTTCCCAGTAGTGTTGTCAGATTTTCGTTACATGGTCAATTTTTCTGATCTTTTCCCGTATCCCCACAGTTTCGACGCCACGTCCTTGCTTCTACTTTTCGCTAAAGGCTTTAATTACTCTCTAGTATGTTAACCCTAAACCTAAACTTCAAATGTGGAGGATAAAGAGATATATACAGGGGCGGATCCAGGAATTTCTGAAAGGGGGGGTTGTACACTACCGAAGTAGCCTTGAACACCAATGGTGTGGAAGGCGAGTAAAAACTTCGTAAAAACAATTTTATTCTATTATTATTTTACGAAGAATCAAGCAAAATAACAAAAAAAAAATTCTCAAAGGGGGGGTTGGAACCCCCTCAACCCCTCCCCTGGATCCGCCTCTAATATATTAATTGTTACCAAAACGTCATGAAAGCAGTAAAGTCACAATACGTCAGTTCAGCCTGATACAAAACGAAGATTTTCAGTTTGACTGACATCTTTCGGTATAAACTTCTGCCTTGTTGGATTGCAAATTGAAAATAACTTGTTTAGTAAATGCTAATGAATACCTACACAAATAACAGGTAACATTTGTACTGACAAAGGCAGGAGTTTTGGGCGAAAGATATCACTGTCACTGAACTGTCGCACATTTGTATGCTGATGCAGGGCACAAACTTTGTCCAATATACAAAAGTCTGCCGAAAAACGTCCCGATTTTGCAAAGCTGCAATTTGTGCGATTTTCAAATCTACGACTCGTAACGTTGGAAACTTTATTAATTCAAAGGTGCTCCTTCCAGCAGCAATAGATAGATAATAGATTTTTCTTACATGAAATAATGTGAAAAGTTACAGAGTTCTAGTAGTCTTTAATCACTGATATACCTTCTGTAACTCTAAAAAGCCTGTTTTCTCTCAGCAGCGTTTTGAAGGTAGGCGCCGGCTGACTAAAGCAATTATCGAGCAGCAATGGAAGCACGTATATCAGGAAACACGTATGTATTAGGAAGCGTTTTTGGGTAAAGTTGCAAAAACTAAAGAATGCACAGCCGAGCCAAGCCCTCGACCACGGGAAAAAACCTGGCGTAAATTTTGATGATAGTTGCCCGCTTTATTGTTTTCGTTTGAGTAAAACAATTATCAGTGAACAAAGCGTTTTTTTTTTCAAACATCACATGCATTATATATCAATTTGTGTATTAGCAAGCGGTTTTAGCAAAAGTTGCCATGTAACCTTTCAAGAGCTAAAGAAGAATGCACCATCATGCAGGTAGGAAGGGTGTATGAAGTGACCAGCGCCTTAACTGTTAACATATTTTTTCAGCAGCCCTTAGAGCACACGGATATCAAGGAAAAGAGCAGTATTGTAAGGCTTCTTGAAAGTAAGTTGAGTTGACCGGGTCTTAAGCTAGCCCTTGGTTTTATTTTGGTGACTTAATTCGTTACTCGTTAAAATTTGTAGCCTGGCATGGCGAGAATCCGCGGGCCTGATTCTGGCCGTAAATTGAAATCATTTTTGCGGCGTGAATTGAACGAGACAAAGCGAGCTCGAGACACCAGATCGGTCCTGCTAGAGTTATTGACCGATACATTTGTCTTCTTATGTTCCGCGCGATAATAGAGGGTGGTGAAATGTGAAATAGCTAATTTTGTCCTAGTGAATCGTGATTTCCATAGTAGCCGTGAAGCGTGATTTTCCAAAACTATTTTCCTTGAAACGAGAAATAAATGTTTATTCGCCGTGAACCGTGATTTTCATTATGTCTTTGTTTTTCGTGAATTGTAAAAGGACCGTTTTATTTTCCTTGAAACGTGATCTAGACCCCGTTCCCACACTCAAAATATGGCCAGAATCTAGCGTGATCGAGTGAGACTGATTTTACGTCGTTTTCGGCGATCAACGTGACGTTTGTTAGGCCGACTTATGGCCAAAAATTGGACGATACATCAACATCACAGTTCGCAGTTTGAGTTATCTCCGTGGTTTTTGAAAGTGTCGATGAAGCGGCGGGCTGTGCAGTGGCTTCTGTACTGAAATCGGCCTCTTCCTGCACTCCTATAAACTCCGCGGAGGGAAATTCTCAAGACTGACTGGTGTGCAACAAACTTAGGACGGACTGCCGGATGGTACCGTCTGTGAGCCTCTGCCGCCTTTGCCGGCGTTTTGACCATTTTTTCATTTCTTGGAACGTTTGACATGTCAGTTATCGAAGGTACAACACCTTGCTGACAACCAATCTCTACTCACTCGTACTGAAGTTCAAAAGAGGTCAGGCTTTAAGCTTCTTTGTGGCATTTCATCACCAGATATCTATGTGCGTACTCTGTGCGTATCATAGTCTGAGGGATTTGAGAAGCTCTGATTCGCAATCATTTGAAAGCTCATTTCATCCAATATTGACGCATTGTTTCATTTTAACGTTTAGTTCTAGTTGTGACCGTTTCGCACCTGGATTACTTGCCCTCGTTTTTCTGAGCTTTTGGAGCTTTCAGTTTTTCGCTTTCTGAGGCAATGGCCGAGAATTTGTATATGCCTGTGTGTATATTTTTTTTGTGCTATCGATATTACGGCCAGTCAGCGTTGTACCGAAATCTCGGTAGGGGGGGTTCAAAGAGCAAGACAAAGTAGGACTGGTTGTGACATCCCAAAAGGAGTCGTTTTTGCTCATCGCTCAACGTTCAAAAGTAGACAGTTTGCATGACTCGCTTAAAGTGTATATGACACCAAATATTTTATTAGCATATTAGGAAGAGCTTTCAAAACGATGAAGAATGGCGTTTATTTTATTGCAATAGCATTCTTGGTTGCTGAGTTATTCAAGATTTTGGTTTATGCAAATTAGAGGACTTGTGACGTCGCAAGGCGGACACTGAAAATGAAGTAAACTATGAAGCAAAAAAATCACCTGCGGAAACTCCAGTATTTCTTTACAAGAATATATGGTTCCGTACTACGTTTTTGACGGGGTCCGGACCTACTTTTTCTGTAACGTAAACGCGCCTTTATTGTACTACTCCGGTTTGTGTTCTTTCTCGGTTGAAGTGAATGCTTTACAAATACTCCTTTCGTTTTAATTCATCACATGTATAAAGCAACGATTGTGAATTTTGTTTAAGAATGAATTTGTATCGTGTGACTGCAATGAGATGTGATGATACTGAATTAAAAGAGTTTGCATCGTGTGGATGGAATGTGGTGTTTTAATTTAAGCTTAAGTAATAACGCGAAATATTTCATCGAACGATTGTTTTCTTTATTCGACATCCAGCACTTATTTTAAGTTATTTATTCGGAGATCCACATGGTACAGCAGCGCAAATGTTTCGCTCTATTCTCGCACAATTCATTGTTATTTGTTTTTCAATCATTTGTCAGGCACGATTATCGCTGGTTGGCGTGATTTTTTATGGCTTGAATGTGGCCGGATTCTCGCTCAGTAAGACCATCCAAATGTCACGACGATACAATTGTCTCGCTGTATTCTCGGTCAATTCTCGTTTGTTTTGTCTCACTCGTGTCAGCCGAATTATCGCCATGATTTGTCACGTTCGATTTTCGCTGGTTAGTATGGCGTGCGGGGTTCATCTTTCTGCAAAGTTTTTACAAAAAATGGTAGTGTAGGTTCGTTCAGAGACACCTTAATTCAAAACATAAAAACCGAATGCCGATGAACTCGTTTTTGAGTTACAGGCAGGTAAAGCAAAAATTAAAACTGTTTTTCCCAACAAGAATCTTCATCACTAAAGGAGGTTGGAGGTCTGGTCGCTGGTTATCTTACAAAAGTTGATTCAGCGCCTAAAAGGGTTAACTGTAATTAGGCTATCGGAAATAGATTTCCATTGACTGATTGCGACGGGAAGTGAAATGAGCTTCATTCTGCAGGAGAGGTAACTCGCTACAGATATGAAATGTATAAGAATAAAGCCAGGGTGTTTAATAAGAAAGAAAGCTTTGAAATAAAACATAACCAGCGGAGATAAACATGGTCAGCCAAGCTTTAGTAATAAGGTGTAAACTTTTACACATTTACTTATTTTTCATAATCTCGGTTCCAGACCCCTATATTCAAAGGCTATAAATAATTTTCAAAAATTGCAACGGTCACATTTGAAAATGTATGTTGTAAACTAAACGTGAAGTCTTTATAAAATGCGTTGGTTTACCATGTTTATCTCTGCTGTTTTTTTTTTTTTATTTCTAATCAAGCTACGATGGCCTAACAACAAGGGTTTATAAGCTTTGAAAGCTAAAATGCCTGTTCGCTTTTCAGGGATGGCATTCAAGTGTGGAATGTTTCTGTTGGTGCTGATTTGCGGCATTGGCTATTGTAAGTATTTGTCCCCTTAATGGTTGCAAGCACGCGAGCGAATAGGCAATAAAAAAAAATTGCTTTGAATTTCAGGATGAATGTGGTAAATGAGAAAACAATTTTTGTGTGATTCCACTAAAGCATACTTTGAAGCGTTAATCAATCCATCAATCCATCCGTTCTTGCTTCTGTTCATTTTCCAGTCCTCCTTCCCTCCCTCCCTCCCTTCCTTCCTTCCTTTCTCACTCCCTCCCTCCCTCCTTTCCTTCCTTCCTTTCTTCCTTCCTTCCTCCTTCTCTCCCTCTCTCCCTCCCTCCCTCCCTCCCTCACTCCCTCTCTCCCTCTCTCCCTCCCTCCCTCTCTCACTCCCTCTCTCCCTCTCTCCCTCCCTCCCTCTCTCACTCCCTCACTCCCTCTCTCCCTCCCCCCCTCCCTCACTCCCTCTCTCCCTCCCTCTCTCCCTCCCTCACTCCCTCTCTCCCTCTCTCCCTCCCTCTCTCCCTCCCTCTCTCCCTCCCTCTCTCCCTCCCTCTCTCCCTCCCTCACTCCCTCCTTCCCTCCCTCCCTCCCTTCCCTCCCTTCCTTCATTCTGAATTAATTGGTGATTTATTCATCAACTGATTGTTTTGTTATTGCTATTTTTAACAGGCGCAGGTATGACTGTTAACTTGCTGACCCTGTATAAGACTATCCATCACAAGATCAACAAGATGAAGCCTTGTCTTGTGTGCACAGATTCGTAATTTCTCAAGTTAACCCTATTGTGTCAACCCTTATACTTGAAATTCGAAAATACGTTCTGTCCGTGTGCCAAAGTAAGTGATTCACTTCTATTTAATAAACTGCTATCACAGCGGAGCCCGAAGCCACCCCGTCCTGGAAACAAGGATGACACCGAGTTTTTGGCGGTACTAGCTAAAACAAATATGTCTCACCGAAAAGCATACCTGGGTTGTCCTGGTATTGCTGAGACAAAACAGAAGGGAACACGAAAATTAAAGAACAAAAATTCCCTGCGCGAACTTTTGCCATTATGGATTGATTGAGCGTTTTCACAAGACGTCACGGTGGCCATGTTGGTGTTCCAAAACAAAAGAAGGGCGGCCATATTGTTGTGCCAGGCTAACCCTCTGGGAATTGAACTCTATTTTTATGCAATTCTCTCTTAAACCAATATAGCCACTGGTCACGTGAGTGATAACTCTCAACACGTTCAAGTAGCACGGTGAATCGATGACATAACAGGACAAAGAAAAGCAAACGCGTGAAGGAATACAACCTCTAGTTACTTTTGGTTTTCACGTTTGCTTCAAATATTTTTCTGAAGAAAACTAAACGTGGATTTTCATTTACAATTTCTCAACAAGAGCAACGTCTTGCATTTGTTTCGCTTT
Organism: Galaxea fascicularis; assembly: GCA_948470475.1. Lineage (NCBI taxonomy): Eukaryota > Metazoa > Cnidaria > Anthozoa > Scleractinia > Euphylliidae > Galaxea > Galaxea fascicularis. The sequence goes on along the minus strand of OX419340.1, from coordinate 9,290,902 downwards.
AATCAAGAACAAAAAAAAAAGATTTGGAATAAGCACCTATATGATACCTACTACTGGGTTTATTCTTCAACACCCTCTTCTTATTTCTCTCACCAAAGCGGCCATAATTTTAACGATTTTTGTTTAGGTGGCTGCTATGACAAAAGATCAGATTGTCGTAGATTGGAGATGGACGGCCATTGCAGCAGTAACCCTTATGCAACTTTACGAGAGTGTCCCATCGCTTGTCGTGTGGACTGTGGTGAGTATACTTGCCTGTTGAGGCCTTCACCAGTGTTGACTGTTGCCTCCGCGGGGGAAGGGCAGGTGGAGAGGGGGGGGGGGTTACTGTACGGGGAGGCTCCGCCCGAAAGGAGTACCTTTAATTTTCAGGCTTCGAGAATATAAAAGGGCAGTTATTTGACAAGTTAAAGGATGGGAAATTTATCATTTAGGTTTGTTTCTTGGTTAACATTTCCCCCCCCCCCCCCCCGAGCTATTCAGCAAACGGCAAATCTGCTTTAAAAAAAAAACACTTTCACCTTTTGTTATTGTATAGAACCATGCAGGGACCTTAGCTGGGAATGTGAGCAAAGTCCTGATAAGTGCCATTCTGAACCCTATTACTTTGGCCACGCCTGCCCCAAGACTTGTCGGATTTGTATCTAGAAATGGGCAATCGCCAAGGTTTGTATTTTCCTCAGCAACTGTTCAAATAAGCAAGGAAGGAAGGAAGGATAACTTAATTTATACACGGTAGTTCCATCAGCTTAATTAATTGTTACTACTAACTCACTATCTACTTAATTAGAATCACCAGAGAATAAAAAATAAAAATAGTAAAAAAATAATAATATAGGCTGCTTTTCTTGGAGGCCGTGTTTAAAATCTTATTTAAACTACTTAAAACTTACTCAAAACTGTGGCGACTCAATTCATTCTTAAAATCTCTCAAACAAGTCGCTTGTCTTCCAAGGGTAAACTGTTCCACAACTGAGCTCCACTATACGAAAAACTTCTCTATAGAGAAGGGCCGGTGCGTTTTCAGTATTCCTCAAATGATATGAATTCACACTATCGCGAAAAACAAAACCCGATCTTAAATATTCAGGTGTCATGTCATGTAAGATTTTGTACAACATAATAGATTTCTTTTCTAATCTTTGATGACAGAGTTTTCGCCACCGTAGTGCCCGGAACAAATCATTCAAATCACTGTCATAATTACCAGACATCAAAATACGGGCTGCTCGATTTTGAAGTTTTTGGAGTCTATCAGAAAGGCCTTTGTTACAGTCTCCCCACACCTCACAACAATAATCGAAGTGAGGCTGAAAAAGGCCATTATAAACATGGACCACAACATCAAAAGGGATTAGATGTCGTATGCGCTTTATTGCGCCAATGGCAGAAGCAATCTTTTTGCTGATGCTTTCAATATGACTTTCCCAATTTAAAGTTTGATCAATGCAGACCCCAAGGGATTTTGTTGATGATACCTGCTCCACGGTCATGTTATTTATAGTTAAAGAACGACAATCTGAAAGGTTCGATAATCTCTGTCTGGATACAATTAGCATAAACTCGGTTTTTGTCAGGTTTAAGGTAAGCTTATTAGCTGATAACCAAGTGTACACTTTGCTTAGATCATAATTAAGACAATCATTTACATCCTGAACGTCGGCACTAGCAAACGTCAAGCAGGTATCATCAGCGTACATCCTTGGTAGTGAAAATTGTAAGCAATTTGGTAAGTCATTGATATCCAACAGAAAAAGTAGCGGTCCTAGGATTGTTCCTTGGGGAACGCCACATTTCAAAGATTATACGAAAGGAAATACGATGCATTTAAAATATAATGTGGAGGGATGCTGTGGATATTCTTCCCTACGTAGTGAAGCCACGTAAGAAACACTAAAGAACTTAAATCTAACATTTTTGGAAAAAATTTACACGTTGCCGCTATTTTTCTCAGAAACCCTTGATACATGGTCTGTCCAAACGGGATATTTGATAGGTTGGTGGTCTAAAGGAAATGAGGCACTCGTTTGTCAATGTTATCCCCCACCCCCTCTCTCTCTTTGTTTTTTTCCTTTGTCATCCCTTTCTCCCTTTCTTATCTCCAAATCGAACTAAATCTGCAAATTGTTGCATTAACTGACACGTTTTAAATCGCGTGAAAGTTTTAGGGAAAACCTCCACTCTTGACGGCAATGCTCAATATACAAACTTCATTTACATTTTGTTTGAAACACACACAAACAATATTTAAATATAGGACAAAATATAGCTTTAAGTCCGCAAAGCGCCATTTTGGGTTTTATGGCTACGCGGGAATGAATTTTGAAGCAATTAGGCGGTCATAATCGATATTCCATGATTTTTTATGCATTGTATTTTGACGTTTTAAATTAAAAAATATATATATTTTCAGCAATTTTGTTAATTTGTTGTAAGAGCACAGTTTCCTATTAAACATTATATGGGTACTACGTAAGTTGTAAGAAGTCAGCTGAGACAATTTTTATTTTATAGATGATACGGCTTTGCAGCACAAGTAACTGGGATTAAGGTGAAAGAAAGTCAAGGCCGGCAAGCAGTGGATGGTTACTAAATTAAAACAAGAGGAATAATTTGAGGAACTGTTAATTTTAAAACTGGAATAAAAAGCGGGTGTAAAGGCTATTGCTTGTTATGGTTCGTTTGTTTTAACTGCCTGCGCAAGTCCAGAAAACACGAGGTACTACGAGACCCCTGTCATGTTGACACGAAGGAACCGATTAGTCCCGAAGAGTGATCGATTGGGTTTTCGATTAATTCCCGACGTACTTGAATTCAAACCAGTATGAATTATTGGGGTGTGTTATTATTATTATTATTGTTGTTGTCCCATTGCATGAACTAGTCCTGACGACTTGTCCGTCGAAGGCAAATCTGGGGAATCCACAGCGATACAAACCAAGAACATTTGCTCTGAAAAGCTGTGTGGTTTGGCGATATAAACTGTTTTCTTGATATCAGATTTGGTGTTGTTTTCTCAATGTTTGAACTAGTACTGATCAAAGCATAAAGGAACACTAAAATTTTACCGGAAAATTTAACCTCCCAATTTTGCGGAATAATTTTGTGTGTTCAGTCAACGAAAATGAAAGACGCAAGGGTGAATGGTGGGCGTTAGCAACTCTCGTCTTGAAGACAGTCGGTACTTCAACGCAGAGCAAAACAATTGCTAAATTAATGTTCAGTTTCAAAATTAACAACAGCTGCTAATACCAACAACAAGACCCTAGGAACGTCCGCTAACTCGTCCTTGGCACTTTTCCTGCGCTTCCAAACGGTATCATGATTTGTTGGCACTAAGACATCCATCGCAAAACCCTCTCTACAAACGCCTTAAAACAATCTTTCCTCAAAGTTCTCGTTCCGCGGGCTTCGAATACCATACACAAGCTTATGTAACTTGTTACTGATCTCCCCAGCGTATTGCTTCACATAGCTTTGTTTCTTTCTTGCAATTGTTGTTTTCGCATCAGTCTGTAAGCCATTATAGCACGCTCTCTTTCTTTGTCAGCTTTTTCCTGCTCGGCAGCCGACATATTCTTGCGTTTCTTAGTCTTAGGCAGTCCAGAGTCTCTCGATTTTTCAGTTTGGGAATTGGTATCACTGTCCGCTTCCTTCTTCTGAGAGATTAGAGAGTGGAGAAGCAGTGGCTTCGATCCCTGCAACAAAATGAAAACAAAGACCAAACCTTTCTATAAGTTTGTGCCTTTCTCGCCAAGGTGTAACATCAGTGAATAGTTAAATTTATAACTCTTACTAACCGAGTTTGAGGTCCGTACTGTAAGTTACGGACCGAGTTTTTTCCCGTTCACTTATGGCCCAAGCGCGAAGCGCACGGGCCATAAATCAACGGGAAAAAACGAGATTGTCTGGTACCCTGTGATCAGAGTACGTACCGTTGGTGCAGACTTTACTCTGCATAGCACGAGCTTTTTAAATCTGTGGATGTATTCTTGAAGTGTGGCCATTCAAACCCTGACCAAACATGGTAATCTCACCCTTAAGGGATTCCAAAGTGGTTGACAAGAACGCTGATAAAGATGTTTAATCTGGAAAACGTCTGACTGTTTCACTATGCGTTTTCAACACTTGATACTTGTAATAAAAACCATTCAAATGTTTATTCACCTTGGTTGTTTTAGAGGCCTTCCTCGGTTTTGCCGTGAGGGTAGGGGGCTCCGTAACTACTTCTCCAAAACGGACATCATCTGAAAATATGTGTATATATTTTACAAATAACATTTGTAAGATTCAGACATTATTTTAAAGTAAGTGGAATACCTTGGAAAGGCATGGGAAAGCAGAAGGGCTCTACCAGGTTAAAGCCAATTCAAGACCACATGAATGGTGGACCCAAGGGTTTCGTTTGAGGCCGGATGCCGGACGTAACGTCCGGTTGTTTGACATGAAAAGTCCGGCAGTAATGTCCGATGGTTCACACGAAATAATAATTTTTTTAAGTGTGACGTCCGCTTGTTTAACCTTTGAATCCGCTAGTTTAAAATGTTACCGAAAACCCTGCACGGTGGCCATACCAAAAATACTACTCTTCAGTGAGAGAAGTTCGTCTAAACGCATTACACACAGATTACATGTAAAAAAAATCTCCTGCAAAACAGAGTGTGACATTTTTTATTTAAAAATTTTGTGGAAGGACTCCCATACTGATAATAACCTAGAAAGCTTAAGAACGTTTAATGATGAGGAGCAAAAGCTGAAAGTTGGATTTGTGTGGATGAGGCTGACTTGCCTGAATCAGATGACATACATGCATCTCTCATGGAGTTACATGTATCTTTCATGGAGTCTTCATTCCTTTCTAATTTACAAGAAGCAGGAGAAAGGAGAAAAGGAGAAAGGAAAAAGGAGAAACTGTGCTGAAAAGCCATAAGTTGTGGAAATTGTGTTGGTGTACAAAATTTCCACACTCCTCCCATGGAAGGTTTGCTGGTTTAACATTACCCCCTCCCTTCTAGTCTCATCCCCAATGTATAAAAACTTTGGCTTTTGCCACCCCACCAACCCAAAGAATTTTTTTTTTGGGGGGGGGGGGTGGGGAGATCAGGGATGAGACTGACTTGCCAGAAACAGATGATTGTGTTACATGTACCTTTCATGGAGTCGAAGGAAGCATTTTCACCTAATACCCTTTTCTTTTCTTTCATCTTCTTTTTCCTTTCATTGAGATGCCTTAGAGAAGAGAAAAGATGAAGCAAAGTTATATTATACATGATTGGAAAACATTTTCAGCATTTTTGTGAGGGTGTGGCCTGTACATACCTGAATATCAGAGCACTGTTCTTGTCAAGGAAAGACAATCTCAGAGAGCTTCTGGCTGGGTAGCTTTTTTTTTAACTTGGATTAAAAGGTTGTTGAACTTGTTGCCAGCCAAGATGGGTGCCAAGAAATTATTTTTTGAGAAAAAAAGAACTTTCCATCTATTTATCATGATATAAGGGATCTCAACTCCGTTTCAAAAACCTACAACGGACCTACAAAGGCAACACCCTTCAGGAACCTTGCATTTGACACGCCTTGATCTTAAGTCTTTAAACCCTGGCATCAGCATACATATTCTCTTAATTGGTCTCCTCATATTTCTTGTCATACTAGTTCAGAGAATCTGGTTAAACAGATCAAGACATTTCATGTTTCATGATCATTTCCTTTATTCTCATAACCTATGTGTTAGCTGAAATGGTGACACTGTAAGGAGAAATTATGCTCTGGTCACTGTTACAGAGTTACTCTCTCCTTACATGATAAAACCATCAAGCTTACTGGACGCGCTGGGAAATACGAATGCTTCGGGCAAAAAACAACTGCGAGGAACGACGACGATTTCTTGATAATCTTTACTTTTACAGAACCATGTGCTTAGTACTTTTACATCCGATATTAGGAGTGTGACGTAAGCTATGCTAATTTATGCAAGCAATCAAGCGTGTCCACTTACTTTTTTCTTCCTTCTCTCATACTCCTCGACTCTTTTAAGGATACAGCAACATTGATGGCAGCCTCATGATCAATCCTGTCAAAATATTGTTTCTTGCTTTCCCCTGGAATCCGCTGAAATTTGGGTGTGACTGTTTAATCAAACATGGTGAAATTGAGTCACACTGTAGAGTAAGTCATGTTTGTGGTTCTAAGTAAGGGCTGAATCAGGGCTGGATCAGGGCTGGAAATCAGACACAATTCTCTCTCAGATACCTTGAATGTGAGCCACAGCTTCTTTTAAAGAAAATCAGAGAACTGATAAAATAAAATCAGCAGCTACTCTTAGCTTTTTACTTCCTACATAAAAACTAGTGACAACATAATGTTTTAACTGATGTTTCAAACACACAGTAGTGCTGGTCTCTACCAAAATACCAGTATGTGTAATTATTGCACCTCTGAGCATTTAAAAAATTAAATTTCAGTTTTCTTTACAGGACAAGCTTCATGAAACACAGTGTTTTCTAAGAAGCTAGGGGAATTCTTCATTCCTTCCTAATTTACCAGAAGCAGAAGATAAAGTGTGCCGGGAAGTCATAAGTTGTGGAAGTTGAGTTGGTGTAGAAAATTTCCACACATGGAAGGTTTGTTGTTTTAACATTAACCCTCCCTTCCAGTCCTATCCCCAGTGGACAGTATAAAAACTTTGGCTATTGCCACCCCACCACCCCAAAGAATTTCTGTGCCCAAGGAGGGTCAGGGAGATGGATATTTTGTAGAACCACAAATTAAGGACATTTATATTATGTAACGAGCATGAGATAATGAGCATGAATATGACCTCTCAAATCTAATATTTTCATGCTACAGATTGTCATTTATGATACAAATCTTGTTTCTACAATCATGTTATCTGCTGGCAAACAGTATGCAAAAGAGATGATTCTGGGAATGGGGACAGGTTTGAAGTATAAAACTCCTACTCCTACTCATATCATAGGGTTGCTTTTAATCATGGACAGATTGAGACTTGGGTCAGTGGAATCTATCTGTAATGTGAGGATATAGGATGTTCTGAGCAACATAATTCTGAGGAAAAAAAGGCATCTCAAAGTCTTTGTGAGTTGCAGTTTATGTGGTTATTGGCCAGATTTATACTACAGACAGCTCATCTGTCTGGGACAAACTTGGGCAAAGGAGGGAAGTTCATCTCACTGGTGATTAATCTGGGTATCTTAATACAGGAAAACAGATGGATTATCTGTCTGGACAAACTACCATGGCAGCTCATCTTGACAGACGGAGTACGATGAAATTAATTCATCTGGATGGATGATGCGTCTGTTTCCCTGTATTAAATTTTATACACAGACACATCATCAGACGAACTACCCTTCTTTGCTCATCATTTTTTTCATCCCAGATGGATTTTGATATCAATGTTACTGCAAAGAGCAAATAACCTTGTTTCTTTTTCTTCTGACTCCGTTTCTTCATGGAAGTCTGATTCTTCAAAGCAAGTTGTCTTCTAAACAGGTCTTTTGCGGCTCTGGTCATCTCTTGTTCAATGAGTTTGCCATTCTTCATCAAAGACTTGTTGCTGCAAGAAAACAAACTGGAATGGGTGCCAATAATGTTGAACCTACACTGCAATGCATCCTTAAATTGAGTGGGAAGATTTCTGCACAGTCCCAACATTAACTATGCATACACTTTGTGGCTCAGAAACTCTATTCGTTTTTGGAACAGGGGTAGTATGACAGTGATGCATGTATAAGTAATTATTGGTTTGCAACCACGTGACAAGGCGGCCATGTTGGGCGGCCATGTTGGGAGTCCTTTTTTTTAATTTAGGAATAACAACTGCAACTGGAGGTAAACAACAACAAAAAGTCGATCTTAAATGACAAAAATTTAATCATTACAACAATCTAAGGGCCCGATTACATGGCGAATTTCAGTCCGGGCTGAAATTTTGTTGCGATTACATGATGAACTTCAGCCCGGGCTGAAATACTAGCCATCTTTTTTCCATTCTCGTCCCCAGAGCTCACGATTCTTCTGGCCTGTGGCAGAAATCGAGAGCTCTGACCAGTTCCGAAATATGCGCAGTCGCAGTGAAGGTGCACTTTTATAGCCGTTAGCAACCACTACTGTTTCAAACTTCTGAGTTTGTGCAGAAGAACCGGAAGTCCGTGATTCACGGACCTTGTGGTTTGGAACCAGCGAGCTCTCAATCTCTGCCACAGGCCAGAAGGAACGAGGCCTCTGTCCAAGCTCACTATTCAGCCCGGGCTGAAATTCCGTTTCGATTACATGAGATTTTTTCAGATTTCCTGGCCGAGCAAACCGGGCTAGGATTTTCAGACCGGGCTGAAATTCGCCATGTAATCGGGCCCCAAGGCTTTGATATTTATTGATTTCCCATTGACTGGTACTGATTATTATTGGTCTGAGGTATGTACGATGTCAATTTGACTCCCTATCTTTCTCAACGATTGTACTAACAGCAGTCTCGCATGCCACGTGCAAAAGAACTTACCAAGTTGTATTTTTGTCTCGCCTTGGTCCTTTGTAAAATGGATCACACGATTTGATTTTCTTGTATCTACTCATGCGACCCATTTTAATAAGAAGTTGAGAGCTCAAAGAGACTGAAAGCCGAAAAATTACCCAAAATTGTGATTAGATTTTCTGGATTTTCCATTTTCTTCCCAAATCGAAAAACCAACTATGGTCAGCAGTTGCTAAGATGAGTCGTTTAGGCGTGGTAACTAATATTTACAATGCTGCGGTTTCAAATCAAAGATGGCGCCGTCTGATGCCTTTGAAGTCAGTCGATGCAGTTGTTTTTGCGAACGAATTTCTGTCGTTGTGTAAGCTGGTTTGTGAGGGACAGTTTCTGGGCATTTTATGCATAAATGTTGGGAATTGCTCGGCGAAAGGTACCGGGAAAGGCGCTCTCTGGATTGACAAAGGTAGACTATTGGTTGATAGCATGAATAAGTTTAAGCTGCTAAACTGCAGAATACCCTGCCACTTATTTGCATGTGAATAGTGTGTATTAATTGTTATCTGTATCAACTCAAAGTTATGGTCAGACTTCCGCACTTGAGTCCCACGCATTAAATAAATGCTTACACACGAGCAAGTTTTCCTTAATGACAAGTGTCATTGACAGTTTTCATTTGCTCACGTTAATGAACCAGAAGTTTTCTTTGACAAGTTTTGCCTTGGCAAGTTTTATTTGCTGGTGCGAACGAATGAACAAGTTTTCTTTTACACCACCCGCCTCGATTAGCTATAGCTATTTGCGGGTTTTGTGAAATATTATCTTGAATAACTTGTGTTTGAATAGAATGTTGTTGTTGTATTCACTGTAGCCAGCAATTCAATTACACAGTAGACAACAATAGACCTTTTTACCGATACGGCGGCCATCTTGAATTCTATTGTTTTGACTGAGAAATTATGGGCTGCTGAGGGGGCAATCGCTGGAAAATTTATCTTATACACAGCTTTCAGGATAAATTTTTACTGCTTGTCTCTCATATTCCATAACAAATATTATAACTTTTACATCTTTCTGTCACGGTATTTGGCGGTTAACGAAAAATTATTGTTAAAAGTTATCACGCCACAGTATTCTTTATATTATTATTTCTTATCTGCCCCCTGGGTATCCCATAATTTCCTTGGAATTCAAGATGGCCGCCGTATCGGTAAAAAGGTCTATTCTCTTGACAAGTTTTCCCACAGGCAGCCCAGTCATGGTGTGTGACATCTGAAGTTTATTATAAAAAAATATACGTTGGATTAGAGATTTCCACCGCGACTCAGTTTGTTGGAATTCTAGGTTTTAATGGTATATTTTTTATAATAAGCTTCAGATGTCACACACCACACCTTGGCTGCCTGTGTACACACCAGTTAATAAAGTTGGTCAAGGAAAACCTGCTTGTGTGAAACCAGCTTAATTATACAAGTCATGCATTTTGTGACTCAAGCTCTTTTCGTTGTGGAACAGGGTTAGTATGACAGTGATGCATGTATGGTTAATGTAGGGCTGTGCAGAAATCTTTCCTTGTGGGTGGAGGGGTGCAGGGTGAGGGAATTAGAAACACCCTCTGGAAAAGAAATCCTATGGTTGTGGGTTCTGAAAGAATTTGTTGTCACGAGAAATGATGTTATGCACCTATCATTGGCCATCCCCTGGTGGGAAGGGGGGAGGGAGGGGGGTGTGGACCCAGACATGGGAGGGGACTTTGTACAGGGCCCAGCCAAAGTCCTTAATTCCCTCCTCCAAGATGGGGACACAGAACAATAAAAGTTAAGAAATTGCTACTCCTTGAGGGCAGTAGTGTGTGAAATTTGCATCACCATGGTGTCGTTATTTTCGTGTCCTGAGAAGATATTAATTTGTAAATGGAAAGAAAAAGTCCACTGTTATTCAATTGCCTCCAAATATTGTAATGTCTAAAGCAATGTAAATTGATTTACATGACAATACCAGATGAGTCTGCCATTTCTGCCATAAGGAGATAGAAGAGCCTGGCTTCTAGAGCACAGTGAAGTTTTAAAAGAACTTGAAATGACTTGCTTCTCTCTTCAAAGTCCCCCGATTTCCCTGAATGCAATTCACATGAATAGGTTTTACAAATTATCTAAGAAAACGTACAAGAGCATACAAATGCTGCATGTTTCCATCTAAAAGGTATTTATAATATATTAAACTTTTATCCTGTGTGGCTGACGCCAAACAGGGAGGTTGAAAGGGGAGATTCACAAGTAGGTGGGGAAAGGAGAAGTTCAGTTTCTGGCCCTTGGCTCTCGCACTCACAAATCTGCTCTTGTAAGCACTTCCCTTTTGGCAGTCCAGCCATACATACACAGGGTTGTCAAGAAGATGTTAAGCTTAAAGTGTATATGACAGATTTTTTTTATTTGCTCGATTAAATCTCCCCAATGTACTGATAAGTATAGCAAAAAACAATTTTCGATAGCGATTTTCCTTCCCCGTGTTTTGATGTACCAAAAGCGTCGAATTTCACTTCCGATGGGGTACAAAACTGTGAGACCAAAAACAGGAGACTGGGAACGATTGTGACGTCATCTCAGGACTTCAAGCTTCGCAAAAAATAGATTTCTCCGACATTTTCTTATTTTCTTATAAACAACACACTATTGTACCATTTCTTAGCAAATTGATTAGCTCACAATAAGAAAATGACTGAGAAATCTATTTTTTGCGAAGCTTGAAGTCCTGAAATGACGTCACAATTGTTCCCAGTCTCCTGTTTTCGGTCTCGCGGCTTTGTACCCCACCCGAAGCGAAATTCAATGCTTTTCGTACATCAAAACACGGGGAAGGAAAATTGCTATCGAAAATTGTTTTTTGCTATACTTATCAGTACATTGGGGAGATTTAATCGAGCAAATAAAAAAAAGTCTGTCATATACACTTTAAGTAGAAGGAGAATCTAGGAGGAAAGTAAATGGCTGTCAGGGAGTAACAACATTCCCCCCCCCCCTACATTTTCTCTTTTTACTGGCAGATTGTAGCCGGCGAAGTAAGGAAAGCAGCCGCCCATATCGCCGCTTGTTGGTGCATTTTGACAACCCTGCACACAGGCTACTTAACTTAAAGCTATATAATATTGGTAAAGAGAGCTAATGTACACTGTATCCAGCTAGAATGTAAACAGCTATTGTAACAGTAATGTCATATAATCCTTTTTTTCTAAACTTGCAGAGTGTTTGCTTCTTTTCTGTATCCTACAGAAAGACCAGTGATGAAGGTTAGCCATTGATTATTCATTTCCAAGTTCAAATATATGGAAACAGAAAGAGAGTCAATGAATTCTAATTCATGATTAAATGTTAACTGGGTTTTTCACTTCATGGGTTGAAATTTTTTTGAAAGCTTATTGTAGGCTTCAGTCAAACAGAAGTCCTGGTCTAGCATAAAGGGCAAAAGTGCTTTCTAAAAATCTTTATTGGTTGATCATCAACCTGGAATCAAATTCACTCTAGCTTGTGATCAGCTTAATAATAATTATTGTTATTCTAATATACAGCCAATGAACATTGATAAAGGCAGCTTTTCCTCTTTGCATGTGAGCTGGCTAAATCATAGTGCTTTTATCAAGCCTTTTCCCTTCATGCCTGTTTCAATCACTTTTGTGTGGTATTCTTTAGGCAGAAAAAAGGTAGATGAATCCCTGGCAAATAGCCACATAGATGACAATGCAAAGAGGGTTGCAACTGTACCCCCACCACCACCCCCACTGGAATTGTGCTGCATGAGTGGATGCCAAAACTGTGTGATGATTCAGCATGCAGAGGCATTGATGAGGTTTTATGATGACGACACAGTAGCCAAAGCTGCTATAGAGGAAATACCAGATGAGAATTTGAAAGCATTTCTCAGAATGGAACTGAATCTTAAGTAGTGTGTAGTGGACAAAACGAAGATGAAACCACTAATATGAAGTCTGTGGGTGACTGTTGCTGTCTTCACGTCATCACATTATAGAGACAAACAAGCAAATGCTTGTTGACGAACAAAACGAGCCACCAGCATGGCGGCGATGATGTAATGTGAATGAAAACCACCTATAACTAGGAGTTGGTCATAAACTGGGGCTTTGGTCAATTTAAAAAGTGAACCTCTAGAAGTGGTATGATGAGAATATACGAGTTTTGCTATTGTGTACAGCCCGGCTAACTTATGAAACCTGGGCATGATGATGACCCGGATGGTGACAGCTTGAAGAAAGTACCTCAAGGGTGGAAGGTACTGGAGGAGGGAGGGGAAAGGGCGGGAAGCGGGAGTTCTAAGAGGATGGGAAGCGGGAGAGAAATACAAAATCCTGACTAACTTTATTTATTCATGCGTTAGAATACTATCAAAAAACGGAACTCAACAGTGTTTTACAACGTTATTTGACTTGCATTTAGCGTCCTCCAAGGCTTAACTCAAAATTTTATATCCCAGCACATGAAAATTCCAGGTACGGGAAGCGGGTGGTTCTCGCCCCCTTGTCCCACCCCACTCAAGGGTTGAGGTGAATTTTATCTGATTTTATTCAGTGATCAGAACATTTTCTTGAATTCTGATTGGTTACTTGGTCTTTAATTTTTCAACGCAATAAATGCATTATGACCATACGTTTCAACATACAAAGGCTTGTAAGAAAGCTTCCCTAAAATTGTCCACATTTTCGTACATCCTTGGTGTTATAAATCGTTACTGTTCGCGCTTAGATCTCGATTGTTTATGTTTCGACGTTTTCATAAATCAAATCCAGAATCCTTGGAACATGGGTGAAAGGTGACATACGAAAATAGCATGTATTCGATCAATGATATACAATAAACAGACCTGACCACAAACGAAGTTGTATCAGTGATATCATCCGCCATTACGCGAAAGGAGTGAACTTTCCGGTACATTCGTAGCCTGCGAGGGCAGACGTATTTCCGGGCAAAGAGAAGCGACAACAGGAAATACGTCTGCCCTCGCAGGCTAGTATATTCGGGGCATCGGATCGTAACTCAGCCGATGACGCCACCTTCCTTAGGTCAAGTCAAGGTTATCTTTTCGCGACCTAAAACTAGAGCCAATCCTCTCGACCGCAAGCGACAATTGTCAGTTAAATTGAATCCTGGCGGGCTAAACGAGTTCGACGACACCTTTCATGAAAAGATTATTTCAGTGCTATGACGGATCACACTGGTTTGAAAGCTAAGGGGAATTCTAATATAAATGATCGGAGTTTCATCGGCAGCTTTGCCCTGTAGTGCTTGACCCAGCCGGACTCGTTTCTGAAAAACAGTACACTCTTTATAGAACGTTTAAGGCTGAGGATGATCGTTCGTATTTTTTCGGCGATTTGATCCTGAAAACGTTCTTAAGACGCTGTTACTTTGTATGGTATAGTATCTGAATAAATCAATGCGGATTTGAACAGGAAACTTCAAGTTGCTTGTCGCATGCTTAGCGGCCTGCTCCAGGGGGGGGGGGGGGGGTACTCCCTTATAAGAGACTAACGTGCCGCTGGATGGGGTCGCATTTTCACGACTGGAGTGACTATAATGGGGTTACATTTTTTGTAGAGTTACTAGAATGGGGTCGCGCATTTTCGGGATTTCTGGAATGAGAAAATTCTGGCAAGCAGGGATTTAAAAGTAGGAAGATTCGCGGTTAAAAAAAGGTTCGTGCTGTTGTTTTAATATTTAACAGTTGGTTCGCATTGACGTCCGTTCGTGAATCACAACTTAAACATTAACGACTTGCACAATAATGCAGAACCCCTGGGTCCAGAACAAAGTCCAACAAATCATCCATACTACAGTATGTATTTTCCGGCTATTCTGCGTTGTTATCGTCCATCGAAGTTAACACAACTTGGATCTTCTTTCGGATTAGAAAGCATGTGTTCTCTTTCGCTCGGAACTTAATAGCTTTCAACGTGACAGTTGTACAGGTACCGATAAAACGGTCTTGCCAATATTTTTATGGGGAGTATGAATCTTCTGATCTGTAGGTTCTAAATAATGTTTTCATCCATGTAAGAAACCATTATGACGTTCCCGTTAAAGAAGAATGTTTGCATTTCAACTATTTATGACGGTACGTTTGTAAATACTAACGGTTAGCAAATATACCAGAATGTTTGTACTGTAGGTGAAAAGTAAAGTGTTCCACATTCAATTTAACAAACATGTCAATTCATTTTAGGATGACCTACTTAAGGTAGAGGCATAAACAGAAAGTGACTAAGCTGGGATCGCGAAAATTACATTTATCCAAAAGTGACTAAGATGGGGTCTATAATTGGCCACAGAATAGACTATAATGGGGTAGGGGTTCTGAGAGGCCAGCGGCACATACCCAGCAAAAATTGACTCAAGTACCCCCCCCCCCCGGGTGCCTGCTCTGATGCCGTGAACAATACGTCGCGCCAACCAACTCTGGGGAAATTTGGCTTTACAATGAAGCATTGAATACAGAGGTTTACAACACAACAAAAACAAATGAGCAAAATAAAGACGTTCAAATTGACTCTAACCTGGTTATGTTCTTAGAACGTTCCTAGAATTTTGGCAAATCTCAGCCTCAAAGTTCTTATAAAAGACAGAGTGTATGCGGAGACTATTTTCCAGTACATAATGGATTACTGATCTGTATCCCCATAGGCGTACGAACCGGGGGGCCAGGGGGGGGGGTTGGGCTGCAGCCTTCCCAGCTGCGGAAATTATGTAATTTTTCGGGCAAAACGCTCTTGATTCGGGGAACGACACCTGGGAGAACACATTATAAAATACCGTAATGCTGTTGGCGTGATTTCCAATGATACCCGTTTCATTAGATGCGAAAATGGTGAACGTCTGCGTTCGTATCCCAATTTCAACCCTCACGCTTTCGGGCATTGCGTAATTTTTTCGGGCAAGAAAGTCACTGCCCTCCTAAGTCCGAAGGTGCCCGTACGCCTATGTGCATCCCACCTACTGAAGTGTCTTCTCTTAAACACGCACGGAAAGTAGCTAATTAGTGTTTTTCAACTCGTGCGTGTGTCCGCTCTGCAGTACAATCGCGAGCGTCGCCGGCTTCTGCAAACCAAGTAATGGCTGATCAACTTTTCGCGATTTTGGACGTGCTATTTCCTCTGTTCAGTTCTGACGTTTTCTTGGCTTGAGATTAAATACATATCATAAGAGAATATTTCAGTGTTTAGCTACACACGCATTTCCCACAGAACGAACTGACACGTCTCTGAGGTGGTGGTAAAACTGCTCCTAGTACCGTGCGCTCCCAGTTTACTCTAGGAGCTCCAGTGGGCTCACGATCAGGGTCACTTGCAGCTGCTCCAAGCTCAGACTGCCCCTGTTGTAAAACTCGTCGTAAGCCGTTGGTTACTGAATTGCACAACTTGTGACCAGATGGATAAGTCTTTGCGTAGATTTTCTGAGCTTGTTTGAAATAAGTGACCGCCTCATCAAACTCAGAGCAACGTTCGTGCACCAGGCCGAGATTTAGTTTTGTATCGCCAACTTTACAATGATCACGTTCTAAACGCTTGATCTTAATGGCTAGGGAACGCCTGAGGAATTCTTTGGACTTTTGTAATTCACCGATTTCCATGTACAACTGGCCAAGGTTATCCAATAATTCTGCAATTCCGAGATGCTCCTTGGGTAGTATTTTTTCTCTCATGAGCAAGGCAGATTCCAAGCATTCCTTTGCAACTTGAAACTGACCGATGGCCTTATGCAATAGGCCAATGTTGTTGTAAGACTCGGAAATCAGTAAATGGTCGGGAAAGTACAGCTTCTTCCTCATTTCAAGTGCCTGCCTGTGGTAATCAAAGGCTTTTTCAGTTGAGCCCAGTTCACTATACACAATTCCCAGGTTACACAAACAGTCGGCAACATGGGGATGGAGTTTACCGTATATTGTTTGTTGCAGGGCTAAAGATTTTTCGTAATAGTTTGCTGCAATTTGGTGTTCACCCATTGCGTCATAGGCACACCCAAGATTATTAAGTGAAGCGGCGACAGTGGTATGACCTCTACCAAAGTGACGTTCTCTCATTGACAGCGACCTGCAAAAGTAATCTTTGGCTTTATCAAAATCACCAAGATCGTAAAATACATTACCGAGCTTGTTCAGAGAATCTGCAATCTCTGGAGAGGAGATTGGCTGATTTAGGCTTTCAAATATGCCCAAAGCCTGTTCGTGGCGAGCTTTAGCTTTTGCATAGTCTCCTTGTTCACGAAAGACGATACCCAAGTTGTTCAAGATAGTGGCTCTCAGAATGTCGTTTTCATCGTTACTAACGCCTTTAGCATCATATGCAATTGCAAGAGCCCTTTCAAAGAATATTTTGGCCACTGAAGGATGTCCGTGCACTACGCAAATGTCACCGAAATTGAGAAATGCGATTTGAAGTTCATTTCTTCCCTCACACGTCATATCCCGCGAAATCCAGATTAAAGAAGGCAACAATTGACTGCTGAGAGATTTCAAATGAGGAGTCATCATTTTTGAACGGATGTGAAACTCAAGGTCAAACTGAAGCAAGTTGTGTTGCGCAAAAGGTGATAATGTCTCAATGTATGCCTTGGTCAGAGTGGTCACCTCCTCCTCAGTAGAATTGTCACGGAGGAAGCTTCTGAAGGCATCATGAATGACTTTGTGCACCTTTACAAGACTGGTAGGACTTTCCTCTTGGAAAACCAGAATGAGCAAAGAGCAGTTGGCAATGTCAGCAGCGGCCATATCCTCATCAAGATCTGGTACCATTTTGGTCACAAAACTGACGATAGTTCTAAGATCAATCGGTGCTGGTGCAGCCAGACCCAAGAATTCAACCACATGTCTAAAAAGGTCGTTCTGAACCAGCTTTCGCACCGCAATTGTAATGGCTGATATCATTGACAGTGGGTAACCGGTGCTTGTCCTCTCGTATATTTGCTCCATCTGATGTCTCTTTCCCGTGTTCAGCTTTGTGAGGTAGGCGGTCCATATGAAACTTCCATGACCCCTTTTGATGGCGTGCACATGATGAGCATAGATTGCAGCACAAGCGATGGCCAGTGGCTGAAAATCCAATGCCTCTATGATCGAATGTTCCAGTTCCTTGTCATCACAAGAAAACTGACAAATGTCTCTGAGGAGAGTCAGTGCATCATCCACTTGCATTCCTCGACTGAGCGAAATATATTCACAGGAAGGATCAGCAAATGGTATAGTGGCACTGTCCTGAGTGGTGACGAGAATTTTACCACGTCCGCCCCATTTATCGTCAGGCCAGCAATTTCGCAGACTCTTCAACTCATTGGCATTATCGAAAATTACTAGCCACATGGAATAGTCTTTTGCTCTAAAGGAAACAAGTGTTTTCAGATGAGCAATTTTCTCATCGGACCTCAACTTTGAGTCCGCTCCAGCGATACTGTTCAGGGAGTATTCTGTGACCCCAAGTTCACGAGCAAGGTCGTAGTAAGAGTCTACCATCGACTGCTCACTTTCAGCATTCAAGGTCATTACAAACGTGCAACTATCGTGAACACCATCAGCTAATGCCTCATCATAGAACTTGTTCCCAACAGAACGAGCAATCTGACTTTTTCCGCATCCCGGGTTACCATGAACGTAAACCGTTACAACGGAATCATCATCGTCGTTTTGTTGGTGGTCCTTAAACATCAGCATGATCTTCTCAACCTCTGCTTTTCGTTCCGTTACCGCATGGGATGGCTTTGGTGGAAGGCACTTGAAGGATTTGGGCTCAGCCTGTAGCTCCTCTTCCAAAACACTAATTTTCTCTTGAAGCTGCTGTAGTTCCATAGTAGGAAAGCTTGACTGGTTAATGATTTTATGTAGTTCCTTAGTGTCTATATGTAAAGCCATAAATGCATTCGAAACCAGATTCACATCGGTCTGAAAGTCAATGTCCGTAATGCTTGCTCTCGACCGATGAGCAAAAACCTTATTGCGGAACTTTCGCAGATCATCAACGTTGGTAGCGACCGTAGGACTCACCAAACGCCCAAGTGAATCAGAATAGAGAATTGCAAAGAAAAAACATGTTGAATCCCATTCACTCGTGTTTCCACTTTGAATAATCCTGAGAGGTCGATTGTTCCTCCGCCGGCTTCTCCATGACTCCATGTTAAAGAAGTCTTTCCCATTTCTTGCAGTGTCTTGCCATGGACCAAGCCTCACTCCATGTATTTTTCCCCATTCCTGTTTGAACACCGACTGCAGACCATCTCGGATGATGTTCGTAGCAATGTAGCAGACGCGGAAGTAGTTGAGCTCTTCTAATGTGTATTCCTGATCAGACATGCTATAAGTTAATCAGGTGACTGGGTTTTCTGTGAAGGTGAAACGGTTTCAAACGGTCAACTTTAAAAGGGATATAACGTGACTTGAGAAAGTAACAGCAGAAACGAAACTGCACGGGGTGCGGTTTTTATTCTGTATTGTGCTAGTTTTGGAACACAATTCTCGCTGGGATTAATAAATTTGGTAAATGTTATAACTTGGAGAAGCTGACATGAAAATACACAAGATGGTACACAAGGAAACTTAAAATGCCTCTAACGCCGAGAGGATAGGATAGTTTATCATTAGTCTTTGTGTAACTCTTCAGCAGAGTTTGGCAGCCTCTGGATTCTAACTTGTGGGTTCTCCAGCCCAGCGTCTGTAAAATCACCCGCGTTACACAGCACGCGCATCGGAAGAGCAATGAATTAAGGGCCAAAAAGTTTTAAACCACAAACATTTGGTTAACACAATACGATAAAGAAAGGTGACAGTTGGAACAAATGACACAATGAACATGGCAAACAGTGAATTTGTTACCAGTAGTAAGGGGGGTCAGTTCGGGACAACAATAGATTTTGCATCCCCCTGGGACTATCGGAACCAATCAGAATTCAGTTCATAAATTAAATAAACGAGATCAAGTGCTATTGTTTTAAACAAAGGAAGATCAAGGAAAAAAGGCTTGATACGATGACGTAAGGTATCTAGGAGTGTTTTTTTGCTGACAAGTCAGTAATAGGGATGACGTATGGTATCGAGGGAAGTGTATTTTGCTGACTAAGAGACATGACGTCACCGATTGTTTTGTCAGCTCTTTTTTCAAGAAACACTGGCGTGATGAGGTCTTGAAAAAATAAAATTGATTCTAATCGAAAAAACTAGCGGGAATGAATGTGTTTATTCAAAGAAATCAGATGAAAATGTAAACAAGAATGTTTAGCGTGAATCAACGAATTATACTAAGTTTGTAATTCGAGTGTGTAGAGTGTATTCTTATCCTAATGATGAAATCAAACGAATGTTCTGCGTGCTTGTTCAAAATGAATTTGTAAAGTCCACATGGAAGATGAATTTGTCAGACTTCACACGGCGTTTTGTCGGCAGAACCACGCGCTCCGCTCTCATTGTGAAATCGGAAGTAAACACGGTTTTTGATTCGAGTTTTACCTTGGCTTATTGTAGAAAAAACGAAAACTTGAATCAAAGCGCCAACGGAGAACAATCTTCGATTACGATGGAAAGATTGAAAGCTAATGACAGTTCCAGTTTAGTTCAGTTTATTTATGAAATGTTTAATATTACAGAAATTACAGAGACACACAGCGAAGTGTGAATATAAATGAATAGACAGCAGCGCAGAGGGACCTCGACTACAAGAATAGTTCATTAGATGTTATTGTTACATGCAAATTTCAGTCAAACAATTCACCTGCAAAACATATTATTATGGTCACTGAGGCGAGAATACAAACATCTTTTCTCAAAGTTGACCGCAATCATTTTTACCGTAACAGTTTTTTTATGAAGTTGTATTCGGTTGTTAGGGGCATCTCGCTTCCTCGAGGTCTTAAAAGCACCCTTTGGGCCGACCTTTAAAGTGGTTTGATTCAACTCTCAGTTATAGGTATTAAAATAAGAGTCGGTTTAAGTTGTTTGAAACAATCATTTGAAGCGCACGACCAATGATGATGAATTACACGGACTTAACAAATAAACAAACAATACAGAGACTTAAGTGGTCGAGAGATTCAATCGCACCTTGAAGCAATTAATGTGGCGGATGTTTACCACCACTAGCTCATACCACTATTTGGACAAACTGGACAGATAAGTTAATGACAATTACAATCAGAATTTCCACCGAAGTATCAAGATGAAACCTGCCGATGTAACTGTGCACAATGCAAGAGAGGTCTGGAAAACCTTGTATCAGAATCAGCGAAAGCCAGCAAAGTATAAATTCAAAGTAGGAGATCAAGTCAAGATTAGTAAACATAAGCGAATCTTTGAGAAAGGTTACTTACCATCCTGGACGGAGGAGACCTTTACGGTTGCCCAGAGAGTTCCAAGGGATCCACCTGTATACCGTTTAAAGGAAGCAGACGGTGATTTGATTCAAGGCACCTTTTATGAGTCCGAATTGCAGAAAGTGATAGAAACAGCTCATCACTTGTTTTGCAAAGTGTTAAAACATCGAGGAAAAGGGGCGAACAAAGAAGTGCTAGTGCATTGGAAGGGTTGGCCTAAGAAATGCGACAGCTGGATTCCGTATAACCAACTGGTAGCCTTGCAAAAACAGACATGACTGGAGACAACAACTTTTACATGACACTTCCCAGTAACGCTAGTAGCAATCTATTTCTGACCAATTCCAAGTCCTCTTACCGTGTGGGGTTACCTCAGCAAATTCATTTGAAAGATGGAGAAGATTGGGAAGTGGGACTACATCATATCGTGTATCCGTTATCGTGGTTTGACGTTCCTGGTGGTTGTCAGTATTCACATGTGTTAGTCCGACGCTCCGATGACTTCAATCGGTTCACCTTACCCGAGGGCAAGTACCGAACAGCCCTGGATGTTACGGAGGGAATCTTACAGTGTCTGAACAATGATGACTCGCCGTCTAAACCCAAAATAACAGTGGACGAAGAATGGAATGTAACTCTGAACTCTCTGGAGGAAGAGATTATGTTCACCGTTTCAACTGCTCGTGCACTTGGGTGGATAACGGACCAACATACCGTTAAACCTGGGATCAGTTTGAACAAAGATATCTCCCATATCCCAATAAATAAATTTGGTCACGATTGGTGTGTTATACCACCTCAGACCTCCATCACATTTCCTGGCATTTTTGTCATTCCTTTCTCGTTGTCTCTCTGCCCGTGTAAACAGACGCTTTTGCAAGTACAAACCAACCTCGTGGAACCTTGGCAAGTGGGTGACAAACGTTTACCTCTCTTACATGAAATGGTACCCAATGGTACATTTCGAGAAACAGTTCTCGAAGAGAAAGAACATGTTGTCTACCTACCGTTACGTACAAAGATATTTCAAACCGTTGAAATCTACTTAACAGGTGGTTGTGGTCAACGGCTTTCATTTCTAGACGGTATCGTCAACGTGGTATTACACTTTCATTTCGTCGTCGATCATCATGACAAACAGTTTTTACATGGTGTTGACCAGTGATGCAAGCCTGGATCAGTATCCAGAAAACAAACCTTCCGAGTTTAAGATGCAATTACCGTCCCAGCTGCACCTAAGTGAAGACTGGGAAGTGGCCATGACCCGCATCATCTACCCATACACATGGCAAAATGTGAGAAACAATCAACTGTCTTACACTTTGCTTTGTAAGGCAGAGCCTGTTCCTTGGTCATTGTCTATTCACCTCCCAAGGGGTATTTACCGTACGGTCAACGACGTAATAGATGGTATGTTGATGGGACTTCATAACGCTTTGAAGGACCTTTATCTGAAAAGTGAAGAAACGATTACAAGTTTAGGAGGAAACGAGTGCTTTTACATTCACGAGAAAGCTCAACATTACTTCGAGTTGAGGTTGCCCACTGCTTGGTACGTGACTCTGCCCAAGACATTAGCCCGTGCCCTAGGGTACTTAAATCACAAGAACCAGCTTCCTGCTTTGTACCAAATCCAGAGCTCTCCTCTTGTCGAATTGAAACCCGATGAAAGCATTACCCTCTGTTGACGACCACAACCACGCTTGCCAGAAAAGAAGACTTGGTGTGGGGAATGTTGAGACACTCTTTTCAGACCATGTACGTGTATTCAGATCTAAACGAGTCCCAAGTGGTAGGAGACTCCCAAGCTAACGTGCTCAGAATACTGGTACCCCGAGGTCAGTCGGGTGACACGGTGACAGAAGAAGTCAAGCAACCAACCTATCATTCACTCCGTACATCTGTGTTTTCATCAGTGGCCATCCATGTAAGAGGAGACACTGGTCAACCGATAACATTTGTGTCTGGTACTGTACGTGTAACGTTGCATTTTCGACGTCGTGCAATTCTATAACATGTTGTTGCCTATGAACCATCAATTTTACCCGTATCATGCGATCACCAACAAGTTATACCTTTTCCACAACAAGGTGGAGGGGACATAAGTATCTATGGAGGAACGCACCCTTACGGACAAGGGGGCACCGGATTAGGTGGAATGTTTCGTTCCCTATTTCGTACAGCTACACCCTTTCTAAAAACAACAGCAAAGAACGTTGGAAAGCGATTGCTCAATACAGGGTTGGAAACAGGAATGCAAATTGTTCAAGACGTCATGAATGGTCAACCTTTGAAGGCAGCTCCCAAATCGAGAACCAAAGTGGCTGAAAAAAGTTTACTCACGGGAACCATTGATGACATTACACAGCAAGGTCATGGGAAAAGAGCGTATAAGCGTACGGTAAAAGCCAAACCATTCAGTACTCACCCGATCAAGAAACGGAGAACATCGCATTCGACATTCAAGACTATTTTTGACTAAGTATGGCTTCAGCACACCCTCTCTCAGCCCCTGGTGGGAATTCAAGCTTGCAGTTGTTTCAAGTACCTGTCACAGATGTGTCAATCGTCAGTAGCAAATGGTTGGATTATGAACCAGTTCAAACGGGAACCAATCCCATCGAGTTTGTGATCAAACCCCTAAAGGACTACATTGACATTAACAAGACTGAGCTACGGTTGGTGGTAAAAATTACCAAGCAAGATGGGTCGGCCACGGGTGAAGGAAAAAAGTACACTCTGGTGAATAACACTCTCCATTCGATCGCTAAACAGTTTACCATCAAGATCAACGAAACGTTAGTGACGGAACAGTCAGACACTCAAGCTTACAATGCTTACATCAAGACATTATTAAACTTTACAGAACAGGCTAAGAAATCGTACCTTACCAAAGCTCTGTACTACAAAGATACTGCTAGGCACATGGATGAAGTGGACAATACAGCAGACAATGATCAGGGTCTGGTGAAAAGAGTAACATTCATCTACAACGGAGCAGAAGTGGGGTTGGTTGGAGTACCCCTTTGCGACGTGTTTAATATGGACAAGTTACTCCTGGATGGTTTGGAAATTAAAGTCAAGGTGGATCTGAACAGTGACGCCTTTGTGCTCATGGGGGGTGAGACTCCCAACAACTGTAAGCTAAAGATTGTGTCAAGCACCCTTCGTATACGCACAGTGCGTGTAGCGGACAGTACGAAACTAGAACATAAAGAGATCATGCAAGGTCAAGAGGGAAGCGCTGCTTTACCAGCCATCTGTACGTTAACCAGAACCCCCACGCATGCAAAAATCATTCCTCAAGGGGTGTTAAATCATACAGAGACAGACCTGTTCCATGGACTTATTCCCCAATGCATCATTTTTGGAATGGTGCGAAACGATGCCTATAACGGCAATCTGGGAAGAAATCCTTTCAATTTTCAGTTGTTTGGTCTGCAAGATATTCGCGTGACTGTCAATGGAGAAGAAACGCCCTATTCTGCTCTGGACCTGAGAGGCGGGAAAAAGAACGATGGTTACAACACCCTCTTCTCCGGTAGTGGAGAGATCAATTGCGGTCACGGTCTTGACATTGACAGAGAGGATTGGGAGAACGGTTACGGCTTGTTCCGTTTTGATTTGACGCAAGCGGGAAGTGGACATCCCAGCCATTTGATACCCCATCGAACGGGTAACGTCAACCTGTACCTGAAGTTTGGTACTGCAACTGCTGCAGTTCTCAATTTAATAGTGTACGCGGAATTTCAGAATCAGATGGAAATTGATCGCAACAGGCGCGTGGTCTACGATTTGTCACAAGGATCGTAATTCAAACGTGATGCATACTACCCTAGAACTATGGCAAGCCTGTCTTTGTGACCATGTGTTAGCACCACTGATTCGAGACGTGTTTCCCAGTGACAAATTACCTGTCATCAACACCTACCCAGCCAGTCTCATTGCAGGCACGGACCCTCACGACAAACCCGGAACACACTGGGTGGCCATGTACTTTGAATCACCACACGAAAGTGAACTCTTTCAAAGAGTTCAAGTTGATAGTTACGGATTTCCTCCCGAGACATACAACATGGATACTTTCATTCTGAGGCAAGCTACGTACTACAACGACAAACCACTGCAGGGATTAGACTCAGATGTTTGTGGAGACTATTGTTTGTTTTATTTACTTTATCGAGCACGAAATGTGGACATGAACATCATTCAATCTAAATTTAAGCGATATAATTCACAGTGGAACGATGCACAAGTTGCAAAGAGTGTACACACTTATTTTCATTCGATGACCAAAATTAAAAATGAAACGTTTCTTCAAAGTGAACAGCAAGGTTGTAAGTCGTTTCAGTGTTGTCGGAAATAATAAATAAAATAAAAGTTGAAAAAAAAGTTATGTATAGGTGTGTAAAAATGAAACGTTCCTTCAAAGTGAACAGCAAGGTTGTAAGTCGCTTCAGTGTTGTCGGAAGCAATCGATAAAATAAAGTTGAAAAAAACAAGTTATATATAGGTGTGGGTCTATGTCTATTTAAACGATAACGGCCCTTTCGTGCCTTTAGAAGTCCATTTGAGTTTCCCTGCGACAACATGTCTCAATTCAAGTGCCCAAGCAGTATTATTATAGCCGGCCCAAGCCAATGTGGCAAAACAACCTTTACGCGGCAACTACTTCGACATGCGGATTGTTTATTTGAACGCCCCATTCGCAAGATTGTGTATTGCTATGGACATTGGCAAGATTCTTTTAGGGAGATGGGAAACCAAATGACATTGGTGGAGGGTATTCCTGAAGATATTTCCACTCTATTTCCATCGCACTGTCGCCCAGGCATCATCGTGTTAGATGACCTGATGAGAAACTGCAGTGGCGACGAACGGATCCTGGATTTGCTTCCAAAAGTATCTCATCATTGTGACGTCACTTGCATTTATTTGACGCAAAACCTCTTTCCACCTGGAAAGTTTTCCCGCAGTATCTCTCTCAATGCCCACTACATTATTGCGTTTAATAACTCTCGCGATACATTGGGATTCCGGACACTGGTACACTGGTACAACAAGCCTTTGCGGGACAAGTGCCTTACGTATGGGAGAGTTTTCAAGATGCCACTTCGCAACCCTATTGTTATCTCATGCTGGATTTGCATCCGCGAACACCAGTTACTCTACGATTACGTAGCAACATATTGCCTTTGTCCCAAACGTATCCCGTAGTTTACGTCAACAAGAAAACGCATAAAACGAATGACCCATTGGCAGTGGACTACAGTTAACACGATGACTTCTCACACGTCGCATCGTGCGGCAAGACAAACGAATCAACGTGGTGGTAACATGGTTTTGCGTTCTGGAAGAACGACCAAACAGAAACGACAGCTCTCCAATGGTTCCAAAGTCGATCAACATTTACCCTTTCTTTGTACCTGTTTCAATAGCAATGGGAAACAACTTAAAGAGATGATAGCTCACGCTAACAGAGGACAGATAGAGGCCATTGGCGAAATTGCTTTAAACCTACTTAAGGGAACCATTCTCGTACCGAGTTCATTATTTAAACGGTTGAAGCCGCACAAGACAAAGCTCCTCTATTTGACGCGTAAGAAACCTAGTCTCATGAAAAAAAAGAAGTCCTTAATCAACAAGGAGGTTTTTTACCAGCTCTCGCCGCTTTGATTGCTCCTTTGGCCGTGGATTTATTGGGTAAAGTGTTGAAATGAAACACGCGCAAAAGATGCTGCTTGTTCCGGAACAATTATTGCAAAGTATTGAGACAGAACACCGATTAATAACTCCTCCGCAGCTTACGACATTAACACGTTTGGATCGAGAGATGAAAAGTATCATGGATTCTTCCTTACTAGCTAGAAGACCAAAAAGTGACTTTATTGGATCAACTTTTGCAACGGTATCAAGGGCTATCAAAACAAATGAAGAGCGAATCGATTGTAAAACCTACGGTGGTATTACCAACGCCAACGCCTCCCGCAGCAGAGACAACTCCTAAAAAAACGCAACCACCGTTGACATCCCATCAAGTCCGTGTAATTCATCATCATTGGTCGTGCGCTTCAAATGATTGTTTCAAACAACTTAAACCGCCTCTTATTTTAAACCTTTAACTGAGAGTTGAATCAAACCACTTTAAAGGTCGGCCCAAAGGGTGCTTTTAAGACCTCGAGGAAGCGAGATGCCCCTAACAACCGAATACAACTTCATAAAAAAACTGTTACGGTAAAAATGATTGCGGTCAACTTTGAGAAAAGATGTTTGTATTCTCGCCTCAGTGACCATAATAATATGTTTTGCAGGTGAATTGTTTGACTGAAATTTGCATGTAACAATAACATCTAATGAACTATTCTTGTAGTCGAGGTCCCTCTGCGCTGCTGTCTATTCATTTATATTCACACTTCGCTGTGTGTCTCTGTAATTTCTGTAATATTAAACATTTCATAAATAAACTGAACTAAACTGGAACTGTCATTAGCTTTCAATCTTTCCATCGTAATCGAAGATTGTTCTCCGTTGGCGCTTTGATTCAAGTTTTCGTTTTTTCTACAATAAGCCAAGGTAAAACTCGAATCAAAAACCGTGTTTACTTCCGATTTCACAATGAGAGCGGAGCGCGTGGTTCTGCCGACAAAACGCCGTGTGAAGTCTGACAAATTCATCTTCCATGTGGACTTTACAAATTCATTTTGAACAAGCACGCAGAACATTCGTTTGATTTCATCATTAGGATAAGAATACACTCTACACACTCGAATTACAAACTTAGTATAATTCGTTGATTCACGCTAAACATTCTTGTTTACATTTTCATCTGATCTCTTTGAATAAACACATTCATTCCCGCTAGTTTTTTCGATTAGAATCAATTTTATTTTTTCAAGACCTCATCACGCCAGTGTTTCTTGAAAAAAGAGCTGACAAAACAATCGGTGACGTCATGTCTCTTAGTCAGCAAAATACACTTCCCTCGATACCATACGTCATCCCTATTACTGACTTGTCAGCAAAAAAACACTCCTAGATACCTTACGTCATCGTATCAAGCCTTTTTCCCTTGATCTTCCTTTGTTTAAAACAATAGACCTTGATCTCGTTTATTTAATTTATAAACTGACTTCTGATTGGTTCCGATAGTCCCAGGGGGATGCAAAATCTATTGTTGTCCCGAACTGACCTCCCCCCCCCCTTTCTACTGTTTCCTTTTTTCTTAATGATTTCGTTGTACAAAAGAACTAACTTCATGTTCGTATCAATCAAGACACGCTTTGTTAATCCCGTAGTCATTTAGATCGAGGTACAAAGTGCTGTCAGCCCCTGATTGCTTTTCCTTAATCATACCTTGATTGCTCATCAGTCAAAAAATGCCCTGGAGTCGCAACGAGTGAAGCATGGTCGTGTCAAGACAACCTGCTTGAATTTTCATAAAAGAAGTGGTGATTCGATTGGCGGTATGTTTAAGATGCATGTCGCATCGAGAAAAAGTAACTGAAAAGAATTTCACTTAGTGTGAAATTACAAATGGCTTGAATCCAGGAGTAGCGCCAATTAAATGGATTGAACTTGTTCTAAGTAAAGTGCTTGCTCTTAGAAGCTTATGCTCAAGGTATGCATCTACTTAAAGACCCATGACGGACCAATATGCTTTGCGCGCGTCTATTATTGTTTTGACAAACACAAGGAGGAGGCGCCATTGTGTGATGCGGTCGCCGAAGTTTGAATATTTCGCGTGCTTGTCGGTTGATCAGAGCACAATATGAGTTCATCACTGTCTTTATTGGAAAACTCTCTGGAGGAGAGAAATTTAGGCGAAAGATGTCGCAATAGTAGCGGATAAGGAGAAGGAGGAAGACGAAGCCGTCGAGATTGAAGAGGTTTGAGAAAAATTTTCGCAAATGTTCCCTGCCTTCCATCTCGTTCACACGGGCTGTTAAAATGAACAAAGCTGTGATACATGAGCATTGTAACAAAGCCATAAGAAATAAACAAACCATCGAATTTCCACTTACGGAAAGGTACGGCCATCAAAATGCCAAACGATCAGAGCTTTCTAGGAGTTCATCATATTCACTCTACAGATATTGTAATTCCAGAAAAATCATCAAAATCAACACACAAGTGAAATAGTGAAATCCTCTGGGCAACAAAACGTAAAATCAAGCACCATAAACGCCGGATGGAAGCGGATTGCTTTGGATTCAACAGTCTTCACTTGACTTTTCGACTCACAAAAAATATGGCGACTTGACTTAACGCGCGCAAAGCATATTGGTCCGTCATGGGTCTTTAATACGCAAAAAAAGATCACGCTGGTTTTGGACGAAGAAATCTGAACACTACGCTACCCTTGACCTTTTCTCGCAAGAATTGAGAATCCCGGGCCTTCTTGATTTCCATTTAGACGTGGCAAAATTGAAAATGCCTGTTCTTGTTTAACAAACCAAAACAATGCGATAAACATCCGACAAATGCCATACGGAAGGAGCAACGTCGAGAATGTCAAAGATATGAAAACAGATGAGAAATGTTAAAACGTCCAGCCTCAAGCTATTACCTGGTGATACGGGTAAATCTATCTCAGTAGTAGGACTTTTGCTGTCTCTATCCGTAAGCAGACGTAACTCCGACGCATCGTTTTCCAGTGCTTAGACAAGGTTCCTTATGCAAATTTAGTGCCTTTTCTGGAGCGTCAGGTATGCAAATTTGAACCACTGTTTGCATGTCCATGAGTTGTTTATAGTAAAAACGCGTAACGGAGTAACGGGTAACAGTGTAACGGCATAACGTGAATCGGCGTAACGAGTTTTTTAAACAGATTTTGTCCGAAAAAAAGATTCCCGTTTCTGCACTTGAACTTTTTGCTTTTTGCTCACTAGAAAGGGAGTATTATGAAAATTTGCCGGCCGGCGTGAGATATGATTATCAGATTGTACTAGCTCTCTCTCTCTCTCTCTCTCTCTCTCTCTCTCTCTCTCTCTCTCTCTCTCTCTCTCTCTCTCTCTCTCTCTCTCTCTCTCTCTCTCTCTCTCTCTCTCTCTCTCTCTCTCTCTCTCTCTCTCTCTCTCTCTCTCTTTGTCTTTCTCTTCGTTTCTTTGTTTTTTTCCCACGTTGTTACAGTGGTAACAAAATGGGCGTAACGAGGATTTTTTTAAATTCTCATTTTACCATTTGCTTTCAAGCGAAGGCGCACGCAAATTTCGATGGGTGATTGATGATTTGGTTGACCGTCACTGATACCGGACCGTGAACTCCTCCGATACATAGCGATACTGAAACTGTGCGCGCTAAGGCGTCCGTAGAAATGGGATTTTCCGAGAGTAATCGATACTAAGTTTCCCCTTACCTCTATTGAATAAACGTATCCACTTATGCTTGTTTCTGCGGAGCGCGACTTATACCTATAGCACAGGAGATTCAGGTATCACTATCATTTCCCTCTAGTACCTTAATCTTCATGAAAAACTGGTGAACCAACCTCTCTGGATTGTTCTGGCTTTTTCAGTCTGAGGTCGATTTATAGAAGGAATACCTACACCTTGTTCGATGGTTAAGCATATAATACGTGCGGATATTTTGCCAGTTGTGTAGTATTTTTCCGAGCCCCGCATCGAATAAGAGGGCATATACTAAAACCCGAAACAACGAAACGAAACCACCGAAACGAAACCACCGAAACAATGTGATTACATGGATTTTTGGTCTCCTATATTCTGTCCTTGTAATTCACAATCTCCTCCCCTACTACACAGTTTAAACGTAGTCTCAGGGAGACAAGTAGCAGGGGCACAAAACGACCAATTTGTTGAAAAATGTATTATTATACCCCAGTTAATAAAACTAAATGTTATTCAGGCATTTTCAGGTGTTTTTTTAATATTGCTGGCAAAAAAATATCTGTTCCTTTTTGCCAGCAAGACACACAAGATATTTCCCAGTCAGCTAGATAAAATTGGTTGGTTTGCCAGCCAGGTGTAAATTGAGCAGCCTGCACAACAACAAAAAAGACAATTCCATATGTCGTAACCCTAAATGGGCGTGGCAAAAGGCCTCCAATCACGCCTTTAGTGGGAGGGGGGGGGGGGAGGGGGTGAAGGAGACACAACATTTCTCACACCAATCCAGATTTCGCCAGCCAGCAACACTCAAACTGCTACCACACTTCAGTAATTACCGACCAAAACCATCAGCAGAAAGACATTGGATAACCAACTCCGAGACATAACTGATATTTTGCCAGCCAGCACAATACCTCGGGGGAACAGATAAAGTGAAGAACAGCTTCGTTTTGTGCCCCTGAAGTAGCGATACTGACTGAGACGTTATCAGTGAATACTTCTTTCCCTAACTTTTCAATTATTTTCCTTTCTTTTCTTTTCCCATCTGCTTTGGTCGGTGCTCCGCCCTAAAAATACATTTAAAAAAATGCGAAACCATTTTCTTTCTTAAAGTCCTAAATGTAAGATAATTCTGTGTTTTGCTGGCTCGTAGCTTCGTTTCGGTGGTTTCGCTTGTTTCGATGATCTCGTTTCGGTTGTTTCGGTGGTTTCGTTTCGGTGGTTTCGTTTCGTTGTTTCGGGTTTTAGTACATGCCATTTGTTTTGGCCTTCCGTGAAACCTTGACATATATTTATTTGCGTGGTTCGTAAAAACACAAACTATTGTGCAGAGTAGATAGTCTTTAGCTGATTTTATTCCTGTTGCTTTCCTGGATTTTAATCACGTAAACAACTAAACGTCGTTTGTTTCTTTCATCCGAAAGAAACCATAAACGACGCGCGTTGTAGGTGTGAATGGCACAAAGAGAGCTTCTCTTTTAGCCATTCACAGCTCCAATGAAATATTCGGCACTAAAATATTTCAAGACTTGGGAACTACAGAATGCAGGGCCACTTTTAAACATTCACCAAACGAGCCGGCTCGTTTGGCTCGGCAGTGGATGAAAGAACGAGGAATAATTGTATGAGCATTAAGTGTGGTGTTCATATATTTAGTGGCTCGTTTGGCTCGGCAGTGAATAAAAGAACGGGGAATAATTGTATGAACATAAGTGTGGTGTTCATATATTTAGCGGCTCGTTTGGCCCGTTTGGCTCGGCAGTGAATAAAAGAACGGGGAATAATTGTATGAACATAAGTGTGGTGTTCATATATTTAGTGGCTCGTTTGGCTCGTTTGGCTCGGCAGTGGAAACATTTCTATGGGGTTCATAGATTTAGCGGCTCGTTTGGCTCGGTTGGCTCGGCAGTGGAACGTCAGCGGAAAAAGCAAACGAGCCAAACGAGCCGGCTCGTTTGGTGCATGGTTAAAAGTGGCCCTGTATTCTGTAGTTTAGCCCAAGACTTACCCTGCTAGCAAAGGATTGGATAAAAACACTAGTGAAAGCAGCGTAACCGCAAGCAGGGTGTTAACGTTTGAGAGTCGGCCGCGGGTGTAATCTTTAGAGACAACAAAATCGCCGCTATTTTCCAATTCTTTGCATTTTAACCCAAGCATCAGCCGATCTAATACATAATTCCCAGGTTTCTCTTCGACATCAAGCTGGATATTCCATGTTTCCGCGAAAAAGTAGTAGGCACATTTGCGAGCTTACCGACGCGACGCAACCCTGCCATACAAAATTCTCGAACAGACCATGCCACGAGTCGTTTGTTTTTCTGAGTCTTCACTGGGGGTGAAACTCTGTGACGTCATTAGTGCAAAATCGACTCTATCCATCAAATGGATGGCATTGTAGCTACTCGCGCATGCGCAGTAGCTACAAAAACTGAAACGTATACAGCTGTTTACTCAGCTGTTTACAAAAGTTGACAGCATTGGCGTGACAAACCGAGAGAGACTGGATCTAACTATGTATTGAGGAAGTGTTCGTGTTTGTTTGCACGTTTGGAACTGTGTTTACAACATTCGCAGAAGCGTTTGACAGTTCATCGATCGATGCGGTAATAGCACGACTTTGGAACGTGTGAGTATTAAAGTGTTATCAGTTACATGCTTATATGCTTTCTTAGTTTTCTTGTTCCAGTTTAAAAGTCGTTTGGTTTGAAATCCTTTCAGCCTTTTCTTCTTTTCGTTTCAAATTTTAAGCTCAGCTCCAAATCATGCATGCATTTCACTAGTATTTGAGTTTTCCGTTTTGAGAATCACATGAGCTGCTTTTCCGACACAGGCATAATTGGCCTGTAGAATTATCGTAGGAGATGGAGATTTCTCGACATATTTTGTGGTAGTGGCCAACTCAAGAGCTCTGCTCCTTTGGCCACTAAGATGAGGATCTTTGAAAGATCTTCAAAGAACTTTAGTCAATAAAAATACTTGGAAAGATCCTTAAGGACATTTTAAGGATCTTGTGAGGATCTTGTAAAGATCCTAGTGAAAATAAGTATAAGGATCTTGACAAAGATCCTTAAAGATCCTCAAGGATTCTATGAGGATCCTTCAAGGATCTTAAAAGGGTCCTTACAGTGATCTTAAAAAGATCTTTATTAGGATCCTTGAAGATCCTTAAGAATTCTATGAGGATACCTCAAGGATCTTAAAAGGATCCTTGCAGTGATCTTGAAAAGATCTTTATTAGGATCCTTGAAGATCCTCAAGAATTCTATGAGGATCCTTCCAGGATCTTAAAAGGATCCTTGCAGTGATAATGTAAAGGTCTTTATTAGGATCCTTGAAGATCCTCAAGAATTCTATGAGGATACCTCAAGGATCTTAAAAGGATCCTTGCAGTGATCTTGAAAAGATCTTTATTAAGATCCTTGAAGGTCCTCAAGGATTCTATGAGGATACCTCAAGGATCTTAAAAGGATCCTTACAGTCATCTTGAAAAGATCTTATTAGGATCCTTGAAGGTCCTCAAGAATTCTGAGGATCCTTCAAGGATCTTAAAAGGATCCTTGCAGTGATCTTGAAAAGATCTTTATTAGGATCCTTGAAGATCCTCAAGGATTCTATGAGGATACCTCAAGGATCTTAAAAAAAATCCTTAGTGATCTTGAAAAGTTCTTTTCAAGAATCCTTCAAATGTACAGCTATATGTAGGCTTAAAATATTCCAAGCCTTGTAAATTAATCTAGCTTTCAAAATTTTTGTAAGTTAGAAATGTTTTGTTGGGAATAACTTTAGAATTCAAACACCTGTAGCCAAAAAATTAAACAAATACTCCATGGACAAGCAGATATTTAATCAGTTACTGGCAATAGAAACAAGTCAGTCATGCTGCAGTGAAAACTATCCAGTTGACAATATCTTGAGCTAAAGAGTACTTTCTCGTTTTAAACGTTCTAGGCCTACTAGAACCCGAGATATCAACTTTTGGAGAAATTGCCAACAGTGAGCGGCTTTCTTTCAACAAATCAAGATAGCGCTGAAGGATCGATCACAACTGAAGAAGTAGCCTTCTTGATGTTCATAGATTACTTTAATGTCAACGGTGAAGGAACCATACTACAATAAAATGAGATACAGAAATGTCAAAACAGTACGACTAAACACAGTAAAGGAAGTGACAATACTTACAAGAACTCAACAAGGCGATAAACTAAGCCGATAAGTCTACAAATCGTTCATAGTGCTAGCGTGCTTAGAACACAAAACATGGCCGACCTAAAACAAGTTCCCAGTCAGCGGGTTTACTTAAGAGAAGTCCTGGGACTAGGAAGGACAGTGGTAAATGCTACAACAACAACAAAATGTGGCCACAAATTCGCATTCTGTCGAGTATGAAATGTTCATAAATGCGATATTTACCTACTCAACTAGGATAAGGTATGCCCTGGATTAGTAGAGTATTTTTTGGACTGTAGAGTTGGCAACAAAATGACACAAGAACAGCATACCGGTATTAGGGATAAGGTAATTTGTGGATTCTGGAGCATTTCTGAATGATCTTCTTTTGTATTCAAGGTGCGGGTTAATTATCTACTTTCAAATGCGTGTGCTCACGATGTAAAACTTGTCAATTCATTCTTAACACTAGCAAAATATCGGGACCTAAGCGATCTGTTAAGATCACTGATCGTTTCACATGTACCTCCGCAAATGGCATTTATTGCCTAACCTGTACGTTATGCAATAAATGATACATTGGCGAGACAGGAAGACAACTAGGTGACCGATTCCGGGAACACCTTCGCAATGTTGAGAAGAATGTCAAGGATGCATTTAAGCCAGTCACTCGTCATTTTAATCTCCCTAACCACTCCAAACAACACATGGCTATCTGCGGCCTTTCCCTACATCAAGGTACAACGGAAAGTCGCAAGAATCTGGAACAAAAATTCAGCTTCCAAATCGGCACCCTTAATCCCCACGGTATTAACGAACGCTTTTCATTTAACTAATGTATTCCTATTTTTCACGTTGCAATGTTACCACCAATAGCGTAGCTCCTATTCCAGTATAGAAACTACACACAACCCATAATTCCTCGATTCGCTCTGACGAAGGGCTAGCGCTCGAAACGTCAGCTTTTAGAATCCCTGTATGGTGGTCAATTTACATTTATCAACTCTGTTGATAATACCAAATTTTTGTGTACTACTTCCCCACCGACGCAGCACCGCAGTTTCTTTAGAAACTACCCCCTTTATTCAGTGCGGGTAATTTGCTGACTTTTTTTTTCACTTGATACAAAAACAGGCCAGTGCAGGTAATCTGCCGGCGGGTCTATTTTACAGGTCACATTCCACAGGTCAAAGTACAGGTCACTGCGCTACAGATAAATAAACAAACCCAAATAAGTCTCCTAGCCCTAATCTGGCTATCCAAAATTTGTTTCAGATCGGTGTGAAACTGTTTGCCTTAGTTACCAATCGATAAAACAGTCACCTGTTCCTCTGACCTGTGGAATGTGACCTGTAAAATAGACCCGGCCGTATCTACCGTGCGGGTAAATGACCAGAAATTACGATTAGAGTGAGATTAGAGTTCAAACCCCGTTGAAGTCCTGATTTTTTTTGCAGGCTTCTTTATGTGAGGATCATTCATGTCATTTGAATAATTATAGTACATAGATTAATAGCATATAGCATATAGTTCAGACCACTCACACACAAAACTGGCTCCTCACTCAACTATAGTGCTGTTGCAAAAATATCAACTGTATGCAAATTCAGACCAAAGATTTAAACCTGTCCACAAGAAATGAACAACATATACGAATAATTCAGCCTTATTTTCTCTCAAGTTTTGTGACTCACCTGTGGGGATATTGTTTAAGTGACCTTACTTAACTTTTATTTCTTTATAGTAGAGTCACCACATACACCAGGTTGATCTTTCCCATCTGAAAATGCCCTTGTCTGAGGATCGGTTCAAGGCCTGTATGCTCTTAAGTGCTGTAGGAGATGCCTTGGGGTATCGAAATGGCGACTGGGAATTTTGTCATTCTGGACCAGCTATCCACAGTGAATTATTGGAGCTTGGTGGTCTTCAGAATATTGACATTAAGGGATGGATTGTGAGTGACGACACTGTTTTACACCTGGCTACAGCAGAAGCTTTGGTTTCATCCTGGAAGACACGTGAAGAGCTTTTCAGCAAGACTGCCTCCATGTACAAAGAAAGTATGGTAAGCTTGTGTAAGTTAATTAGTCATGTTCATTCATTATTTTTAGTGTGTGTTTTTTAAGGGGCAAGAGTGATTCATTGATTCTTATGAAACTTAGATCCTTATAATATCAATAGATTGTCCAGCTGACAGGAAACGAGAATACACAAATTTACTTTTCAGCCAGAGAGTTCTATAATTCCAAATTCTCTTAACTAATATACAAGGATAGCTACTAGAAAGGAGAATTCGTAATCAGATATTGGGAGTGAATAACTACTTCTTAAACCAAGAGTGAGGTGACTTTACTGGAAAATCTCAAACTGAGGCCTTGCAGTGTTGACCAAGCAATAGTGAGGTTGGCAGAGGTTCGAGATTTTCTTGTAAAGATCAAACAGCTTAGGACTGATTTACTACAGCACAGACTCATTGGCAATTTAACCCTGTGCCTTTGCTGGTCTCCCAAAATATCAGTGAAATCAATATAAATAAAAGAATTCTCTCTCAGAGTGTTCATTGTCACTCATCGTCTTTAGCCCCAACAATTTTTTGGAAAAGATAAAAGCAATTTGGCCTTTGAATTACCTGTAGTTTTGTTTTTGCATAGTAATCAGCCCATTGAGCATTAGTAGCACTTCATCAATCAGTGTGCATTATTTTAGCTACAAGCACGAGCCATATACATGTAATAAAGGGTTTTTCCGGAAGAATTTTTTTTAGAAATGTTACTTAAATAATAACTATTCATTTACTTTTATAGAGAGACATGATTGGACGAGCACCAGGGAATACCACAATGTCAAATTGTTCCAAGCTGCGTCCTGGCCTTCCAGAAGGGTATATAGTACCATTCAATCCTCGTGGGGGTGGGTGTGGTGCAGCTATGAGGTCAATGTGCATTGGCCTCTTGTACAATTCCCCAGAGAAGCTTGATGATCTAATTGCTGTCAGTATTGAGAGTGGACGAATGACACACAATCACCCAACAGGTACAGTATGTTTCTGTTGCCGTGATCACTTAGATGGTATACCATATGGATTGGAATGAGTGGACTACTTTGCAGTAAGAGGGCTGCTAATTATTTCAAAAAAAAAAAACAATAAATAATTTTGTTATTGGTCAATATGTCTCACATGCTCTGCTTTTTCAACCAAACATCACGGAGACTGATTTTTTTTTGTGGTGAACTGTTAGTAACATTACTATTAAAAGCAAGGTTAGAATCTGATATCTCGATTTAGTAGCTCTAGAAATTGTGGAGCTTGTGATCTTCCCCTTGAGTGTCTCAAATCTCTAGTGCTTCAGACTTCATAAAAGGTAAAAAGGCTTGGGCCTGTTAAGTGAAATGTTTGTCTCCACGTCTTGCCAATTCTTGACTCAACCATTTTGCAAATCCTTCTTACAACAGTGTTTATAACTCTAATATTATTATAGAGTGACTTACAAGAACTCTGTGAGTCCCACTTCACAAGAACAAGGCCTGGTTTTACAGAATGAGGCCTTGGATTTTTAGGTCCCTGCTACTGCTTCTGATCCATAAGTAGCTCAAATGCCACTGCGATGACAAGATTAATCTTATTAATCTTGTATTATAGACATCTGATTGCTATTACGTGAGTATGTCAGAAATAGGCAACACACTCAAATGATTAAGTCCTTTCAACGGTTCTTTGATTTTGCCAGGCTATCTGGGTTCCCTGGCATCTGCTCTGTTAACTTCATTTGCCGTCCAAGGCCGACCTGTCAGGGAGTGGGGTGCGGCTCTCTTGTCAACCCTCCCGAAAGCCCTAAGATACATCAAAGAGACTGGCCGTGACGTGAAGGAGAATGAAGAACACTGGTCTTACTTCACTGACTCCTGGACTGCATATCTCACCACCAGGGGAATTCTGCATGGCAACACCGATCCTATGTTTCCAGAAGCTTACTCCGTCAAAGATCGTGATGTGTTTTACAAATCGTTGAGTTATCGGCAGGGATGGGCTGGGGCCAGCGGCCATGATGCACCAATGATCGCGTATGATGCCCTTCTTGGAGCAGGGGACTCCTGGGAAGAACTTTGTAACCGAGCTATGTTTCATGGCGGCGACAGTGACAGCACAGGAGTAATTGCGGCTGCCTGGTGGGGTATTTTGTATGGCATTGATGGGGTTCCATTGTGTAACTACGAAAAATTGGAATACAGAAAAAGGATTGAAAAAGCAGGTGCTGACCTGTTTGCCAAAGCTCAAAAACTGTCCTAGCCAATCATCAGGCTTTTTATGATGCTAGATTTATCCACTTACAGTGTATTTGTTAGGCTTACTTTCTGTTTCCAATCATGCACCAGTGATTGTTCTTTGATGACGATGACGACGATGGTAGTGATGATGATGATGATTCAAGTAAATACTTGATGAAAATTACCTGTTAGTAGCAGTGGTTGTTATGATGACAATGATGATGATGATGATGATGGTTTATGATGTGGAAGAAAACTATGATCAGTGACGTTAGTATACAGCAGGAGTCTAGATGCTGACCCTTTCTCTTAGGGTTGCAAAGAGAATAAAAAACAACAACATGAATTTTAAAGATATGTTTTAAGCTATACCGAAGTTGTCTGATCGTTTTGTCGAGTATGTTTTGAAGCACAAGTTTCGTCAACAACAACAACAACCTTTATTCACACTATTCAGGAAGAATAAAAAAAGAAGAAAGACAAAAACTATAGAAAACAAAATAATAGAAGATATATAAATACAGTATATATGCAATTTTTGAATTAGTGTGCAACAGCCAAAGTAGCAAAGCTTTCGAGTTGGCTGCTGCTTACTCACAAGTAAAAAAGGAACGAGGGAAACAAATAATAATTAAGACTAAACTAATTCACAAGGCAAGAAGTGTTATGAAAACGGAATGAAGATAATACATTGGTCTTTTAGCATCTGAAAACAAAGTAGGCAGTTTTTTTCTCATCCGTGGTTCTCTGGCTCGCTTTTGCCACAAGCCAAGCCAGCACAAACGTAAAATGTTTTCAGCTTTACTTTTAATTTTCGTTTGCAAGTTATTACAAGTGAGGTCAATACGAGGATATGACGTGGGCGTAGCTTGCTAACACTAATATTGTTTCAAACATCATTTATAAAAGATATGTTCCCCGGCATGATGTGATGATGTAGCTTACTCGAATGTAAGGTCTTTACGTTGATTACGAAACCAATAAATAATGGTTCCCATGAGAAAGTTATACGAGTGTGTTGTTAAGATAGGAGATGGGCTAACCACGTATCCATGCAAAAATGTTACGGAAACAGTCGCTCAGTGGTCTGTTGGTATCCTCTGCCTTTCACAAAGGAAAGGTGTACATTATGTGTCATGGGAAACCTTCATTAAGTAGTTTATGGTGCTGTGCCTGAATGCTTTTCCTCGAAATCCCCTTAAAACAAGCAAGTCACGTGACGACACAGACGACGTACAAACAATGTCACTAAGGGTGAAAGTTATGTCAGGACAGAAGACTTCAAATTCAATAGGAGAGGGAAAATGGACGAGGAGAGAGTGTGAAGAATTCCCACTTTCCTTACACCTTACCCTAAACGGCAAAACAGTCGGGTTTTTTTTTATTCTCTAAATCGCTCTTTGGAGACCTCTTTGCAATGCGCGAAGCTCCGACGTGATTCTCAAAATCGTCCTTGGTGGTCTTGGCGTGCGAAGGCGTCTCTCACCAGTCTCTCTCTACGTTTTCACCCTCCGCCCGTTTCTCGAAAGTCCCGAAAACTTTTCGGACTCGAAATCTACGGTCCTCTTATTCTATAATGCTGGTATTTTACTATGATTTCAGGATATGAAAGGGTAAACGTTTTTGCAAAATTTCATGACTGGAAACGTCTTCCTTTTTTTAAAAGGTACCCGTAGGAAATTATGGCAGTCGAAGTTTCGGGACTTTCGAGAAACGTGTACCAGACCTTTCGTTTGACGGGTGCTCGCATTCTTGACCAAGGCGAAAATACGACTGTATTGCAGCCTACCCTCAACCCCGATTGTACTGCCTCCTCTGATTTTTTTAACTTCTCGATATCTTGAACAACTGTTTTTCTTGGTTCCCTCCATTTTAAACGTCACAGGGCTGCGCAAGAGTGGATGCATTCCCTCTGCTGTTTGTGGTTCGCGTTCCTCCGGTGCTACAGGAGTACATCTAGAAATATGAAATCCGCGAAACAACAGCAATCACAATCAGCTCTCTTCTAATAACGACATTTATTTCCTGGTGCATTTGTTTATTTTTGGAATAGGGTCAAATTTCTTCATGTCCTTTTCCCATGACATCAAACTTTTCCTCCTCAATACAAGAGAACAGAAAAGAAAATTCTACATTAAAAGAAAGAACGACACAACGTTTAAATTTGCAAGACATGTTTCGGATACTCAGTATCCATCTTCAGTTGAGGGAGATTTACAAATTGCTGACTTAATATAAAGTTGGTATACTAACAAGTAAGTGCTAATTACAAGTTGCAGGATAATAGTTGTAATTAACACTTACTTGTCGCCAACTTTAAACGTTGTGTCGTTTTTTAAATGTCTAATTTCTATTTCATAGTTATACTTATGTACAAGGTTAAATATCGGCTAGTTCCTGATTTTATTTGTGATATTTTTAGTACTAAGTCTTGTAAATATAATTTTAGAAACCAAAATTTTGATATTCCTAGATTTAATTCTGTATTGTATGGTAAACATTCTCTTAGATATCTTGGACCCTTTTTATGGAACAAGCTAGATAAAAACATGACTGAAACTAGTAGCCTATCTAGGTTTAAGTTTCATACTAGATGTAAGGATTTTACTGAACTGATAAATGGCAATAACAGCGCCACGTGTGTAATTTGTACCTCTTAGGGTGTGTGTGCGCGTGTTCTTAGAATTGTTTTTAATTATTTTAAGCATATTGTAAATGTAAGTATTCAGTATCTATTTGATCTTTATGTTGTGTCCCCAATTAGCGTGAGCTAAATACATTGACACATGAATAAAGTTCTTCATTCATTCAGTCATTCATTTTACTGCTTCGGAAATTTGGCAAAAGAAAATT
This sequence comes from Galaxea fascicularis, assembly GCA_948470475.1. Taxonomy (NCBI): domain Eukaryota; kingdom Metazoa; phylum Cnidaria; class Anthozoa; order Scleractinia; family Euphylliidae; genus Galaxea; species Galaxea fascicularis. Next base: position 9,249,428 of record OX419340.1, on the reverse strand, counting down.
CTGTTGTCAAGCAAATTTTGGGATGTTGGCCAAGTTTTGTTTAGTTTGCAGTGGCATGTTGGTGTTGCTATGGTGACCAAAGTTTAATGTCCGGCCCATTTAGACGTGTTCCTGCTTTGTGTTTCTTCCCCACAAATCTAAAGAATTTGTAGCGGACAGGCTTGTCGCTTCCTTTGAATCTCGGTGCGCCTGCCCCCGGCCTTGGTGGAGTGAAACTAGGAATTAACACTTATTTTTATGTCTATTGTATGTTTCCTGAATTCGGGTAGTCTTTGAGTGTCTTGGCTCTTGAATTTATGTTGATGTATTGTCATTTATGCTGGCCCTATTCCCCACTTGGGGGATAGGAACTAAGCTAAGCTACTGTCATTTACCACTTTTTTTAGATATATGGTCAGTTGGTAGTTTTGCACTTAAAACCAGTAGGCGTTTTTGATCCTAATCATTTTGAAGGTGCCCTCTGCCACTCGATTGATTGAGATCGAGTCACTAATAGAACCCCCCAGGTTTTTAAATTTTTTTAAATTTTTTATATTGGCCATGGAAAAAAATCTATCGACATGCTGGAAAGAGCACTTTAAGATAAGTAGAATGGCCAGCTTTGGGAATCGCATCTTTTAAAACCACAAAGTCGTATTTGGTTTCGCAAAGTCGGGAACCTCTACAAACACTAAGCGTTTGAAACTACGACGAGACTTTCGCTACCTGGTCAAAACCAAAAGTTGAAAAAAAAAACGTATAAGGGTCTATACGCCTGTAATATATGTCCTATTAAATGATGAGCCATTAACTCTGAAGAAGCATCGAGTAGTTTGTAGACGAAAAGGGCATTCATACACGGCCGCCCTGCTATCCCTCGCCTCAAAGTGAAGCTTAGCCATTTTGTCAACAAGCAGATCTCGCGCCCGTATCTGTCTTTCAAATTTCAGTATTTGAAATATGCTTACACAAAGTACTGTCTGCATAAGATTATGTGAAAAATGGGAATCTGCAATATTGGAGTACGGTACTATAAACAAAAACAAGGCAATAACAATACTTCATTCCAAGTCTTTACGGCTTCATGGTCAAGACCGTCCGTCAAGTTAAGATATTGATTGACAAAAGTGAATAACAGCGGTAGCATCAGGTTTTGAACATTTCAACAAGGAACATAATAAACTTGTTGTCCAAGAAGTTAGAAGTGACCACAAACAACTCAAAGTTGAAGTTTGACGAGACGACACTGGTCACGTCGAAAACACTGTAATAAGTGTTTGTATCCGTGGGAATATGATTTAGATGATCTAGTGTAGGAAATGTGATCTAATGCTTGAAAGTTGTCCCGCCCTTCTTTACTTCCACTTCGACTACTTTGTTGTTTTTGGCTATTTAAGGGTTCATTGGAGTCGATTTTATGGAATTATCGCTTCTTTAACTTTCAAGTGTTGCTTTTGAGAATTTTCTTATGATATTTCGGATTGAAAATCAGTTCTGTAGATGTTATCAATGCGAGCGCTCTTACACGACGTAATCAGTTGACTGAGTCAGATTTTAAACTTTGGCAGCCTCTAAAGTTTTAACGGAAACGGCTCAAAACGTGACAGTCTACGTACTTCGCCAAAAAATCTTTATTTTTCTCAACTCACTCGTGCTCGAGCGGAAGAAATTTGACGAACTCACGGTAAATATCGTAGAAAGGAAAGATGGACTGCTCGAAACGCTTTGCAAGTGGACAATGGGGTAAGCCGTAAAAGAACCAGTGAAACGTTTGCTAATTTTTTACGATTTTAGGAAAAATGATAATAGGAAAAATGACGATAAAGTCAGACGTGCATGATATTCCTCCCTAAAAAACGGACGTCCTATTGTCAGTGAAGTATGTTTTAGAGGAGTTTACAAAGTTAAGTATTTTTTTTAAGAACTGGCATTAACGTAACATCCGTTGATATTATGTCTTTCGGTGCATTTCTTCACTCGTAACTTTTAAGTACAGGACTAAATAGGTCCTCGACGGGACTTAATGATTAACCTGTGACAAGCCATAAATTTTCATGTTGTGGGGATTATACCAATTAATAATACCCCGTTTGGTTTTGAAAATTTCAGATTACAGGAATTTACCAGCTTTTATTAATTTTCCAACTGAGTGGTTTATGATATCGACATCGATAGTGTGTCGATATCGTGTCGATATCGACAGAATGAATAGTCAAATAAAGTTGACGTAATGAATCCCTTTTATTGAACTAGATATTTGTTTGTCCAACTCGGTGTTCTACTGATTTTATATCTGGCTTCTCAATTCTTCATCAAATCTTATCGTCTGCCTTACTGATTACTGTGAGGCGTAGAACAGAAAGCCGGCAATACCAAACAACGAAAGGTTTTCAACTATCAATTCCACTTATCTCTCTCCGCCTGTGGTCCTACGGGGTCGAAGTAGCTACCATCCCGGGATTTCTTTCTTTCTGTGTATGATGCTGATTTGCTTTGTTTTCGTATACAAAGGGTCCTCTTAGATCTTCGGTATTTGATGTAAGGAGGAATGCTTAAAAGAAGGGTTACGACGATTGATAAATATTTGGCGAGGTGTCCCAGTCAATATCATGTCGCATCTCTTTTTTAGGGTAAAGGAATGAATCTCGTTAGATCTCGTTCTTTTAAACAGCTATGTTGTTTCAACGTTTCCTTCAACATTCCGCCACAGTCAGTTTGTTGAACGTAACTGTTTACACTGAGGCGTTCAAAATTCAGTTGAATGTTTGTAAAATGTTGCACACTCTTATCTAAAATGATTTCAGTTGGTTGAAATTTTCATCAGTCAACAATACTTTCATATTTATTTTGCTCTCGAAAATGTTACCTGGATATGAGGACTTTGTCACAACAAACGCACGCGCGCAAATGGAACCAGCTGGTTGCTCCCTGTTCTTTCTCCGTGATCAATTTTTTAAATGTTTAACGGATGTTGAGACTATTTCAGCGGCTCTGGAGCATTGTTTTTGTCCACCACCCGTTGAACTTGTGAGCTGTTGAAGTAATGTTATAAGTGTTGGTGAAATAAAAGTTCAAAAGGGTTGTGGTCACTTCAAACGTGAAGTAATTTTGGACATTCTGATAAACAGGAAAATTTGAATGAACGAGCATTGAGAGGCGTGTTTCAAGGCAAGCATGGAGATTATCAATCCCTATTAACGAGAGCTAAGGAACCTTAAATGTATAATCGTAGATTATAAAGCATTATATAATTTAACTCCATCCTACATCAAACATATTTTTCAATTACGTACCACAGCAAATGATCTTTGGGGGTCTTATATTTTAGCCCTTCCCAAATGCGATACAATTATCGATGTTTAGGACCGAAAAGTTGTGGAGTTCTCCTGATGATAACACAAGAATATCTAAGGATCTCAGGACTCTTACAGTGCGGCGCGCCTTACCGTGGCCACCCAACAAATATTTTTACAAGTTAGCCAACGGAGGCGCGTCTGTCAATCAAATTCGCGTACCTTGATCAGTGGCTAACTTGTAAAAATGTTTGTTGGGTGGCCACGGTAAGGCGCGTGGTACTGTAAGAAATTTATATATATATATATATATTCAATCTTGCTGCTTTTTTTATGATTATACTAATGTAAGTAGTTTTATCTTCATTTTTAGCTTCCAATTCTTTCTTTTTAGTGTGTATTTATACTTTATCTTTCATGCATTTAAGTTTCAATAAATTTATTTAACGCGGTCAAATGATCTTGTTTTTAAACTACGTACGAGTGAAATAGCACGGCACGCACACGTTCCATACAGAACCGCACCCCCAGTCCGACCTGGTGAATCAAATAACCATGGAGATGAAGAATTTTATACAGTCATGGAGCTGTAGGTGAACATTATCAGCGCGGGAATAGCGATGGAGATCAAAGATTGAAGATACAATCCAACAGATGAATATTGAACTTACGCTGTCGTTTTTACCTTTAATTTAGAGTGTGCTAACAAACGGACACTCGAGAATCATTGCTGAACAAAACAGAACTGAAAACTAAAGTTCGAAAAATCTGGTGTTTGCCAGTATGGTAGTTTGTTTTTGCTTTGTTTTGACTGTCAGCGAAAACACTTGAGCAAGGATATAAACTAGAATTTTCTTGATATGTTTTTATCGCTATTTACTCATCAAACTCGAGCCAATCTTATGTTATACAACATGCATGAACCTGACATCGTGAGTGTCACAAGCAATCATTCAAATACATTGAGGACAATAGGCCCAGTCAATTTCCTTCGTTATTATCGTTAATTGGACTCTTACTCTCCGGGGAGAGCTTTTGAATCTGCTCAAAAATCTAGAGTGCGACGATTTTGAAAAATCACAGCCACGGAATAGCACTTCATCAATATTTAAAAAAGTGAGTTTGTTTTTGTAGAGTCGGCCTTGATCTCTTAAGAGAGCCTTACAATCAACACGTAAGTGGAAGCTACTGATTTAATATTAGTGGAAGGGAATCGCCCGCAAACTGCGATACTGGCGACGCTATTTGAGACATTCGCGGCAAGTTCCCGTTCATTTCCGGAGACGTGATGAATTTTAATTAATCAAACCACCATAAAAGCAGCGACAAAAATCGTTTCCCCTGAGAAATGACAATGCATCTACAACGTCTTGTGCGGAACTGAATTTTATATTTTATCTCTTAAAACCACTGAGGTTGGAGCTTGAAAATTCCCAATCTGCAACTTGCAGTAAGCTCAAGATTGCATCAATATGAAGAAAAACTCAGTGGAAGGAGAGAGTTGTTGAGGCTGTGCAAATTGATTTAACGGAGGCGTGCCGGGACCAGAATGGCTTCCTGCACAGCGATTCCGCAGTTTGACTTTTCCATCGCTATTCTGGGCAGCGGAGGCGTTGGTAAAACATCTCTGTTGAAATCTTTTCTCGGCCACACTTATAACGACAATCATATTCCGACCGTTGATGACTACTACATTCATACTGTAAACGTGGACGGCAGTCATTTTACAGTCAGCATCGTGGACACCGCGGGTTCGTATTCCTTTCCAGTCATGAGAAAATTAGCGTTGAACTCCAGCCACGGTTTCATCGTGGTCTATGCTTTGGACAATACGCCTTCCTTCAAAGAAGCTTTGCGTACAATGGAAGAAATTTCTGAACTTCGAGGAAACGGTGAAGAATCCGTGCCAGTTACTCTGGTTGGAAACAAGCTGGATATCGATGTAGTTGACCGTGTGGTAACCGCTCGCCAGGGAGTTGAAGCACTCTCAACGTTTCCGCGCCTGGAAGGAGAATACATTGAGACCTCGGCAAAAGTCGACTTCAGAGTTACAAAAGTCTTTTTGGAACTGCTTAGAACTTTGATTTACAATAGCAAAGAAAGAGAACGAAAGAACAGGAAAACACGGCTGACAATTAGGAGAAGAAAGAGACGGGGAACGGGACGGAGGTCAAAAAAACAAAAACACAAGTACACCGAGTGCAATTTAATGTAAGACGTTTATTAATCTGATCTACTTACATTTGTGTGTCTCTGAGA
>OX419340.1:9238897-9241397 GCA_948470475.1 Galaxea fascicularis | reverse complement strand
CTCTAGTCCGGCTCCAGGTCTCGATCCGTTACTAGAAGATTGACAACGATAACGAAATTTCACGGTACAGGTAAAACTTTATTCCATACTGATCTTAATTCCTTTCACATAAACTTAGTCCGTTGCTATACTCGATGATCCAGTTTTTAAGTAAGATTGAATTCAAGGCACCGTCAACCGTGTAATTCAGTTTGAAAGGATGAATAAACGCAAGTTTCTTGTCGTAGACCTCCCAAAAGTGCTGTGCCTTTCTTACAGGAGGTTCCCCTGATCTCCCGGGTAAATATACCCCAGGGATATACTCAAAATTCTCTTCTACATCCAGCATCCTGCATATGGTGGGCACAGCGATCTCTAAGAAAGACCCGTGCTTATAGAAAATGTAAGACAATGTGTTAAATCCTTCCGCAAATTTTCCGGGAATATAAAACACATCCGAGCGGCCATGATAACAATACCGTGTACCATTTCCATTCTTTCGCAGACGGCTAACCGCAGTTTTCACGTCCCATACGACAGTTCTTGTATGCGTTCGTTCGTTTCCGGTATATTCGTGTAACATCTCTGGCTGCCAATCATCCAGATTTGATTCCTGCATGGCCCAGATTTCGTCGTATGCCTTTTGGCATTGTTTCATTCCCCAAGTGCTATTCCACCAGTACCACCTCTCGGGTAGACTATAGTTCTTGAAGGATATCGGTTCTTTAGGTCCCTCCCATATTTTATCTCGTTTCAAGCCAATTAGGTTCCAGTAATTGAGCATCACATCGTCGTTGATCAGCAAATATCCCGCGTATCCCGGATGTTTCTCCATTGCACGTGACAAGCACGTGTACGAAAAGTATCCTTTGCGAATGTAAAGAGCCTCGACTGCGTCGTTTTTGGCTTTTTTCGGTCCACAAAACATTATGTTGGGAAATGCATTCTTGTACAGTGCTTTGAGGGTCGGGACGCTCGAGTAGAAAGGATAGTTGTAGACTATCACGAGCACTATGTCTGAGAACTCATTTTGTAAGCATGTAGGATTGGCTTGACTACTTACTTGACAGCTTCTCAAAAGTGAGAGGAAGCCTATTGAAAAAGAAAATGCATACTTATACACATACAAGAAGGCTTAAAACGTCTTGATATAACAGTAACATCTACCTGTAATAATTAATGAAACTTATTATATTGCGGACGTTTTTCTCGCTCAAATACGTGAAAGATAGACTGAGACAAGCCATTTACAAAACCAAGGATCAGTGGTTTCCCATGTGTGTTTGTAACATTCGATGTTTATGAAAAAAAGTGATGATTATCGCCAGACCAGCTTTCTAGTGTTTTACGGGGGATTTGGCCTCTAGTACAGGAAGCGCAGTTTGATATATTTTGGCACACTTTGTGAGAACGACGCGCCGGATCAAGGGCAAATTTTCAATTTTTTTACTTCTTCAACAGCGTATGCAAATCTACCACAATATCCACATCATTTCACATCCCTCACTCCGGAATATATTATTCGGTTACTTAACAATAAAGCCGTTTTTGAGTTACATAATGTTGCCGGTTTCCACTGCGATGGCATGTGGCCTAGATAAGTGATTGTTTTTAATCTCAAGCAAAACTGAATGTGCTATATTTTAGAGAATTTGTCAGTGAAGCAGATAATCAAGAGAGGCTCAGTTATGTGAGGAATGCAAAATTGGTGTTTCCCTTGAGATAACAAGCATAGGGCACTAGAGTAGGTTTGTTCCATATCTTTCTCTTACCATTTCCGATGAAATACACCAATAAAACAATGAAAGCGGCCACCAGACAAGGAATTGGTCTCAGAGTGTTCGTTCGACAAAAATGAATAGACATCGCTTCCTTCCATGATTTCGGCGGCAACGAGCAACAGGATCTCAAGATCTTGTTAATAGGATCTCACACATTTTCAACCAAAAGAATTGGTGTTATTGTTTTGAATAAACATAGTTAGATAAAAATTTGACCATCAGCTATTGCTTGCACTGATCGCCACCTGTTGGTGTGCGATTGTTATGAACGAATGTTCCACGTGCTATTTTCGTGTTGTCTTTTGCCTCTGCTTCGAAACGAGGCTCAAGGCCAAAAAGTTCGTTCTTAGGACAATCAATTGAAATTTGGGTGTGAAAACCTTTGTTTTACAAAATTGTGAGCGTTAGGTGTCTTTGACTGGTTTAGGAACTTGTCGGGCGTTTATTAGTTGGTTTGGTGAAATTCGAGTTATAATAGCTCATCATAGAGGGTCTCAATGGGGTTAACCGATAGACGTAAAACGGCCAAAAATTTAATCGATAGCCGTAAAAATTGAAAAATTTTAACCGTTAGCCGTAAATGGGGTAAAAAGAATTAACCGTAAAATTGTTCCCTAGATTTGTTAATTTTAAGGAACGTGCTAAACTCACTTATGACCTGTTGCGTTTCTTAATTCGTTGCTACTTTGACTCCGTACATGTCGTACATGTGGTTCATACGTTTTTTTGGCCAAGCTCGT